>CAJQZJ010005020.1:3219388-3296272 GCA_907164525.1 Lophiomys imhausi | reverse complement strand
TGTGTGTGTGTGTGTGTGTGTGTGTGTGTGTGTGTGTGTGTGTGTGTAGGGTTTTGAATGGTACTCAGAGTTCAGACAAAGCCTGAAGGTTGGGGAAATTCTGCTGCATGGGTGAAAGGAGTGGTTTTTAGAGCATGCTGGCTATGGGAGAGGAGAACAGGGCACCATGATACCATTCTGCCTCTTTCTCTTCTTCTATTATACCACAACTACAGCAACATCTACACTTCCTCCTGAGTATACACACTTTACCATTGACCTTGAATACCAGGCTCCAAAATATTCTTCTACCTACCCACAGACAATTGCTTTCCCATCCTAAGTTTCATTATCTAAGAGGACAAACATTTGTCTGAAGTTAGATTGTCTTTGGACACCTTTACAGGAGTCTGACTGGTCAGATGCATAGTGTGGTCTATCAAGGGACTGCAATTTGGGGTTGAAACTAAGGTAATAAAATCTGAGCTATGACTCAAAGACTCTTGAGTGGCATATGAAGATCATCTCTTCAGGTGACAGCTCACAAGGACAATTCTTAGGAGTATCTAAACAATCTGCGTAAAAATTGTTCTGGTCACCTAAAGATTGAGCACCATGTGATTTACCCTAGCCGAGAAGAACACCAGCCCTTCATGTCTAAACAGCATCTTGTACTTTCTAAAACACAGCAATCAAAGAACACACAAATTGAGAGGGAAGGAAATCAGAATAGAAGAGTAATTTATTCTTATGAGATTTTTTTTCAAAAACCCAGTACTGTCAAGAGAACAGAAAGTCAATATCTGAGCATATTTCAAGAAGTCAATATCTAAGTGTATTTTAGGAAACTCACTGTCAGAAGTTAGGAGGTTGTAAACCATATCATCCAGCTAGCTAAAAGATTTCTGAAAGATTATTTGAAGTGACTGCAAAATAACACCATTCAACCTTACAAGCTATTTCCTATTGTAAGAAAATAAAACATTCCATATTCCATCTGTAACTCACATTTTTTTCATAGCTTATTTAATATCCTTTCTCCTACTTACCTGTTGTGGTTTGAATAAAAATGGCCCCCAGAGAGTGGTAGTATTTGAAAGGATTAGAAGGGTTAAGAGGTGTGGTCCTGTTGGAGGAAGTGTGCCACTTGGGGTGGACTTTGAGATTTCAAAAGTCCATGCCAGGCCCAAGTCTCCCTGTCTCTGCCTGTGGATCAGGATGAAGAAGAACTCTCAGCTTCTGCTCCAGCACCTTGTCTGCCTGAATGCTGCTATGATCCCCACGGTGATGATAATGGACTATCTCTGAAAGTGTAAGTGAGCCCCTAATTAAATGATTTCTTTTATAAGAGTTGCATTGATCATCAACAGAACAATGACTAAGACATTACCCTTTCTTCTATTAAAAAGGCATTCTTTAAAAAAATCCTTCTTTTTAAAATGTGTGATCTCACTCTTCTTGGTCCATATTTGAGGCTTCAGATTTGAGTTCTGATTGGTTCATGGGTGAGGATGTCAGCTAAGTCAGTCTAGTTGGAGGAATCACTGGATTGGGGCAACTGGGAGGGGTTTCTCCTGTTCTCAAAACAGATTAGGACTATGGAACAGCTACTGCTGATAGTTTCTGGGGAGTCAAATTAGGAAGACACTTACCCTGTGACAGGAAGGGTGGTCCTTAAGTTTTTGAGTGGATTAAACTGCCCCAAGGCTTAAGCTATGCTGGGACTTCCTGGCTTTGAGAAGCAGGTTTTGTTTCCTTATTGAAGCAAGGGATTCCTTTTCTTGCAAATACAACCCTGGGTGAAAACAAAAGCATGATTTTAGAATTCGTTATTGACAACAGCAGACACAGTTGAGTTTACACTTGTGCTTCCTGAGCTTGGATACATCCTAATGTTTCCCATGCATCGTTTCATTGAGTTTCCTACAGTAATGCAAATTTGGGAAAGCTGGGACTCAGGTGGCTTGACTCCCTTTGATGGTGTGGATATCTGACCCTTTCCTCTGTTATTCAGGCTTCTCCTCCTTGGAGCTTCAGCACTTTTGAATGTGCTCTTCCTTAGGTCAGTTTTCCCAAGTAAATGTTCATGAAGAGATGAAGCCACTATAAGCAACCATTACCTGGGAGCAAAACAGAAGGTAATATCAGGGTACATGCGATCTGAAGGAGAAAATACGAAGTGGGAGGGGGAGGGAGGGAAGGGGAGGGAGATAAATACAAAAGAAAGATGGTAAGATAGCAGTAAGGATGTCTGAAAAGTCATAAGGAATCATACTCTCAATGATCAACCTAAAAATAACTGCCACTCACTAAGTCTGTGTATAAATGTACCTATCTAGTCTAAAGAGAATTTTCTCAGCTCTGCTGACAATTATTCTTTCTAGAGCTAAAGACCATCTAACAAATACCCCAACACCAGACAGGAGAAGCCTTCTTCTGAGTTGTTGGTCAGGGTTGTCCAAGAGACTCCCAGAGCATCACAGGCTGATGCTAATGCCCTTGGCTGCACCCCCAGACGTGGAAGATAAGTCTCCATTGGTGAAAACACCATGCACTTCAGACGTAGTGATGATAGTAGTCCTGAGCTGAAACTGGCCTGAAAACATTCTCCCTGAGGACTAGGTTTGTGGTACTAGAAGCTGCTGCGAAGCGAGCTTCCAGAGGAGGGAGGTAACCAACAGTCTTACCCAGCTGTGACATCTATAAATCATCACAACAACAACCGTGACATGGTGACCCTAAGGGGTAGAAGTGTACATCTTGGTGCATACATACCTAGATGGTACCTAACAGCTCTCTAATTGGAATTAAGACCTATTCAATAAGGTGGAAGTCATCCCTGGTACTGGAGCCCAACTACCTAGGGCTAGTAAAGTCATGGATCTTGGAGGAGAACCCACAACTGCCACTTAGCTAAACCAGCATAATTTCTAATGACATTATAAATGTAGGTCCTTATATTCACAGATAAGTGTAGTTTTCATCCCTAACCAGGGAAACTTCTTTTTGCAACAAATGGAGAACATTACAGAAAAAATACAACCAATCAAAATACACAGTCATAGAGCCTAGCCCCAATGGAAATATCTATGATATATCTCCCATACCTAAGACTCAGAAGTCATTGAGGAAGAGGGGACCAGAAGATTGTAAGAGCCAGAAGAACATGGAGTTTGCTGTGAGACTGTGTCTCCTAGAAACATAAAAAGCTACAACCACAAAGTCACACCAACTTGACTGTCTAAACATGAGTTGAACAAGGACAGCAAAAGACATGCCAAAGTGGGCAGGAGAAACACAAGGAGGCTTCAACCTTACAGAAAGAACTACAGGCAACTAAGGAATGCTGAGAGTGGGAAAAACAGTCTTCCCAAGGGAAGAGTACATCAGTTAATTGGTTATCCAATACCAAATGGCCAGTCCTGAAAACATATATACTAGTAACATTTACTGACCACATTTATATATTTAAATATATATGCATATACATATACAAATATATATACGTATATGCATATTATATATTGTATGTGTTTTAAAAAAGACAATTAATGAAAAAAGAAGCCATGAATTTGAAAAATAGCAAGGAGAGATCTATGTGAGGGCTTAGAGGGAGGAAAGGGAAGGGGGAGTGATACAAATTATAACATAATCTCAAAAAAAAAAGAAAAAAAATACTTTAAAAACAAGAGATGAACTTGCTTTTCTCCTCCTATCCTTATATCTTGGATACTCCACCACATGGTGTGGATACGGAGACAGAGTGGGAGTCACCACCAGGTGCTTGAGTGTTAGGACAGGAAGTGCTGCAGCTCTTCTGCCAACTGTCTGGAACTGTCACTTGGCTCTTCAGCTACTTGCAAGGAAGGCAATGGAACACAGTCTCTCCAGGGAGATGGAGGGTATGTATCTGCTATACCAGAGGAGGGCCATACCAGAGGAGGGCCATCCCAGGATCCTGCACCAACAGGATTCTATTTCTCCATCTGCCCCCATACTACTCCTGTACATACATTCACATTGAGTCATCCCCTCAATACCTGTGACCTTGCTTCTCCAACACCCAATTTGCATTTCTTTCCTCTGCATCTTCTAAGGCAAAGAAGAAACTCCCAGCTTCCCTGACATTTGATAGAACCAGGGAAGCTGTTACTACCTCAGAGAAATGTTCCCTGCCTGCTAATGTATATGCGGAATAGATCATTTACTTACGCTCAAAGCAGATGGACTTTATAAGGGGAAGTACTCTGTAACGCAGACATGGCTGGGAAGGATAAATCAAATCTTTCTGTGTACTTAGGGGAAAAGGAATTATTCAAATGTAGCCAGCCTATAGCTTCAGGTCCATTTAGGGAGCCTGCAATTCTACATCCAGACCACCAGGGGGAGCGCCAGGCCCATCTCTACACAGGTTCTATTTTTAGAGGCTGATACTTGCCTCAAGGAAGAAACCAAAGAAATAAGACTATAATACTTCTTTTTTTTTTTTTTAAATCGGACCAACTTATAAATTATTTGTGAGTCCAATAAAAGGCAATTATCAACATTTCCTACTATTTCAAGAGTAATATATTCTATGTTAGAAAAAGATTCAATTTATTCCTTGGTTATGATTCAGATGACAGAAAATTGGAGGCAAGCGGAAGCAAAGAAGACTGTTCTCCTGTGTAAATCTGTCTTTAAAACCCGAAGCAGATGCTTGGAAGAGTGTTTTCCACAATAGAAGAAACTATTTTCTTCAAATTTCCCTCCCTTCTCCCCAGTCACTTGGAAAAGCTGTGATATTGCTAGGTAGAGGTATGGAGTTATAGGACATGTGTGGACAAAACCCAGGCTCTGGCATTCTTGGGCCATAATAGTACAAGAAGGCTAAATAAGCTACTCTCCAACATAGAGATGCCGTGTGTGTGTGTGTGTGTGTGTGTGTGTGTGTGTGTGTGTGTGTAGCCATCACAGGTGGTCAACAAATACCAACTTTCTTCCTGGGAAAGAGCTTTCATTTTCCTAAATGTAGTTACAAACATATTAAACCTCTGCATTTTCTCAGATTCTGCGCCTAGGTTCCTAAGTTTTTTCTGAAGCCAAGAGTGAGTGGATGATGGTAGACCCACCTGGGAATGGGGCTCTATTCCTAAATTCCTTAGCTTTAGAGAAGGCCTGGTGTTAGAAGTGAGAGGATCTACACACTTGATTTAACTGGGAAGTACTTTTTGAGAATGCTGAAGGAAGGTCCAGACAATGGGAATGAGAACACACAGAGATCTCCTACCCAGCTACCTGGACCAGCAAGAGCTGCTTCCCTTGGCCGTGTGATGAGCCGACAACAAGGACGGAGGAAGATGAGACACTAGGTCAGCAGACCAAGTGTCTGTGACCACTTCAAAGCCATATGTGAACCTAACCCTCAGTGTGATGGTGTTTGGACAGAGGAGCTTTGGTAAGTCAGGAAGGCAGAGCCGTCCTAAATGAGATTCATGTCTGCCTCCTTCTCCCCATGACGACAATGAGAAAATGGCTGGCTGTGGCCAAGAAAGTGACTTCTCCTGAGACACACATCTGCCTATGTCTTGAGTGTGGACTACTTGGTCTCTAGAATAGTAGGAAAGAAAGGTTTTTTTATTTAAGACATCTAGTCTGTGGCATTCTGACACAGCCCCTCAAATAGCCTAAACAAACTAGAATCTGAGGAACTTGGAGGTGAGAAGCATTAGACATGGTTGGCAGATATGGTGCAAATTCCTGGAGGCCACAGGAGTCAAGGAAGAGGTCAAGAATCAAGGAAGAGAGGATAGTTGTACAAGGAAGGACTGGACACAAGGTTTGCTGTGAAGTTCCATATGGGAGGGGTGGTGGCAGCTCCAGTCTGATAGAATGGGTTTCGCCATTCAGATCTGCTTCCCCTTAGCTCTCTGTGTGATCAGGGTTTGACCATGTTCAACCCTCACACTTCATGCTTCTCTCTGCAGCTTATTCTCAACTTCCTCCCCTACTTCCCACCTACCTCAGACTTTCTCTGTGCTCAGGAAGTCTGAGTTACAGAGAACTGGAAAGTGCTGTCATGTTCTGGCAGGGAACCTCTAGTGTGAGGTCCCAAGGTGAGGTAAGACAGTCACAGCACCTCTCCTGCCCTCCTCCTGTTGTGCTGTGGATCATAGATAGTCCCTGTGCCTCCTTGTACTTCCTTGTGCCTTGGTTTAGGAGCATGCCAGAAACTCCTCTGGTGGTAACAGCCCCTGTTCTTCCTGATCTCATCTCACTGGTTTCCTCAACCCTGTCCATAGCTCCCTGACAGGTTGTGTTCCGAACTGTTCTCCCTTTGAATCTTGTGGGCGAATTATTTTCCACCAAGGCCCAACTTTTATATTATCTCTTTATAGATACTTAGTTACTGTCTTCTTTGAAAAAGAAACTTACAGTTTGTTAATGATGCATTAAATGTGAAATCTTCTAAGTGAAAACAATAAGAAAACAGGCAGAAAGGCACAAACTGGAAGTAAAGGTAAAACTTAGACAGTTGCCTGGCTTCATAACCTCTCCAACTGATCATCAGCAAGGCATAAACAGATTCCCTTGTTTTCACAATGCCTAGATAAAGCACAGCATCCATTCGTTTTAGAGCCCATAAAATACAGCTAACCCAATTATCATGCACACATTCACCCATGTGGAGCCTGGAGCTTTGGCAGAGTTTTCTTTGTTGTAATGAAGGGTCTTATTGTAGATAGCACCAGGAAGGAGAGGCACACTGGAGAGGTGGCTGTGCAGATGCTCTTGGCAACAGAGACAGAAGGTGCCCTTGGGAATCCTAGAATAGCATCACATAGCTAGACCTCCCATTAAAGCAGCTGTGTGCGGGTTTCCAGAGGTATCAGCTGCAATACCTGCACCCAGTACCCACAATTGGCACAGTCCACAAGCAGCTTATCATTGGCATCTCTTTGCTTCCTTTTCTGCCAACAATTAGCTTTCTTTGATGCCTTTGGTTCTTCTCAGACAGAGCTCTAGTTACTCGGCTTTCCACTTTGTTAGGATTTTGTTTGCATACCGCATGAGGTTATTGCAGGTCTCTGTTCTACCTAACAGCCATTTTCTGAACAACCAATTTCCCTTCTGCAACTAATAACTGGATTCTCCCTGTGTCCTCAGAGTGCAGATATGACTAGCTGCCCATCTTTGGGCAGAACTGACCATGTGTGGCTACATGATACTAGCCTTTGGTAAGGTTGTCTGTCCTCATGTGACTGAAAGGCTGTCTGGACAGAAGTGCTATCTGCTACTCATGGTAGCTCAGGGGCTGTGGTAAGGTGTAGAGTTTCCTCTGGTGAAGGAATGGATCCATGTGGACTATGCACTTAGAGTCCACGCTGGGCAAGGTAAACACCATGTTATCCTTTTCGTAAAGATGGTTGGATGACTGAAAGCATAATGCTGATTTTGCTTGACTAGTGTTCCCTAGAGATATCTCCATGGCTCAGTTCCCTACAAAGGCTGGTCTACTCCAGTCTTGATATCAGGGCTTAGACAGTAGAGAGAATATGGCAAGGGTTCAAGGAGTAGGAGTTCGAGTTTGGTAAAATCCAAAGCATAGCGGAAATGGCACCTGGGTGTGCAAAGCAAATGCGGGGAAAGAGAAGAGTTATCCTCACTTTTCTCTGCACAGCATCTGGTAATAAGCAAGGGCCACCCAACTCAGGACAGGCTTTAAGGTTCCTTAAGGATCTGCCTTAAGGAACTGTGGCATGAAACCATGGTTGATTATTAAGTCCCAGCACCAATGAATTGACACAGTTTAATGACGAAAGTTGTTGTAGGGCTGACGACTTGTTTTCGAATATTTGCCCAAGGACTCGGGCTCTAAAAAAATTGAGAAAAAAGCAATCTTTCAAAGCAACCCTGGGAACTCAAGCCACCTATAATGAGGCAGCCAGGCCGTCTCAGGAAGACAGGGCTGTGTTAGCCAAGCAGAGGCCAAGGCTATGTGCTTCCTGAAGCTCAGTTGGCTGTGGGTTGAATAATCTATTGAGAGGCCCAGATTTGAAAATAAATTTTTAAGTAGACAGCCATACAGGAACAGACAACAGCTCTCCCCAGGGGCCCAGCAGGCTGCAAAGTGTTTTCTTGCATGAAGGCAGGAGGATGGCTCGGTCCATCACAGCATAACCCTGTCTCTGAAATCCTGGAGGGGTGAGGGGAAGCCCAGGCAACCTTGACCTCCTAGTTCAGTCCACTGGCTCTTACAAAACCCCTCCCACGCTTGTCTGAGAGCCTTTGTTCAGGTGAGGATTCTACCTGTACCTTCCGAGAAGGCTGCAGAAGGCAGCTTAACCCTAGCCTTTTTTGCCTGCTGGGACAAGACACCATTTCCCTTCAGCCTCAGGGGGCATCTCTCTGGCAGAAGGGAGGGAGCCCCTGCCTGGTTTTGCTATCAGGCAGAGGCTGAAGCTGAATTATCTTGCAAGAGCAATTGAAGCCTACCTTGGCTGGAGTCAGTGAGGTTGTAAAATCACTTCCCTGAGGCACTCCAGCACCCAATTTGGAGATGAGTGGGGATTTACATGATTCAAGGGAATGTTTCTTTCCTGTGTCAGGGCTCACTCAGTCGTGAAGGGGGAATGTGTGAGCAAAGCTTTAGCAGCTGTGTTGGGGCCTCTTTCTCATCTGGAGAGGCTAGCAGGAATGGAATCCAAAGGGGCTGCACCTTTAGGGGGTGGTGCTCCAGGGTTGGATGCAGCTCTCCACTGTGACCCGCAGAGCTCCCACTGTTGGGGTCAGGAGGATATGGGAAGAAAACTTCTCAGCCTAAACCCACCACGAAAAGGATATCCAGTTCACTGAAGATTTATTATGGGCTGTGCACTATGTTGTCACTTTCCTAAAAATTCCTCCTCAGATCTCTAAATGTCTCTAAGAAGTAAGTATTGTCACCCTGGTATACAGATGAGTAAACTGAGGCTCAGGGAAGTAGTGAGTCTAGGGAGGCAGAGTTGGTGTAAGAGTTACCCAGGTGGCTTGGCCGGTGCCATCCCACTCCCTGGAGCGATCTGGGCTTTATACCAGATGTGTTTATTTCCAAACACCTATCACTGAATCTGAGAAGAAGAATGAGCCGGTATGTTTGTTTTGCACTAAAGGTCTCTATAGGACCCCACTAGACACTGTTTCATTGGGAGCTGGGGGCTGGGAAAAGACCAAGTTGGCTTTGCTGCCTATAGTGTAGAGGGCAGAGCTGGGAGTTGATGGTTCTAACCAGACTGAGTTCAGAGCTAGACTGATCCACTCACTGGCTTTCTGAGCCTCAGTTTCTTCAAGTGTTCAAGAGATTGCTATAAAAACATAGAGATAGTTGTCAGTATAATGTCAGTCTCACCACTCTTCTAGGGAGTGTCCTCAGTATAATAATAACCTTGCCGCGAAGTACAGGCCCCAGAAATTTCAAGATGGCTGCTCCTTCTGCTGTTTATTATGGGATAGCTCACCAAGCCACAACATTGTGGTTTAGGACAAGACCCACCTTTTATTTTGCTTGTAAAGCTTCAATTTGATCAGGCTCAGCAGTCTAGTCTCATCCCTGCTCTGGGCAGCACTAGCTGGAGGTACCTCGGGGATCCACTCACATGGCCAGCAGAAGCTGCCTGTCAGTTCCTTTCCATATGGGACTATCTGTGGCCCCCACATAATAACCGTGCCTGCGCTGGAAGACTGAGTATTCCCAAGGACAGAAGATAAAAGAATTTAGTTTATTAAGCCCTGAGCCTCGTAGATGGAGGGAGAGGGCATATCAGGGAAGAATATGAATGGGTTCAGCAATCATGTTTCAAAAGTACCGCAGTGCTCTGCCCTCTGACCACAATTCTTTTTCATTTTTTTTCCATGTGCCTGCCATACTTGCCACTTCCCAGCGACCACAAAGCCTCACCCCAGTGTGATGGTAGGCTCAGGTTCAAGGTGCAGGATCTTGCCATCAATCAGGCCAGGCTGTCAATAAGGTTCCTTGAGTGCAGTGTCTGAGACAAAGCTCTTTCTGGATCAGCAGTCCTGTGAACTAGAAAGACAGGTCATTTGCATTCACAGTCAATGACAGGAGAAATACTCAAAGGAAGACAGTGGCAGAGTCTGGCTTGTATGTGAGAGTCCAGGGCAGAGGGTGGGCAAGACTTTCTTATGGGAGCCTAGTCCTGATCATGGACTGAGTAGGAGTTTTGCCCTAGAAAATGGTTCTCATTCAAACCTCAACTCTGTCCTTGAGGGTAGGGGGCAGTAGGGGTGCCACTCAGGATGCTGATTCCATCTCCTTAAGACAAAATAATAGTTTTTACTTTGTAGGACTTGTGATGTTTAAATGAAGCATTGTATTTGAAACTGTTCAGCAAAGTGCAGGGTGAATGACATCTCTAGTTTATGAATAAATTGGGTATAATGGTGTTTATTTTGTGGAGTGAATATAAGACTCAAAATACATGAAAGAGATCTGTGAACTGTAAGGTTTCGGGAAAGAGTAATGCATATGTTTCTGTCTCTCTTTTTTTTAAACATTGGCTGCCTTCTCATCATACCCCAACACCAGAAAGGTGGGGACCCCCTTCCCTGGGACTGAGGATAGCTTTATGTCTGTGGCATAAGCTGTGGAAGAGAGACACTAACTATCAGGACTTTACTTAGGAGTTGACCAGACCGCACCTTTGTCATTCTGGTCGCTTTTCTCTTAAGTCACCAGATTTCATTCATAGGAGAGCACATTCAAATGGTGGTGAACCCTTCAGTGTGTGTGTGAGTGCAGGCTTACATGTACCTCAACATGTACATGTGGGTCAGAGGATAATTTTAGGTCTCTCCATGTTGCTTGAGACAGGGTCCGTTGTCATTTTTTTTTTTTTCAGCAAAATACACCAAGCTATTGAATGCACTGGTTTCTGGGATTCTTTTGTCTCCTCCTTCCATCTCCCTGCAGGAGAATTGAGGTACACATGTTCCTGCTAACATGTCCAGCTCTTGTGTGGCTTCTGGTGATTCCAGCTCATGTTCTCATGATTGCAAGACAAGAATTTTAACCTCCCAAGCCTTTTCCCACCTAGACAAGATTTCTGAGAAGACTGTCAAAGTAGATGAGAGGTCAGAGAAGCAGGGTAGAGTATTACTTCTGCTGAGAAAAGACAGAGCAGAATGAACATGTTCAGTAGTGATAGACCAGAGTTCAAATCCAGATGCTGGCCCTTCTTGGCTCTGTGATGTGAGAACATCTCTTCCCATTCAGTTTTCTCACCTGAGAAATGGTAAGTAGCCATTCAGCTGCTTCAGAGTGCTCTCTTCAATGAGCACAGAGAGGCAGTGACAGATGTTGCTTTGCTATCAGGAGCACAGGAACACAATACTGCTTTTGTCATTCTGTTGTGGGTATCGGACAGAACTGCATGTAGAGCACCTCTTAGGCATGTAGAAAGTGTTCAGAAAATCCCAGTTACTGCTGCTGCAACCAACGGTTTTAATTCCAGCAATAATACTGCTGATTCCACTTGACTAACAATCTTTGAATGTTTCTGTAAGCTCAGAGACTCATAGGCTTAAATTATGTATACTGATACTGCTGATAGCTTGTCTGCTGCAAGAACCAGGTACTCACACATAATATATATTCACACGAAGCGTGGAGGTAGAATCTAAACAGAGAGGGAGCCATATGGAAGTCTGCACTGCTGATTTTGATTCTTCTGTTGTGGTCCAGGTGTGAACGCTTAGTGAAGTCTTTACACTCTAGATAACAGTGGCATTTTTAGGCACTGACAAATACAAACTGCTGCAGGTTTATTTGCTGCTTTCAAACTGGGGCTGCAAAGCAGGCATGGTTTCATTTCTCCCCTGGACACTGCTTTCCGTTAAGCTCTGGCATTAAATCAGATGTCCCATATCTGATTAGTAATGCCATGGTTCTTCAGTCACATTAAATACTGAGAATAGACTCAATCTTATATTTTAACTCTCTGTCTTAGCCACACGACTCCATGGTCCCCACCTAATCTTGCTCACATGACTATTTCAGCAGGACTCCTGCCTTTAGAAACCAGGAGAGAAATAGGACCCAGCCTTTGTGTTTCCATAAGTTTCTAAACTCTAAGGCACTTCCTTCAAGAACTTTTTCACTATATTTCTCTACATATATGGGTAGTGCTGGGCAGCCATTTCAATTTCTGAAGGTCATCATTCGCCCATGGCCCAGGATGTCAGATGATGTATTGTCACAATTTTGCTGTTATCACAATACTGCTGTTATAACTATCCCCAATTAAGACCACATTCTTTCCCACTGCACTGTGATCTACTGGGCAGGTCAGATTCAAGCTAGGGAAGCTGAAGGGCTAGCTGGCGAGATCCAGATTTACATGAGCAACTCTATTTCAAGCTGACCACATGCAGGCTTGCAGAGCTACGCTGTCCTGTGTCTTCTCTGGGAACTACCCAGGTAAGAACTTACAGAACTATCCAGGTAAGACTGAGAACATGTGAAGACATTCCCACGTGTATGTCATGTTCTCCCCCAACTGTGTCCAGAAGCACAAAAGGAAATGCAAATTCCCCTTCATCCGTTTCATCAAAGCAGTCTTCCTAAGAAGTTACCAGGAAAATTTCCTCTACTTCTTACCAGCTAGAGCTGGGTTTTGTGTCCCTTTCCAAATAAGTCCCTGGAAAGGGGGAAAGATGGTGACAGTGGGCTTGGAAAAAAATGCTTGCTCAGCATATTGTTTCTTACAAAAACGAGTAATCCTGCTTTAGGCTTGAGCATCACTTCTAGGAAGGAGCAACGGCCATACTCAGGCTAGCAAAAAGAAATGAGGAGGAGAAGAGGGGAAAAGGACTCATCTTTGTATTTTCTGGCTAACTGGGCTCCTCAAACACAATTGCGCATTTTCCATAATACAGGGTGTGCAGGGCTGGGGGCTGTGTCAGAACTGTAGTCAGAAAATTAAAAGCATTTGCAGTAAGGCATTTCACAATGCTGATAACAGCATGCTATAATTACTATTGATAATTGGCTATTATAATACTTAGGTGGTGCATGCTAAGTACCAGGCATCTTTTTAAGTACCTTAAACACTCTAAAGCATTATCATCTGCTACTCATGAAGGTGAATGCAGACAACTTTTTGATTTGCCTTTGTAAACATTTACTTATTTCTATTTTATGTGTGTGGGTGTTTTATCTGCATGTATGTCTCTGTACCACATGCATACAATGCCATTGGAAGCCAGATTCCCCTGGAACTGGAGTTACAGATTGTCATGAGTCACCATATGGGTGCTGGGACTCAAACCCCAGTCCTCTGGAAGAGCAGCCAGTACTCTTAACTGCTGAGTTATCTTTGCAGCATCAATGAATTCATGCCTTTGAATTGTCCCATCCCACAGTGATCCTGGGCTTGGCCACTGTGTTGACAACAGAAACAATTTTCTTTGGGGATAGGCTGCTATTCAGTAAAGAAACCCTGGCTAGATGCCCAAGCGAAGAAAGTTCATATACAGAAAGGGAAGGCAGGGGTGGGGCATCTTGGATGTTTTAATCTCAGTTGAGCTTTCTACTAAATGAAGTCTGTTAGCAACCTTTGTCAAATCTTTAAAAACAATAAACCAGCATCCCCAGCCACTGGATCCTAGGGTGGTTTGTTTCACAGCAGTGAAACAGAAATAGTTGTTTCAACAAATGTGTGCAAGTTCCTTGGACAGTTTTTGAAGGGGATTTTATTATTTGTGATCAGTGAAAAAGCTTGAGTGGTGATGATGAACTTGTAGGTTTCGTTCATTCATTTCACAGCTATCACATTGACTGCCTGCTTTGTCCGAGGCTGTGTTCTTGGTGTTGGGACGCTGCAAGGAGATATGATGCTTTCTAATTTATGAATGAAGTTCTTCTTCCCTGATCCTGCACTGACAAAATAGGTAGCAATCCTAAAGATATCATTTATTGTTTTATAACCTACTATGTATTTTATTTATCTAAATCTGCTGTTACTGCTTTTGCAATGCCCCAGACAGGGGCCGTACATAGTTAGACTTTGAAGTCTGACTAACCTGGTCTTAAATCCTCTTTTCTTTTTTTACTTCTTCTTTGGACCTTAGTTTCTTTGTATTTGGATTGGGTTTAAGAATTCCCATCTAAAGCTACCACAAAGGTTACAGGAAGACCACCAGTGCTTGATATGTCTGCTCCTGCCTTTCTGCCCTCGTACACTGGATATCTACATCCGATTCTATTTGTGCCATTTTCATCAGAGAGCATTTCATGGGTGGTCTAGTATTATTCTGTTGCTGTGATAAAGCTCTCTGATCAAGAGCAATGTGGGGAAGGACAGGGTTTATTTGATTTGCACTTCCTTATCACAGCCCATCATTGAGGGAAATCAGGGCAGCAACTTGAAGCAGAAACCATGAAGAAATACTCCTTGCTGGCTCGCTCAGGGTCATGCTCAACTAACTTTCTTACACAGCCCTAGGCTATCTGCCCAGGCAATGGTGCCATCCACAGTGGTCAGGGACACAGTCCTAGGCTATCTGCCAGGGAATGGCGCTGCCCATAGTGGTCGGGGACTTCCTGCATCAATTAATAATCAAGACAATGCCCCCAGATCTGTCCACAGGCCAGTGCGATTTGGGCAATCCGCCACTCCCTCCCTAGGCTATCTAAAGTAAACAGTTAAAGCTTACCAGGGCAATGGACATCTGATCTGAACCCTTTCTCACTCTCTAGGACTCAGATGTGGATCTGCCTGAGTCTCAGACTGAGTCCTCTGCACATGTCCTGATTTCCTGATCTTTTGCTTTGGAAGGCTGAGTCACGACCTTTTACCCATGGAGCTTTGTCAGAAGTTGTCCTGTACATTTTCCCAGCTGGCCTCCCAGGCAGGTGTCCTTACTCTCATTTTACAGACAAGATATCCAAGACTCAAAGAAGGACTTATGCAAGGTTACAAAGAAAATTAGTAGCCTAGTATGCTTTGCTTTGCAACCTCAGTACCATTTCTGCTGCCTTTAGCTCCTTGTATATTCTGTGCACTGTCTTCCTACTGTACCCCCCCCCCCCCTGCCCCATATCATCTCACAAAGCTGCTGATGTGAAACCCAGCGCATTACCAAAAAACGAAGGTTGGCGAGTTATTGTTTTTTCTCGCAATTGTGTACGTAGATGGCATTAATACTCACTCAGGAGCTGCTGAAATCCACTCAACCAGAACTGTGACTGGCGAGAAGGGGACTGACCAAATTTGTTTACAGTGGGCTAATCCGGTGCTGTCTCTCACTCCACACAGCCTGGCTTATGAGTGGGGAGGTCTAATTATAGATTGACTGCCCAGAATGTCTCATAGGAAGACAAATGTTGAATAAAAGTATTCAGAGAGACTCAAATGGCTTAGAAATGTATGTATATATGTATATACATATATATTATATTCATATACATATACATTTTCTCTTCCAGTTTTATAATTCTAAGACGGGTTTCCTAGATCAGGATTATAGAATCCTGAAAATTTGGACAAGGAAATGTAGATATAAGCCATCCCTCAGGTATGAAGTCCAGGGACATAAATCAAATGTGCTCTGGCTCAGGCTGGCATAAGAATGAGACACCTGACCCTAAAGCATCTGAATCCCCTCTAATCCTTCTCCCTGGAGGGACTTCTCACTGTGTCAGATCTCAGTTAGTCTCTACGTTGGTCTCTGTCCTCAGTCTCCATCTTTCCCACTCCATCCTCTTACGGCCTTTGGAAGACGAAGTTCAAGTCTAAATCCAGAGAGCTCAAAAGCTTTAGTTGCTTGAGGCTGTAGTCATGTTAGCAATGGCAATCATCTCAGCCTTAACACAAAGACAAATGCGCCAAGCCACAGTTTCTTTGATGTGCCTCTTGCCTATACGTCTGTCTCTGCTTAGTCATTGTATGTCTTTCTACCCATACAGCTGAGATAGTCCCACCCTGACTGGGCTCCTGGCCTCACCAATGTGGCTTCTTTAGTCTAGAATGTTCTACCTACTTTTCTTTGTCTAAAAAACAAAGCTACACAATTTCCTAGTCTTCTCCCTGTGTTTCCCCTAATTCCCAGTTACACATAAGCCCCGGACCACAGATACCCTAAGTTGGGCCTTTGCTCCTAGTCACCGTACCTTGTGTTAGTCAAGGGCTGTGCTCCTCATCTCTAGTGCCCACCAGTGTTTAGCTCCAGCCCTGGATGGAGACAATGCAGTAGCTAGTTGCCATGTGTACACCATCACTGAATGTGGTAGGATAGTGAAGGCAACTGGCTTGGTCAGGCCTCCCAGGTCTCATGTTCTGACTGATCAATCCATTTGGTCACTATTGGTCCAGGACCAATATGTTTTTTGCATATGCAAAATATATATTCAGATTCATACACTCTTGCCTGTGTGTGGGCACACATGTCCCACATCTTCATATGTCATGTCACATGGGGACAACAGGCAGCAGGTAACTCATTGCGGGAGGGAACAGAGGGCAGGGAGCTATGGGTATTGTTTAGAATGGTCTGCATTTGGTGACTTCACACACAGATCACTCATTTCTAGTCTGTGTGGATTTTAATTCCCCTGCACATATCATGCCTGCACCAGAGGCAGATGAATCTGGTCTTGATTTGGAGAGATGGTTTATTCATTGAGTCTCAGAAACTGGGCCAAGAATAGCTCTGGCTCCCAGGAAGACACAGAAACCACAAGCAGGATAAATGAAAAATCACCCCCTTGGTGGTCTTTTAGTGAGGAAGTGTAGTGTGGCCAGGCTCTGAGCGAACACCCTGTATCAATGTGAGCAAAAATATTGTACAGGAGACAACTGACCAATGGACGGAGAATTTGCTCAGCTTCAAAACTGGCTTTGTTTTATTACTGCCCATTTTCAATGAGGATTTCCCGAAGGACCACCCAGACTTGGCCAGAGCCACTTAGAACGCTGAATCTCTTCCTGGAGAATAGGTCTTTAATTTCTACTCTAATGAGCCAGACATTGACTCCTCATCCCACTTCCTTAAATGCAAATGCAAAGCTCCCTTGGAGGTAGATAGTGGTAGGCATGAATTAGCCCATCCAGTGTACAGACTTTGATTGAGACCAATTACTTAACCCAGTCCCACTTCATTTCCAGTGGAAAATCTACCACTAATATCTTTGGCTGCAGCCAGGAACTGATGAGGCAGTCAGGTGGAAAACAGATATAATAGACATGGGACCTCACAAAGGGTGCAGAGAGTAAGTAGGGAAGGCAGTGGGGGGGGCATGTTCACTTACTGTCTGCAGACTGTGCCAGGTACCATGTTGGGGACTCTTTAGGTTTTTAGACTGAGAAACTAGAATATTGTGGCACCCCCCACAGAGAGAGAGAGAGAGAGAGAGAGAGAGAGAGCAGCACCAGTGAACCCCCACATAAAACTGTGTGCTTGGTGATCTACATTGATACCAAGTGGTAAGCCTCAGGGGAAGATGCATGCTTGCTGCGGTCCCTGAGCCTGCTACATCCAAGTTGAAGTTGTCATTCTGAGTTCTTCCCAGCTTTAAACCCTTGAGGCGCTATTGGAACCTAGGCAAAGATGCAGGCGGAACCCACTCTTCCTAGCCTCCTTGTGTCTGGAATCATGATTCCAGCTCTTGTTGGTAGCATCTGCCCTTCAGGGGGATTAAGACTCAGTCCCAGGGGCCTAGATGTGGCCTTCCCACAGTCTGTCCTCCTCTGACAGTTTCTTTGCCCATTTGTGCTCTCTGCCCTCCTCCTTACCATCTCTGTACTTGAAGGAAATCTCCCATGAATATAAATGAAGAAAAATAGATAGAGAACAGGACTCACTGCTTCAACAAAGCAGAAACAGCTGCTCACAGTGCCTAGTCATGAACAGATTCCCTCATTTGGTGTTTAATCTTGTCCTATGAGGACAGCATTATTTTATCTGTTTTAAAGATGGTGAAGCCAAGGCTAGGAGAGAGTAACTGGTTAGCGGCACTTTCTGACCTAATGTTGTGTTCTTCCTGCCCCAGGGAATTGCCTCCTTTCACCTTAGGTTTGCAGTTTCAGATCTCCTGTGTGATTGTGCAAACAGGAGGCCCAGCACGGGGATTGTGGAGAACTTCTAAAAGCTTACCTGAGAGAGCACAGGCCCAGATGTCATGGTAGTAGCTGCACAAGCCAGCATGGGATGTGTTCTGTTTTGAGGCTCTAACTCACAGGCTGATTTTAATAGTGAAGAGTGTTTCTAAAAGACAGGCAATGCATTTTCAAAATGAATTACCATCTTACTGTTGATTCTGCATAGCAGTTTACAACTATCAATGACAGCAGGATGCTATAATTAAGGTGAAATTCAAATATGCACACATAGCCTTTTTTTTGGCATTTTCTATTCATCTTGGAAAATTTTGACTGGAGCAGATGGGTGTTACCACTCCAGTGTTCTACAAACACTCTCTCATAAAGGCATAGCATAATTCCATTGACCTCCTCACCCTCTATTCTCTGAGGTATGGTCTCTTTATGTATCCAAGGCTTACTTTGGACTTTTCATCCTCCAGCCTCAGCGTCTTGAGTGCGCGGATTGTAGGAATAGGCCACCATATACAGTCCAGGATCTCTCCTTTCATATGCAATTCAGTTCACTTCAGCTCCTTTGCCCCTGGAAATGACATTCATTTCTGCTAATGCATAATAGATGTGGCTCCAGACTGGTGCTAGAAGATCTAGTGTTACCCTGACTAGTTGCACAACGAGATCCAAACAATCTTAGGTTCAGTCATGGGAAAGATTATACATCCATGACTCAGATTCATTCTGTGAGGGGCTGTAGCCACTCTAAATCTTTGTGCCTTTGTCGTCAGTTGAATTAGTACTAGTTGTATTGCATCAGTATTCTTCCATTGCAAGATACTGTGAGGGGTGTGGTTCTGAGAGATGACAGGCACAGAGTCTGTACTCGATGGTTCTTAGTTATTCTAACTTCCAGAGGTCTCACCAGATCATCTTGAGGGGCAGTAAGATGCTTGAGGTGACTTAAGGATTCAAAGTCAGTAGGGTCCTGTTTAGGGAGGAGTTTAGTCTTTTGATTCATAGCCAGTGGGGAGCCTTAGAAGACAGAGGAGCAGGACAACAGTGGCAGCAGTTCCTTTTCTTTTCTTTCTTCAAGTTACATCTCAATCACAATCTCCTCTCTACTCCCCCCTCCAGTCCCACCCTCCCACCCTTTTCCCCCTCATTCCTCCATCCTCTTCCCTTTTTTTTTTTTAAGTTTTAGGTATGTCTTTCTCTCTCCAACAGCTCCCCCTTTCAGTTCAACAAATGGTTCTTTCTCTTATAACAATAAATACAATACAAAACAACATAAATAAATACGCCATAATTATGAGAGTTATATGGCTTAGCATACATTCCCAATGTCCAGTCCATATGTATTTGGCACCTGACTTTAACATTCTACTATCTAACCATCTCCATGAGTTTAAAGTTCTATATCTAACTCAGCTTTCATACTAACTTGCATCACAATTTTAAAAACATCTTCTTAGATCCAGAACACCCTCTTGATTCCTAAACAACTCAAAATTTAATTATGAGACTCTAGCTATCTATTCTTCAACCACCTCAGAGACCCGAGAGGGATAAATATATCTGATTATATAGGAAGTGCAGGGCCAGCAGCTTCAAAAACTAAGAAATGACATACCAGTGGCTGCCTGGACAGTTCCAATTTTCTCTCCATACATTACAGCATCAATCTTCAGCCATTTGGCCCATTTCTCTGACAAACATTGATTGTAGAGCAGGAATTATGAAGGACTTACCTACCCTGTCTTGGCAGAGCTAGGCTGTCGACTTACCTGCTTCCAAGTTTTGTCCTTTTTGGACAGCATTCTGTCTACAGTTGAAGCAAGGGGTTTTTCTTGCCAAGAGATAGGCTTGCCACTAATTCAACCATCTCCTACTGGAGATTCTTCAATGTTCATCTTCTATTTGGAGGAGAATAGGGGGTGCTGTCAGGAGCTGACATGTCTTGATATCAAAAAATCTAAAGTTAAGAAAACATCTTTGAATGCCATATTCTTCAGATCTCTTGAGGTTTTTGAAGAGGCCCTATCTATCTCTTATATTTAGATAAGCAAATGTTGCTTGTCTCTTAGCAACTTGATTTCTGATTAGCTTAGAAAATAACTGTAATAGACTGTCATAGTACCTAACAAAATGACAGGCTTGCATGACTATTAGTTTGCATTTCTTAATTATCCTAAACAATCTCTTTTATTATTCCAGTGTGTATATGTGTGTGTGTGTGTTTACATGGCACATGCCTACACACACATGGAAACTGAACAACTTTTTACTGGATGACTACTGGGTCAGGGAAGAAATAAAGAAGGAAATCAAAGACTTCTTAAAATCCAACAACAATGAAGGCACAACATACCCAAACCTATGGGACACAATGAAAGCTGTGCTACGAGGAAAGTTCATAGCACTAAGTGCCTTCAAAAAGAAAATTGTGACAGCTCATATTAGTGAATTAACAGCTAAACTGGGTGAATTGGAAAAAAAAAAGAAGCAAACACTCCCAAGAGGAGCAGAGGGCAGGAGATCATCAAACTTAGGGCTGAAATCAACAACTTAGAAACAAAAAGAACTATACAAAGAATCAATGAAACCAAGAGTTGGTTCTTCGAGAAAATCAACAAAATAGACAGACCCTTAGCCAAATTAACTAAAAGGCAGAGGGAAAAAACCCATATCAACAAAATCAGAAATGAAAGGGAGAAATAACAACAGACATTGAGGAAATCCAGGGAATATTTGGGTCTTACTTTAAAAATCTATACTCCACCAAATTTGAAAACTTAAGTGAAATGGACAATTTTCTTGATAGATTCCACCTACCAAAGCTAAATCAAGATCAGATTAACAGATTAAACAGCACTATAACCCCTAAGGAAATAGAAAGAGTCATTAAAAATCTCCCAACCAAAAAAAAGCCCAGGACCAGATGGCTTTAGCACAGAATTCTACTGGACTTTCAAAGAGGAGCTAACACCAATACTCTTCAAACTCTTTTACAAATAGAATCAGGAAGAACATTGCCAAACTCATTCTATGAGGCCACAGTCACCCTGATTCCTAAACCACACAAAGACCCAACAAAGAATGAGAACTTCAGACCAATCTCCCTCATGAACATAGATGCAAAAATACTTAATTAAATACTAGCAAACCGAATTCAAGGACACATCAAAAGTATCATACACCATGATCAAGTAGGCTGCATTCCAGGAATGGAGGGATGGTTCAACATAATAAAAATGGCTATCCTACCAAAAGCAATATATAGATTCAATGCAATTCCTATCAAAATACCAACACAATTCTTTATAGACCTGGAAAGAGCTATTCTCAATTTCATATGGAACAACAAAAAACCCAGAATAGCTAAATCAATCCTGTACAATTAAAAAAACATCTGGAGGTATCACCATCCCAGATTTCAAGCTGTACTACAGAGCAATAGTTGTAAAAACAGCATTGTATTGGTATAGAAACAGACCACTAGATCAATGGAATCAAATTGAAGATCCAGAAATAGACCCACACACTTATGGCCACCTAATTTTTGACAAAGAAGCCAAAACTGCACAATGGAAAAAGGACAGCATCTTCAACAAATGGTGCTGATTCAACTGGATGTCCACTTGTAAAAGAATGAAATTAGACCCATACTTATCACCTTGTACAAAACTTTAGTCCAAGTGGATCAAGGACCTTAACATAAGGCCAGTCACACTAAATCTACTAGAAGAAAAAGTGGGAAAAACCCTCGAACTCGTTGGCACAGGTGACAACTTCCCGAACAGAACACCAACAGCTCAGGACCTGAGACCAACAATCAATAAATGGGACCTCATGAAACTGAAAAGCTTCTGTAAGGCAAAAGACACTGTCATTCAAACAAAATGGCAGCCTACAGACTGGGAGAAAATCTTCACCAACCCCACATCTGACAGAGGGCTAATATCCAAAATCTACAAAGAACTCAAGAAACTAAATGCCAAGAAACCAAATAATCCAATCAAAAAAGGGGGGACAGAGCTAAATAGAGAATTCACCAAGGAGGAATCCCTAATGGTTGAGAGACACCTGAAGAAATGCTCAACATCCTTAATCATCAGAGAAATGCAACTCAAGATGACTCTGAGATTCCATCTCACACCTGTCAGAATGGCTAAGATCAAAAGCTCAAATGGCAGCACATGCTGGCAAGGGTGTGGAGAAAGGGGAACCCTCCTCCATTGCTGGTGGGAGTGCAAGCTTGTGCAACCACTATGGAGGTTAGTATGGCGATATCGTAGAAAACTTGGAATAGCTTTGCCTCAGGACCCAACCATACTACTTCTGGGTATACACCCAAATGACTCCTCACGGAATCATAAGGGAAGGTTCTTCATCTATGTTCATAGCAGCCTTATTTGTAATAGCTAGAAACTGGAAATAACCCAGATGTCTCTCAACCGAAGAATGGATTAAAAAACTGTGGTACATCTGCACAATGGAATATTACTCAGCCTTCAGAAACAATGAAATTATGCAATTTGCAGCCAAATGGATGGAACTAGAGAAGCTCATCCTGAGTGAGCTAACTCAGACTCAGAAGGATGCACATGGCATCTATTCACTTATAGTAGGATTTCAGCTATATAGTAGAGGATATAGATACTACAACCAACACACCAAAGGGAACATGGACATAGATTTTTTATTTTTTTTATTTGTTTGTTTGTTTATTTGTTTGTTTGTTTGTTTGTTTTTTAGTTTTCTCTCCCTGGCAATGAGACACTTTTCACTGGTGGTACTGCCTTGTAGGCCCCCAGTGTATGAGGAGGCTCTTGGCCCTCATATGACCTATGAACTGGGGTGAGGGACTGTTATGTAGGGATACTCCACTCAAGAGGAGTGGGATGGAAGGGTTAGGGGGTAAAAAAAAAATGAAATGTGAAATTTCGGCCTTTTGCTACCAGTTTCCTTTTCTTGAGGATAAGCTTAGCAATGATGTGGAGGAAATGAGGCCCACTTGGAATCAGTTTAGAGTTTCAGAGTTGGGAGGAGGGAGGCTGGAATGGTTTATGGTAGTGAAGGTAAAGCAAGAAGGAGGGTACATTACAGAGAAAAGCAATATAATTTAAATGACAATGTTGGAGAACGTGGGGGGGGGTGACTAAGGCTAATCAGGAGTTGGAGTGTCACTGAGGTTTGGGGTAAGGAGAATAGTCACCAGGGAAACTTCCAGAGGGTCTAGAAAGAACATGATATCATACACATAAAAAGAAGAGGGATCTATGAGTCCAGGGAAGAAGAAGGCAGGCCAGACTGTTGCACCTCACAAAGCTACTATTGATACTTGGGGTCAGGTATGTTTCTCTGTAGTGGGGAGCTCTGTGTATTGTGGGATGCTTAGCTACACACTGTGCCTCTAGCCACTGGATGTCAGTAGCATCCCTACCCCATGGGGCAATCACAAGCATCTTTGAGCATTGCCAAGTGGCCTTTGGAAGGCAATGTCACCCCTACATGAGAAGGCAGTGGAGGTCTAGGGAACATCTGTTCCCCCATGAAGAAATCCATGGAAGTGGCTGGGGACCCTGAGTTCCAGTCTCAGGGGACACTGCATGTCTGAGACAGGAACTTTGTCATACATTGGATGTCATGGTTTAGAAGATAGGTGGGGTCCAGATATACTACCCTGGGCTGCCCAAGTGTGTCCAGATGTAACATCCCCATCTCTACACCTGCAGCCACAGCACAGCAATATCAACTTGTAGAAAGAAGAAAATAAAGTTTTCAAATGATGTGTACACTGGGGAGAGGTTAAGACCTAGGAACCAAAAAATAAAGAGAGATGGGAGCCAGAGAGACACAGTATTAGGGCCCTTCCAACATTCAGAACTGGCACCCACATCTGCCAAGTTTTGCCTATGCCCCTGAGGAGAGTGAAGGAGTAGCAGCTATTGGCTGCCTTTCTGAAGTTTTCACATATGAATCAGATATGCGTTTCTCAGGCCTTCAAGCTAGTCATTGTATTTCCCCACTGAGATCAGTAATGATACCACTGGCTAATTTTACTAAGGCAAAGTTGCAGTTCTCTATGCATAGCAAGGCAGCTTTGAGCTAGTCAGTTAACTGATCTGAGACCCCAACTTCTTCAGTGGCAATATGGACTTAGTCATTTTCATGTGGCAGACTTTTTGATTGAAGATTAAATAGAACAAGACATATGAAGTGCCTATCATATAGTAGTACTTAATGGTTTTTGGATATTTGCTCATCTTTCTTCTGTTCATCTCCATTTACTTGATATACTTTATATCTGGAAAAGTAGGAGATTATATCCAGGTATGGTATCTTCAGTCCAGATGTGTTGGCTATGATTGGTATTATAGTTCCAGAGAGAGTTTCTGAAGATGTATATTTGAGACATCTGGTCTTCTTGAGACATAAATAGACTGGACCTTAACGATTCTCAGTGTTTGTATTGAAAGAAGAAGGTACCAATGAATCACAAGCATTCTCAGGTTCCAGATGTTTGCTAATATATGGCAGGTCCTCTATGTAACTGTTAGTGTTCCTGTACCTTGCTGGACACGTGTATCTGAGCCGCTGTACCAGATGAGCCTTAAGCCTTTCTTCACCAATCTGACCTCAGAAGCTCCAAGAGCCACTGGAAAACACTGGGAATCGGCAACTGCATCTTGGTTTTGCATTTTGTCTCTCTCTGGAAAGAAAACTCTTCACTGAATTGATTTGAGTTAAATATCACCTTTCCTTAGCCACGTGAACATTTTCCAGAAAGGGCTAAAGGGCTTGGGGTCATTTTGAAGGTGTTTGGCCAATCAATACCTTGGTTACTAGTTAATCATGCTGAGTGGGAACTGATAGATGTTTTGGGTTCCAGCCTGAAGATATCCACAGCTTCTGAAGTAGGCTATTTTCTCCTTTTATGTGGATGCTAGATGGTGACTTCTGGAGATGTTTGCAGTTGCTTTCCTCAGCTTAGCTTTGATGGTATGGCAACCCAGAGTAACTGCCCAAGAGAAGGTGAACCAGTAAGTGGACTTCAGGTCTTTACAAAACTGGGGTCATCTGCTGGGGGGGGTGTCTAAGTCACTCTGATGTTGGCAGTGGGCTGTGTTCGTATGGAATATAACCTCTTTTCATACTGTTCTAATCCAGTAGAGAAGTTGGAGCAGGGAAAAGCCAGTTAGTAGTAATCTGGTCAGCCAGCTATGAATTACCATTCAGCAGTGGGGTAATCCATACTAAATCATTTAATCTCTCTGATTCTCAGTTTTCATATCTGTATACTGAATCTTATAATACCTCTTCTATAGCAGTTAATGCAGATGTAATAAAATCCTGGACTTAAATTTTCCTCTGCATACAATAGGCATTTAATAAGTAGTATTTTTCTCAAGCAACATGAGACAGTTAACCTGTACTTTGTTATCTATAAAAGAAAATCCTACCTTACACAGGTTGGGAGAATATATTTAGATAATATATGCAAATGTTTTTGTGGGGGAAAGCAAGAAGCTGTAGAAAGACTCAGCCATGTCATTCTAAATCTTTGCTCTGAGGCAACAGCCAAGGTAATATTCTCCCAAGTCTATTGCATTTTTGCCTATTCTGTTTTTCCTGAGACATCCAACCTGGCTGCATATGTTTATATATCACCATTGAATATTTTGCATACTTAAGCAGCACATTGGTCTAACCTTTGGGATAGCTTTTAAGCACTCTTTGTCTTCCAAACATTGGCAGTTTTAAATAGAGTTATTTTATTCAAATTCTTATTAGTTGATTCAATTTTGAATCAATACTGTTTAAATCAGTGATTCTCAACCTGTGGGTTGCAAACCCTTTGGGGTTTGGATGACCCTTCCATTGGGTTTGCATATCAGATATCCTGCATATCAGATATTTACATTATGATTCATAACAGTAGCCAAATTACAGTTATGAAATAGCAACTAAATAATTTTATGGTTGGGGTTTACTACAACATGAAGAACTGTATTAAATGGTCACAGCGTTAGGAAGGTTGAGAACCACTGGTTTAAATGCTACAGTAGGAGAGATTCCCTGTAAGTAACAGTTGAGAAGGGGAAATGTGTTTTACAGGCAGATAATCTGTAACTTGTATTTAAAACAAATGCACTTTTAAAACATCATAATATTCATCACTAATAATTAGAAGACACAAGCAAGAAGTCGGTGGTGAAGAAAATCTCAGCTGAAATACCCTCAATTATAAAAGCTTATCATTGTAATCCTTTCTGAAAACGAACAGTCTTGATGTTCGATGAACTTATCAAACAAGACAGATCAGCGAAGACGGAAACTTCAAGTCAAAGCAGAAGAGATCCAACTCAATGCTTTATAGAGTGCTGAGGGAGGCGTCATGGTGCCGTTGTGCTCGCTGCCGGTGCGTCTGACATTGGCTTTCAAAATAGAACGTTACATGGCAAAATCATTCTCTTGGGTTCAAAGCCTGGGTGCTGGGATTTACTATTAATGTCTGTTTGATCTTGAGCAAATTACATAATTGTTCAGGGCTTCATTTTACTCACTTGTAAAATGGGAAGAAAATAAGAGCAGGAATTAACTGCCTGAAAGTTCCGAGAACAATGGAACAATGTCTCCCACTTAGTGGGCATTCACCAAAAGCTGCTCCCAGTGGTGGTGAGGGGTTGTTATTGTGGTTTTTCCATTTGTTTGGATGGTTGACAGCAATCAGAAAGAAGAAATTTATAATGTGCCAATTGGCATGGGTCTTCCAAATTTATCCAGATCAATTAGAGACTTCAACTTTTTGTTACATTTTTAGCAACAGCATTTGTTTTTTCCCCAAATAAAATTCCATGAGAGCCCTAACATGGAATATGTGTGAGTGAGTGAGTGTGTGTGTGTGTGTGTGTGTGTGTGTGTGTGTCTGTGCTAAGAATGCAGGATCAGTGGATATTCCATGTTGTTCAGAATATATACTTCTAAATAATCAAGTCAAGTTGGGCAAACTGTGGTTTAAATTTTCATCTCTTTGTTCTATCACTGACTAAGAGAGGGGGGGCAGTAATCAGTTATTCTTGTGGGTTTGCCTATCTCTGTTTCAATTCTATCAATATGTACTATGTGTCTTTTGAAGCTCTGTTATTAAACACAAACACACACACACACGCACACACATACACACAGAGAGAGAATTAATTACTTTTAAAGCATCACTATGACAAAATTGCTGAGTGGACAACTCAAGGGAAGAATATTATATTTTGCTCAACAATTTCAGAGAGGTCATTACATCACAGCCAGGGTTGAGAGATGAAGGGGAGCAGAATGGTTCACGCCACGGCAGACAGAATGCAGAAAGACAGGAATATATGCTCTTGGCTGGCTTCTTTTTTTTTTTTTTTATACCTTTAATTCTGTCAGAGCCCTCAGCCAATTGGTGGTTCCACACATATTCTCAGTAAGCCTCTTCTCCTCAGTTATGTTTCCCTGGAAAGGCCTTCATAGATACACCCGGAGGGTAAGTTTAAGCAATCTCTTTAGTGATTTAGCTGAACCCAGTAACATAGACAACTGAGATGGGACATCTCAAAGGACTGTCTTCTAGATGAGCAGTCCTTTCATCATTGAGAAATGCTTTCATTATTTTAGGTGATTATTTTTAATTTGAAGTTTATTTTGTTTATAATAATATAGCCATTGTTGTTTACTTATTGCTTATGTTCTCAATACAAACGATTATCTAATATTTTATTTTATTTTACATGACCATTTTTAAATGTATCATCATATAGACATACAAAGATGACTTTGCTCAATTTATTTAGTTTAATATGATCTGTGTCTTTTTAAAGGATGTATTTAATTATCTATTATTATTATTATTATTATCATCTTCTTTTCATGGTGTTGGGTATTGAATTCCAGGTATTGTACAATCAAGACAGGCGTTGTTTCAAATGAACTACAACTGCAGCCCCAGTTTCTGTCTTAATTTATTCATAACAATTAGACTATTGACACTGAATGCAATTATTGGTGGACAGTGGCTATGAATTTTTCATCTCACTATTTTCTATTTGTTCTATATCTTGTTTCCATATTTTTCTCTCTATCTCAGATCATCTTTTAAATTTAGTGTCTGATAATTTTAAATAGATAGAGTAACTATTCTGCTTTAGTTCTGTTATTACTTTATAAGATTTATAATGCATAAAATTAACTTATCACAGCCTTTGTTCAAATGATATTGTATCACTTCTAATACTGTTATTTCATCTGTAAAACTTTCTTTGACATTTATTATAGGGAATTCTTGTCAATGAATCCTTTTGTTCTTTTTCTGAAAATGATGGAATCACGTAAGACTTAACATCTGATTAAATCAACTCATGTTACAGAGAAAAACTGAGTGCCAGGGAGAGAGGGAGAGATTTTGGTATCAAGAGTTCTCACCTGGCATTTCACGAACACTGGTGAACTTAATCATCACTGCATCCTTTTAAAACTGCTTATTGGTTTGTTTGTTTAGTAGTTCTCTCTCCTGGGCAACGAGACACTTTTCACTGATGGTACTGCTTCGTAGACTCCCAATGAATGAGGAGGCTCTTGGCCCTCATACGACCTCTCAACTGAGATGAGGGACTGTTATATAAGGACACCCCACCCCAGAGAAATGGGATGGAAGGGTTAGGAGGTAAAGAAAAAAAATGAAATGAGATGTTTCGGCCTTTTACTACTAATTGTCATAAATTGTTTAGGATAATTAAGAAATGAAAACTAATGGTTATGCAAGCCGGTCATTCTGTTAGGTACTATGACAGCCTATTATAGTTACTTTCTAAGCTAATCAGAATAAACCTGCTACGAGACAAGCAACATCTGCTCACCCTAATATAAGAGATAGATAGGGCCTCTTCAAAAACCTCAAGAGATCTGCAGAATATGGCATTCAAAGATGTTTTCGTAACTTTAGATTTTTTTATATCAAGACATATCAACTCCTGACAGCACCCCCTATTCTCCTCCAAGTAGAAGATGAGCATCGAAGAATCTCCAGTGGGAGATGATTGAATTAGTCGCAAGCCTATCTCTTGGTAGGAAAAGCCCCTTGCCCCAACTGTAGACAGAATGCTGTCCAAAAAGGACAAAACCTGGAAGCAGGTAAGTCGACAGCCTAGCTCTGCCAAGACAGGGTAGGTAAGTCCTTCATAACCCCTGCTCTACAATCAATGTCTGTCAGAGAAACGGGGCCAAATGACTGAAGATTGATGCTGTAATGTTTGGAGAGAAAATGGGAACTGTCCAGGCAGCCACTGGTATCTCATTTCTTAGTTTGGGAAGCTGCAGGCCCTTTACTTCCTATAAAATCAGATATATTTATCCCTCTCAGGTCTCTGAGGTGGTTGAAGAACAGATAGCTAGAGTCTCATAATTAAATTTTGAGTTGTTTAGGAGTCAAGAGAGTGTTATAGATCTAAGAAGATACTTTTAAAATTGTGTTGCAATTAGTATGAATGTTGAGTCAGATATAGAACTTTAAACTCATGGAGATGTTTAGATAGTAGAATGTTAAAGTCAGGTACCAAATACATATGGACTGGTCATTGGGAATGTACATTAAGCCATATAACCCTCCTAACTGTGGCCTAATTACCTCTGTTGTTTTGTATTGTATTTATTATTATAAGAGAAAGAGCCATTTGTTGGACTGAAAGGGGAAACTGTAGGGGGAGATAAGATATACCTTAAATTTAAAAGAAAAAAAAAAGGGAAGAGGATGGGAGGTTGAGGGTGGGAGGGTGGGACTGGAGGGGGAATAGGGAGGGGACTGTGATTGAGATGTAACTTGAAGAAATAAAAAATAAAGGAAAAAAAATTAAAAAAACCTGCTTTAAAAAAATTGTTCTTCAAATGGAAGATCAGGGAAGAACAGAGCAACTTGATGGAATCCACAGAGAAGTGTGGTGTCACAGGCAAGTTTTCCCACCTCTGGACCAATATTAGCACCAGAACCATCACCAGTCCCTCACACCAAGAAAGTAAAATAAATTATTGTTGGGGGGTTTCCTCCCAGCCCCAAGCTCTTGAATAAAGACTTGTGAGACTCAAAATATGTTTACAAATGCCTCGGCCATATAGCTAGGCTCTTCTCTGACTAGCTCATACCTTAAAATAACACATTTATTCCGGTCTATGTTCTGCTACCTGGCTGGTCACCTGTGCTCAGGTACCATGCGTCTGTTCTCCTCACATCTTCCAGGGAGAATCTGCCACTCCTGGCACTCTCCCAGAATCCTCTCTGTCTACCAGATGTCCCATTTACTATTCTATCCTTTCCTGTAGGCCGTAGGTTTTTTTTTTCTTGATGGGTAGATACATCCATATAATACACAAGATATTCCTTCTACAAAATACCTGTTCAAAAATAAGCCCCAGCTTTTAAAAAATAATTTATTTTTTATTTCTTCAAGTTACATCTCAATCACAATCTCCTCCCTACTCCCCCCTCCAGTCCCACCCTTCCACCCTCCTCCCCCTCAACCCCCCATCCTCTTCCCTTCTTTTTTTTTTTTTAGTTTAAGGTATTTCTTTCTCCCCCCAACAGCTCTCCCTTTCAGTCCAAAAAATGGTTCTTTTTCTTATAACTATAAATACAATACAAAACAACAGAAATAAATAGGCAACAATTATAAGAGTTGCTAAGAGACAAGCAATATTTGCTTATCTAAATATAAGAGATAGATAGGGCATCTTCAAAAACCTCAAGAGATCTGCAGAATATGGCATTCAAAGATGTTTTCTTAACTTAAGATTTTTTGATATCGAGACATGTCAGCTCCTGACAGCACTCCTTATTCTACTCCAAGTAGAAGATGAGCATCGAAGAATCTCCAGTGGGATATGATTGAATTGGTGGTAAGCCTTTCTCTTGGCAAGAAAAACCCCTTGCTTCAACTGTAGACAGACTTCTGTCCAAAAAGGACAAAACTTGGAAGCAGATAAGTCGACAACCTAGCTCTGCCAAGACAGGGTAGGCAAGTCCTTCATAATTCCTGCTCTACAATCAATGTCTGTCAGAGAAACGGGGCCAAATGGCTGAAGATTGATGCTGTAATGTATGGAGAGAATATGGGAACTGTCCAGGCAACCACTGGTATGTCATTTCTTAGTTTTGGAAGCTGCAGGCCCTGCACTTCCTATTTAATCAGATATATTTATCCCTCTCAGGTCTCTGAGGTGGTTGAAGAATAGATAGCTAGAGTCTCATAGTTAAATTTTGAGTTGTTTAGGAATCAAGAAGGTGTTCTGGATCTAAGAATATATTTTTAAAATTGTGAGGCAAGTTAGTATGAAAGCTGAGTTAGACATAGAACTTTAAACTCATGGAGATAGTTAGATAGTGGAATGTTAAAGTCAGGTGCCAAATACATATGGACTGGACATTGGGAATGTATGCTAAGCCCCTGCCTTGATAAGCAAGTCATGGGTTTAATTTGGAGTTAAGATAAACCAAAGCGTTCCATCCTGTCTACTGATCAAAACCAGAATTTGTTAGAAGACCTGAACAAATGTAAATGAAGACCTCAATCCTGGAGGAAACCTGCACATCTCCTAAGCATCCAGTGGAATCACCACGTCTTTAATAGGCCACTTATGTAGCAAATGCCAAGGAAGTGCCAATCATGTTCTTTTTATTTTATCGCCCTTATGGATATCAATGTTTGTTTGCCCAAGTGTCTGGGTCAGAGCCATATGAATGTTTTCAGCAGTCATCAAGATGACTGGAATTAATATGCACGTAGGCAAGTCTTCTAATTAGCATACACATTGGTAGTTGTAACTCAAAAATGAGTCACAGTAATACAGAGATTGATATTCAGAGTAACTAACTCTAAGCTATGCATCAAATGGCACTGGGTATGAATTATGCAGAAATGCCTGGTACATGCCTGGCACTAAAAATGTGTGTGGAATTCTATGTGGCTTGCAAATTCAGTTTTGTATCATTCATTTGTTATTTGTTTAGTAAGTAAATATTCTAGATATAGCAGTTGCTATGTAGTAAAATAAGCAAATGATATCCTGATCCTCCTGTAATTTATAGGCTGTGGTGGTTTGAATGAGAATGGTTCCCATAGGCTCACATGTTTGAATACTTGGTTCCCCCCCACCCCCACCCCCCCACCTCCCGTTGGTAGACTGGGAAATAATAGAAAGTGTGGCCTTGTTGGAGGAGGTGTTACTGAGGGCAGGCTTGGAGATTTTGAAAGCCCTCAGTACATTCCTGTTCGGCTTTCTCCATCTGTTTCTTGCCTGTGGGTCAGGATGTAAATACTAAGCTACTGTTTCAGCTGTACGCCTGCCTGCCTCCTTCTGTATGCTCCACATCTTTGCCATTATGGTCATGGCACACCCATTGAAACTTGACCCCGCAAACTCTTTCTTCTATGAGTTGCCTTAGTCATGGTGTCTTAGCACAACAATAGAAGAGTAGCTAAGTCATGGACTCGGACAGTAAACACATAAACACAAAATTTCATCTAAAATTGTGAGGAATACTATGAGAGAATTAACAGAATGCGTTGACAGAGAGAAAAGAGTTGTAACGATAAATTGGTTGGGTAACCTTCTCTGTAGAGGAAGTGTCTACACTGAGATGTGACGGTTGGGAGAAGCTGTGTGAAGAGATCTTTGTGGTGAGACCAGAAGGTGTTATGCTCCGGCTTTGGGGAGTCGTTTGTGATTCATGTGGACTAAAGGGGGTTGGCAGGAATGCAAAGAATTGTACAGTGAGTGAATGTCAAAATGGTGGGAAGAGGCTGTGTCACAGAGAGTCATGGACTCCATGGTGAGAGGCACTAGATTTTAGTTCATGTCTAGTAAAATAAATCTCAAGAGGTATTTATAAAAGAGAGATATTGTATTATTTCTGAGGCTTGTTATACAGAAATTAAGAGAGAGAGAGAGAGAGAGAGAGAGAGAGAGAGAGAGAGAGAGAGAAATAGAAAACCTTTCCCCCAAAAGGCCAGAAAAGGACCTGGTTTTGAAATGGGATCTTAAATTAGCTTGTTTCTGAAGTGGGTGGAAGAAAAGAAGCATGAGATACATTTTAATGGCAAGACTGACAGAAATTCCCAAAGGAGCAAGAGAAAGAAGGAAATTAAAGATCACTGTCAGGAATCCAGTCTGAGAACCTGTATGTATTGGTGGCTCCACTAATTATATGGTTAAATTGGGAAAGGAGTGATTGAAAGTCAAAATGAAGAGGTTCAACTTAGATCCATTATGTTTTCTCTACTGGGGTAAGGAGTGGGGAGGTGGAGCCGGGGAGCCTGGTAAGACAGCAGCAGGGCAGAGGTGCTGTCCAGAGTGGGGATCGAGACTTAGCATTGGTGTGGATGGCATAGGATGCTGGTGGAAGGAATCTCAGCTCCTTGAGAATAAAAAAAACAAGAAGAAAAAAGAATGGCAAGGCTGTGTCCTGAAGAATTCCAGTTCTTAGAGAAGTCTGAAGCCCTGGTCATTGAGTGAGAGGACAAGTAAAGGTTGATTGAAGAGGTCAGGAGAAGAAAGCTTCGAGATGAATCCATGGCTCACACAGAGTGAGTCAGATGATGTCGGAAATCTCTCCACTGGGCTTGGCATTGAAGAGGGTGCTGAAGATGGAATACTTTCAAAGTCGAGTTTAAAACACCTTCATCTCATGATATAATTCCTATGTAACTGAATGGGATTAGCTCAAGATTATATCATTAGTGACAACTGGCTTTGACTATAAGCAGAGCCTGTGTATTAGGATGCCCCCCCGCCCAATAATCAGATAGGCTTTCCGACCTACTGGCCTATGACCAGTAAGTGGCTAATTAGTTATTTTGTTTTTTAAGTTGCTGTGGTGGCAATATTCTGAGGTCAAACATTTGACTCTCAGGTTGCATATTCAACTGGATTTTAAATCCTTTGTTTAGCATACCAACCTGACTTAAAAAGTAGGCCAGGAATAGGGAGATCTCTCAGTCAGAGAAGTGCTCACCACACAGCAGGATCTGAGTTTGGACCCCCAGCACTTAGGTGAAAAAACAGCTTGGTAGAATGTGGCTGTAATCCCAGTGTCTGGAAGGTAGAAACAGGTGGATGCCTGGGGCTTTCTGGGCAGCCCGTCCAGCAGTGGTTCCAGGTTCAGCAAGAGACCGTGGATTAATAATTGATGTGCAGAGCAATTCAGGAAGACATCTAATACTGACTCTGGCCCGTACGTGTGCACACCCACACCCACCACTACCACCACCACCACGACTACCACCACAAACACAGACACACGTGTGCATGTGTATGTCTACACATGCATACATACATGCACAAAGCATCTCAGTGGTTCTCAGCCCTGTAGAGTGTAGGTTTCTCATGAAGATGGAGAGGTTTGGATGTGACTGAGTCCAGAGGATAGAAGACCCTGGCATGTGTCCTAGGCTGCTGATCAGGGTTTCATACATGATCTCTCTCCACATTCAGACGTTTACCAAGCTGTGATCTCCGTTTTCAGTTGTAAGTAGCAGAACCACTTCAGATTTGTAGTTGATGAACTCGAAACATCTGTTATCTCAGTGTTTCTTCAATTGTGTTCAATAGCCTTGCAGATGTTGAATAAAAAAAATGATCTGAGTTCAAAATAATTAGAGGAAATGATGGGATGGCAGAAGTAAGATGCAGAACCCCCATCACTATCAGGCACATTGTAGGCAGTTTATTCAAGTGAATTTGACTGTGAAACTTTTCTTATCCCTGGCCCTACCTGGAGACATAATTCAAAAACTTGTACACTAGAGAACTTTGAAGAAATGTGCAGCAGCACTGTATGATTTGTATCGTTTCATTAGATAAAGAAAAAGAAGTCTTTCAGAGTAACTTGCTAATAATAGCAAGCAAGATAAAAGCAAACCCAGGCTAGCTTGCATGCTCCTGGTATTGGAGATGTTCAGGTACACCAGATTAAATCTTTCACTAATACAGGAGGTCCTTGCTAACTAGGAAATACTTTAAAATTATTCGTCAAGGTTTTGTAGGCCGCAGAATTCTTGATTCCTCCTTAGCTTTCATGGATTCACTTTGCATTCCTGTAGCTAAATACGTGTGGCTAGGCACTTAATGAGGAGGGTTATTTCACTCGAAGCTCTGAGTGTTACGCTGGCAGTTCTTGGCTCTGGTGATGGCCTCTGACTCTGTCACGGCAAATGGCATCATGCTAGAAACGTATTGTATGAGAGAACGCATGGCGAAGAAGGAAGCAAGAGGTTGGAGAATGAATGGCTAGGCTTCTCCTTGCTCCACCCACTTTCACATGACCAACCATGGAGAGAGGGGGCGTTCCATGACCTAACACTTTCCAGTAGATCCGACCTTGTATAGGTACCATCATCTCAACAGTACATTGCTGGAGACTCAGCCTCCACCATAGGAAAACTTTGAGGCATGAACCACACCAAACCACAAGCAATGCATCATATAAAAATGGATGCATTTTTTTACATCTTGGGAAAGCTCTTTGGCAATATGTGTCACCAGCTTTAAAATCATCCACTCCACTCTACAGGGTGTACCACTAGTAAATAACAAAATAAGAAAAATTGGGGCTCAAATATCTATTATAGGATAGTAAAGTAATGCAGAATCACCATAAGAGTTTATATCTCTTCTGTATTAAGTGAAAAAAATCAAGATATACAACATGATATTCGGTATGCCCTCAACTATATTATGAAAATAGAATGGAAAGAAATATAATAAAATATTAACGGTGGTAAGATTTGAAATATTATTTTTATAATCACCATCATACTTTCTTTAATGTGAATGCACTACTTGTATAATCATCAAAAATGAACTACACTTAAAAATTCATTAAAACGATGAGAGAATATTGGCCATGCTGGCTGGAGGTGATTTAAAGGCAGTCCTGGTATTCCTTCAGTGTCTGGCCTCTGTGATAGCATTACCGTGGCCTCTGTCTAGACATCATGTCAGGAGCTTTGGAAGCCACAGCAGTGTGGTACCGCTGTCTGGGCTTCTGTTTTCAGCTCTGCCTGGCCTTACTGTTTCCACCCACTGTGACATCACAGCTCAGGCAAGACATTATCCTGATAATTCTACAGTGAGGTGCTCGCCTAATGCAAGTCCTCTTCAACTCCAAATCTTTAGCCTGTAAATTGGCTCCATGTTTTTCCAAAAGCATTCTTTTTTTTTTTTTAGGATAATATACCAGAAAAAGACTTGTGGCTCAAACTTTGAGCTCTCAGCATTTCTAGATGTCAAGATTATTTAATTTAGTTCTAACTAGGAATCACGTTCAAAGAAACGTCTTAAAAATGTCACTATTTCCCAGAAATTGGCTTTATTTTTTCCTTCCCACTCCTCCTTTCCCCTTCCTCCCTCCCTCCCTGCTTTCCTCCTGCCCTCCTTACATCCCTATCATCTTTCTTCATCTTTTTCTCCCTTTGTCCACTTTAGTACTTTCTGAATATCTACCATGGGTCTACCCATTACAGATGATGGGATTCAGTAGTAATAGAGACAGGACCTGAATACCAAGGATAAAGAGTCTGGTGGAGACAGGAATTTTATCAACATTGAAAGCATGCTAATTAAACATTGAGAAGATATGTAAAAAAAAAAAAAAGCAAAATTGTACTGTTGTCAGGAAACTTCTCTTTCTCAGATTGAGAGTTGTGATGATACTGAAAGACAGCTGTGAGTTGAGCAGGTGGACAGCAACTGGGTTCTGTGGGTAGGTGTGATGGAGAAACATTCCCAGGTAAGAGTTCACAGCGACCTCTATGGGATGAAATTTGGATATAAAGAAAAGTGAAGATAGCTGGGCATGGTGGTGGCGCACGCCTTTAATCCCAGCAGGAGGCAGAGGCAGGCGGATCTCTGTGAGTTTGAAGCCAGCCTGGTTTACATGGTGAGTTCCAGGACAGTCAGGGCTACACAGAGAAACCTTGTCTCGAAAAACAAACAAACATAGAAAAAGTGAAGATAACAGGCATCTTGTTGAAAGGTAAGATTCTTTGGTGTCAAGATGATGGAAGTCCCAATGGAGTTAAGAAAACAAAACAAAGCAGTGGGAATTGTTGAGCTACACACTGTGACTGGGAAGGGCAGGGGCAGTGGGGCTCAGAGTAGGTATGAGCAGATTCTATGGGAAAGTGGGAAGAAGAAGCTCAGAGAACTTGCAGTGTGCCAGCATGATATTTGATTGGAGGAAGAGCAGTTGCTGGGGTTGTAAAATAACGTAGGTGCCTGTTTTAGTTGGTCGTTCAGGAGTCTATCACAAACTCCCGTGATTGGTGACTGTTTCTGAGTGCTGGAGATTGAACATGATAGGCGAATGAATACTCAACCCACCAAACCACATCCTCAGCCAGGCCCAGTGTCTTAAATGCCAAATGTTATTGTTTTTAAAGTTTGGGAAGCCAATTCAAGTTCAGGATTAGAGTATAACCACAGAAATAAATAAAATAGTGAAATAAAATAGAGACGTGATATTTACCTCCTTGGATGATTATATAGATTAAATGACATGGTCTAGGTAATACCCAGCACAAAGTACTTAAAGACAACTTCCAATAACTTATTTAATTTTATTTTATGTACACTGGTGTGAGGGTGTGAGATCCCTTGGAACTGGATTCACAGACAGTTGCAATCAGCTATGTGGGTGCTGGGGATTGAACCCGGGTCCGTTGTAAGGACAGACCATGTTCTTAACCACTGAGCCCCACTAGAGACAACTTTTAGCAAACATTTCATAAACGTTTTTATATACTTTCACTAACTATGTTGGGTAATACTATTTTAAATATAGTTTTACCAGTGAGACAGCATCTTAGAGATGTTAAGTAACACTCAAATTTTTGAAGTCAGAGGTTGGCCTCAATTGTGTCTAACCACTGAAGTTTCTGCTTCTTTGGCCCATGGAAAAAAATCCAGCCATCTCTGGACTCATCTCTCTAAATGATAATCATTTGAGCTATCTGACATTGATAAAGATGTAAAGGAATTTGTTGATGGTACTTGTTTTCTGGACTGGCTGTATCTCTCAGGCTCCTGGCATCCTGTTGAAAGAACTGAAGTGCCCACAGCTAGCAATGTAGCAAAGGATTTTATTTATAAGCACAGTGCAGGGTACTCTGCATGGGAGCAACAGGCTGGGCATGATTGCTCAAAGCCCCGAGTTACTTCACATGGCTTCCATTTATAAGCCTGAGAAGGTAGTTTGCTAGTGGTAGGACTGGTAGTTTCTATTCTCATAACTGTTGATTGACAGGTGGAAATTTGGGCATTCTGTGCAGGCATGGGTCTTCCATCCATCCCACAATTTTAATCATGCATTCCCAGTTACACATAATCCCCTAAAAATTCATTCTGAGAACACAGTTTGCCTGAGTGTGTCTGCAACTAAAATCAGTTTGGCTCATTTCTAGTCCCAGGATATGTCTGAACACAAACTAACCACAAGACAGCAATTGCTAGGGCAGAGAGACCAACTGTTTTGCCAGGAACAGAATATGTTCAGCTCCAGCCATGCTGGGCTGACCTGTTCTTGTAAACCGCCTGCCTCAGTAGCTTATTTAAAACCCTCCAGTATCATATCAGTCTTTAATGAGAGTATGATAAATAATCTTTATTCATTTCTTATATAGCACACTTAAGCAGGAAAATGTGCATGAGTTTTTCATTTGTTTTAGTTTTGAAGCTTACAAACTGATGCAGGGTCTTTTCTCCTTCTAGGAGAGTCACTCGAGCTGCAACCCCGGAAGCAGTTGCCTGTCAGTTGAGCAACTGGTCAGAATGGACAGATTGCTTTCCATGTCAGGACAAAAAGGTAAGCCAGTCAGGAGCATCTTGGGGCATCACCCATGTGACTTGTGCATTAGGCCCCAATGGAAAATAAGTGGTGACTATAAATCTAAGGCTCTAGAGAGAAACTATATCTGAATATAGGCATCTCATCTGGGAACCTCAGATACTGGATGGTGAGGAGTGTGTCTGCCTCTCTTGATGGCATCATGAGGCAAGGCTAATGAATTTCTACAGAAACAGTCACTGCACAACAGACATGTGTCCTCTTGGGGCCCTGGAGGCCAGCAGAAAGCAGTAGAGATGTGAGCAGTGTCAGCCTCCTTTTGGAGACTCCAAGGGATTATGTACTTTGCCTCATCCACTAGTGGTGGTTGCTAACAGTCCTTGGCCTATGGCTGCCTCTCTCCCCTCTGTCTCTCTAGACACATTCCTTCCTTTTCTTTTATGTTTTCTACTCTGTGTGTCTGCCTGCAATCTCCCTGTACCTTCTTTTAAGAAAGCAGGATAACATTTTGGGCTACTCAGAAAATCCAAAGTAAGTACATCTCAAAATCTTTAATACTTTCAGTAAAATGTTTTGCAAATAAGGGAAAATTAAAATCTTTTACAGATTTAGAGTTATACCTTTTGGTAGCAATTACTTCACCTGTTGAATATCTTAAAGCTGCCTTTTTTCTCCTAAGTTTTTCTTTAGATAATAGATTGCACAGGGATGCTCTTACAGTTTATATAAAAATTGAATCACTACCTTAAATACTTGGAAAGATATATGTGTCTATGAAATAATTCTTAAGAAATTAGATCCTGTAAATTATTTAACTAAGGAACCATCTTTGTTTAATTTATTAATACATCTCTTCCTCCCAAAGTCAACCAAACAAAGGTGTGCATTTCTGGAAGGCAACATTATCTACTACATAGAAAAGGAAATTATGCCTTAATGACACAAGCCACAGACAACAGCGTAGAGAAGTCCCCCAGGGAGTATTGACACTCGACTCCCTGCAACCCACTATCTCCATTATTTGACAGCAACCTAGTAAACAGGGGACTGATGGAAACGAACCTAAAGTCTCACACCATTGTTCTGAGTACAGAAACTACAGGAAGGATGGCGATGGCATTAATAGTCACCATTTATCAAGTGATTTCCATGTCCTGGGTACTGCAGTAGCCCTTTACAAAAACACATTGTCTAGTTTGGCTTTCACAGACAAGTGTGGGATGGGCGCCATCATCCACTCTCAGGAGGTTACACACGAGAGAGACAGAGCAGAGACTTAAATCTGGGCAAACTCATAGATTCAAGAAACAACTCATAGATGATCAAATCACTGCTTTCTGGCTTATTAACACTCTTTTTTTCCTTTATCTTTATTAACACTCTTAAAGGAAGAATCTTTGGGTGAACCAAAGTCAAAGACAGGAGATATAGAGCTAAGCAATCCATTGCCATGGATGCTTTCTAGGCAGTATGCTTTGCATTGTTATATATTTTATCTCAACTGGATTCTAAGCTTCTACAAGGCAGCAATGAGACCTCATATTTCTCTCAGTGTCCTAGTTTTTGTCCTGCTTTTACAGCATTATTTATCTGACCCTTGTACATTTTTCAGAAAGCCTTTATCATGAAACTCCAGACTCCCAAGACTGGCATGTACTTTACTTCCTCCTGTCCTTATATCAACATGTATCTACTCATCTGTGGTCAAGAGTGGACTCGGGATTGAGATGATGTCTCCTCTTTAATATCCACATTTCTCTATATAGTAGGCATGCAGTTACTCTATACCTATAATTTCCAGAAATGTCACTTTCCCCAAAACAGAATCACCAGAGACAACTATCACTGGCTCAGGTTAGGTCAAGACGAATCCCTGAAGCAGTTATTGCAAACAGGCAGATACGATGTTCTGGCTGTCAGGGCCTGGCTTGTGTCCACCTTCCTCTGTGACAGGGAGAAGAATGAGACCATCCCCATGTGGATACTATGAGATGTATGCCAAGTAAAGAGGAGATGGCATGACCAGAAAAAAAAAAAAAGCCTGAAAAGGCAAAGCAGCATGGTCTCTAAAAATGTACCCGACCAAAATCAAACCCAAACACATGGAGCCACATGAGGCTCTCTTTCCTTTATTTCTCTTCACTGCTCTCCATCTCAAGCTGTGAATTCCTCTCAGACATTGTAGGCAAGGTAGACAAATAGGCAGATGCTTTATCATTGTCTTAGTTGACAAATGCTAAGGCAGAAGTAAAGCTTAAAGAGTACATGATCAAGACAGGGAAGGCTTTCCTGAGGAGGGAAGCCATGAACTTTGAAAGATGAACACGTGTAACTGGCTGAATATGGGAAAGGAGCTCCTTCCTAATATGTAAGGAGACCTTTAGAATTTGCGTCCCAGCCTTACACTTGATACTTCACATCAGAATTCCAGCTGAGGACTATGCCACTTCTGTCTGAACACCACGGGGCGTTCTTATGTGTCCCCTTACAAGACAGCCCTGAAGGCAGCTTTCAATAAAAAACTAGTTATCCTTTATGTTGAACTGAGACCTGCCGGCGCAGATCTTGGTTGATTGATTGACAAGACTATGTTTGGTTCACGGTCTGATTTAGTACCGACACCGGAGCCTCTTGCAGCCAAGCAAGTTTGGGGGAACCATCTGCAGTGGTGATATCTGGGATGAGGCCAGCTGTTACAGCCCCGCACCTTGTCTAAGGCAAGCGCAATGCGGACAGGATTTCCAGTGCAGAGAGACAGGTGAGTAGCATGCCAATACAACAACAGCTGCGCTTGTCAAACATAGCATGCAAAGTAAGTATTTGGGAGTTGGTTAAAAATGCAGACTCCTAAGTGCTGGAGGTTTAGGAAGGGCCCAGGAATCTGCATTTTAAGTCAAACTAGCAACTCATGCAATTAAAAAAATACCCATTTTATTTTTAAAATCATGTTATATGTGTATAGGAGGATGATATGTGCAAGTGTGAGTACAGGTGCCCATATAGGCTAGAAGAGAGCATCAGATTCTCTGGAGTTGGAGTTACAGCCTGTCTGATATGAGCCAACACCTGATATAGGTTCTCAGAACTGAATTCATGTCCTATGCAAGAGCAGCACACATTGCTAACTGCTGTGGCAGCCCATGTAATTTTGGTTCATTTTTACATATATTTTTTATTAACTTAAGAAATGTGCAACTCATAGTTAATAGATAACATTTGTTAAACAAACACTAGGTATATATTAAGTTCCAGGAAGGGTATTGCCTGCTGTTAATATGCAAATTAAAAACAATGTACCTGACCTTGAGGTAGTCCTAATCTGTTTGACAAGAGACCTACAAGAGGTCAATTATAGTATCGTGGGATAGCCATTGGCTTGTGTGCAATTCTTTAGGAAAGGGTACCAAAATGTGCTTTGGGGACTCAGGACAGTCCTTAAAATGGCATTTGAGTTGAGATTTGGGAACTGAATGTGCAAAAACATGAGAATTCGGGGACTTATGATCTTCCAAGAATCCCTGTAACATGATAACCTGAAACAAGGTAGGCAACAGGGCTCCAAGTGTGACATTGGGAAGGATGGGATTCTTGGCAGAAACAGAGCAAGAGCCAGGCATGAGCAGAGTGGCATTTTAAAAGATGGATGGTGGATTTAATGTGGAGGCTGGATTTGAGAGGGAGAGATGGGTAGGCCTAAGGGATATTGCACAGAGCTAGAGATCTAGCAAGGATAGAAGAGGCAGTGCAAACTGAGAGAACAAGGCTGATAGGAGGGCAAAAGTAGGGAAGCCCCATGACTACAGGTGTCAGGGAATATGGTCTAGGAAGCATCCTCAGCCTCATCTCTCTTAGGTCGCTGCCTGAAATGCCACCTGGTATGTAATGGAGACCGGGACTGCCTTGATGGTTCTGATGAGGACAACTGTGAGGATGCCAGGGTCATTGAGGATGACTGCCATCAATATGAACCAATCCCAGGATCAGAAATGGCAGCCCTGGGGTAAGTGACCACCTTGCAGCTGTTCAAAAGTGGCAAATGACTCCTCTCTCATTGTGAACATCAGTTTTGAGGCAGAAAATACCTGTTCTAGAAGGTTCTTCTGAAGGGTACTTGTAAGTATCTCTTGTCTCCTAGGATGGCTAACATGGTCTTTGTAATATGACATCACCCACACTATCTCTCTTTTTCTACCCGAGTGTCCTCCTCCCCTCTCTACAGTCCTCCTCTCAGCCCAGTTTCTTTAATTTCTAAGGCTATTATCTTCCACAAAGCCTTCCTAGATGTTCCCAAGGGTGGCTTTCCCCAGATGCATCTGACCTTTCCAACACCCTCATCGTGTTGCACTCTGGACAAGTTGACAATATGATTCAGTGCAAAGAAAATGGGCTATGGGATGAGACAGAGCTGTGAACCTCCACCTTGTCATTGTTTGATTCACTTCTCAGACTGTAGCTTTTCTGCTGAGCTACAATCAGCCTTGATTCTAATTTCTCTTCACTACATACCTTATGTCCAAGATCAATTCCCAGTGCCTCACACTTGGTCCTTCTGAGCATTAATCAATTTTATTTCTTCTTTCTGGAGTATCTTCATCTATAACCTGACCTGGTTGACTTTCTTGTCTAGTGTTATGGACTGAACTGTGACCCTCTCCAATTATGTCAGAATCCTAGCACCTAAAGTGATTGCATTTGCAGACAGAGATTTGAGGGAGTAATTCAGGCTGTATGAGGTCATAAGGGTGGATCCCTAATCCAAAAAGACTGGCATCCATAGAAAAAGAGGAAGAGTAACTGCACTCTGTTTCCACAACTCTACAGACAAGAATCTACATGAGGGCACGAAAAGGGCATCTATCTGCGCATAAAAAACCAAAACAACCACAACAGAAAAAAAACTATCACTAGAAACCAACATCGGAAAAAACCTAGATTTTGCATCTAGAACTAAAGAAAGAAATTGAGTTCTGATGTTTAAGGCACCAATCTGATATTTTTAAGGCACCTCAAATGTACTATTAATATGTTGGGCATGACTTGTAGAAAATGTTGACAGTGTCTCACTGTATGCCTGGACAACCTTAGCCCCTCCTACAGTTCACAGAACATTCTCTGTTGCTATCCCAACACACAACTTTCTTAGTTAGGACTTTATTGCTGTGAAGAGACACCATGACCACAGCAACTCTTATCAATGAAAACACTTAATTGGGGCTGGCTGACAGTTAGGAGATTTTGTCCATTATTGTCATGGCAGGAAGCATGTCAGCATGCAGGCAGGCATGGTGCTGGAGGAGGAGCTGAGAGGTCTACATCTGGATCCACAGGCAGCAGGAAGAGACAGTGAGCCACTGGGCCTGGCTTGAGCTTCTGAGACCTCAAAGCCCAACCCCAGTGACACACTTCCTCCATCAAAGCCACACCTACAATAATGCCGCTCCCTGAGTTTATGGGGGCCATTTTCATTCAGACCACCATAGTAACCGTCAGGGATGGAGACAACTATTGGAGTGTCCATCTGTTGTGGTACAGAACTTTTTTTAGTCATCTCAGCCTCCCCATGTCCCAGTCCAATGGCTAATTCCTGGCAATAGTCTGGTGTTACTAGTTTCCAGCTACTCTGTCTTTGCCTTTGGCCTTGTCCTCTAACTGGAACATCGGCTCCTTGAGGGCAGAGATTGCTTATGAGTAATGCTCTCCATATCCTCCACTGTCTGACAGAGTATTTCCTGTGCTTTCCCTTCACTGACTCTCCATTGCATTGAAGCACATCAACGTGACCGGCTACCTCTGCAGAGGAGTTGGGTGTGGTGACCTGGTCAGGCATCAGCCCACCCAGGGATATTGTGAACTCTCTGTCCATTAGCAGAATCTCAGTATGTGACTTCAACAGGAGACAGAGACCTTAAACAAGTTGGGTGTGGTGACCTGGTCAGGCATCAGCCCACCCAGGGATATTGTGAACTCTCTGTCCATTAGCCCCCATTCATAAGGCTTAATTGCCCTGAGATCACAGTCCACTCACCAGAAGGGTTTGGATCCTGTCCATGCTTGTAGACTTCCATATGGAACACCAAGCACCATGCTTTTGTTTAAACCAATTGTATCTTCTCATTAGGTTGGCTATAACAGAATACCCTAAACTGGGTGGCTGAAATGACAAGTGTATTTTGTCACAGCTCTGGAAACTAGAAATCTGAGAATAAGACCTCAGCAGGGCTGATTTCTTCTGAAAGCATTCTCCTGGGCTCACAGGTGGCTATTATCTCCCTGTGTTTTCAGTCTCATACATGCCTCTGTCCTAACTTCAACTTTATTCCCTGGGATAAGGGTTTACTGAAGTGCTTTATTTTAACTTAATTACTTGTTTAAGGTCTCTGTCTCCTGTTGAAGTCACATACTGAGATTCTGGGACTTGGAACTCCAACCTAAGAGCATTTAGAAACAAATTTGGGCCACAACACAACCAAAGGGGATTTTTATTGCATTTAGAAAGTGGCTGTGTGAACAGAGTAGAAGTGTGCAATGTTGAGGTGTTGAGCTGAAAAAAAACAATCCCCTCCACTTGACAAAACATTGCTGACTACCATGCTGCTCCCCTGTGCCTAGCTAAGGGGTAGTTCTGACACACTTCCTGAATAGTGTGTTTCTCTCACACTGAATACAGAAACCAGTGAAACTACTCTATCTCCAACAAACAGTTGACATTTTGACATAAGTCTATACTTTTGAAGGTCTTGGGATTTGATATTTTATTCTAAATTTAAGAATTTTCCAGTTTCAATTTTTTATTTGTTCTTAAGCCCATAATACATATTTGAGGCGAAAACTGTGTCTTCATGTGTTCTGCCTTCATGCTGGCATCTCTACTAGTGACTGTCGGTCTCTTCCCTCCCTAGAGACGACCTTGGTTAGAATCACTGCCGGTACTTCCAGTTACCTTTAAAAATGGATTAACATCATCTACTGTCTTGGAAACAAATCTCTATGATTGGGCCTTATAGATGCAGGTAGAAGTTATATAAATGTGATTGTGACATGCATACTGCTACAAACTTTTTTGTGATTATTTAAAAAAATGTTTTTCTTACAACATTTTGATCATGTTACTCTCCCCTACATCAACTCATCCAAGATTCCTGAACTTCCTGCCCATCCATCTTTATGTTCTCTCTCTCTTTCAAAAACAGGAAACAGATTTTGTGGTTGTTTTTGTTACACAGTTTTAAAACCTAATAGCATTTGAAGATTTCCTCTTTAAGCACATATTCTCTATCTAATTAAAGAAAATATATTCCTGTAACATGGGTTGATAATAGTCTGAAAGCAAAAACCCTGTTGTCTTTATATATAAAGTTTTACTAGAACATAGCTTTCACCTTAAAATAGAAGTTATGTGGCAGCAGTTAAGGCCTAAATCCTATTGTCCAACATATTTATTACCTGAATTTTAAAAAAAATATGTTTGCTGACTTTTGTAATGTAATCATAGAATATTTTATTTAACTACATATTATTGAAAGACAACCAAATCCCTTCTTGTTGTGTTAGCTACCTTTTCTCATAACCAAATTATCTTCAACAGCATCTTAGGAAAGGAACCATTAACTTTGGCTCATAGTTTGAGGGTACATTTCATCACAGGGGGAGGCATGGTAATTGGAGTGTCTTACAGATGTGATGGCAACACCATTAGGCTGCTTGCTCACCTCTTGATGGATTAGAAAATAAGAAGGGGGACCACATACCTCAATGTCTGTACCCCAAAACTCACTTCTCCCAGTGAGGACCCCACATAAAAGGTTTCACAATCTCTCAAAACAGAACCATCAACTGAAGACTAAGTATTCAAACATGAGTTCATGGAAAAAAACATTTCCCATCCAAATCATAACTCTCATTTAGCCTCTTACAAACAGTGCTGCAGTGAGTGTCTTTGTTCATATGTTCTTTGTGCAGATTTGCACATTTCTAATAGGGTAGATTATTTACTATGCCTTTTCACTTCTACTGAGGCTTTTCCAAATGTAGTAGGCTTAATGGTTACGTACAATTTTGAGGTCCACTGTTGTTCTGAGTTTTTATTTGTTGTGTATCAGAGACCACACTTTTAAACTACAGACAGAAACATGGTCAGGGGGTAGGCAGAAGTCTATCTCTTGGCAAGAAAAATCCCTTGCTTCAACTGTAGACAGAATGCTCTCCAGATAGGACAAAACTTGGAAGCAGGTAAGTCAACAGCCTAGCTCTGCCAAGACAGGGTAGGCAAGTCCTTCATAATTCTTGCTTTACAATCAATGTCTGTCAGAGAAATGGAGCCAAATGGCTGAAGATGGATGCTGTAATGTATGAAGAAAAATTGAGAACTGTCCAGGCAGCCTCTGGTATGTCATTTCTTAGTTTTGTAAGCTGCTGGCCCTGCACTTCCTATATAATCAGATATATTTATCCCTCTCAGGTCTCTGAGGTGGTTGAAGACTAGATAGCTAGAGTCTCATAGTTAAATTTCGAGTTGTTTTGGAATCAAGAGGGTGTTCTGGATCTAAGAAGATGTTTTTAAAATTGTGATGCAAGTTAGTATGAAAGCTGAGTTGGATATAGAACTTCAAACTCATGGAGATGGGTAGATAGTAGAGTGTTAAAGTCAGGTGCCAAATACATATGGACTGGACACTGGGAATATATGCTAAGCCATATAACTCTCATAATTGTGGCCTATTTATTTCTGTTGTTTTTGTATTGTATTTATTGTTATAAGAGAAAGAGCCATTTTTTGGACTGAAAGGGGGAGCTGTTGGAGAGAGAAAGACATACCTTAACTTTAAAAAAAAAAGGGGATGGATTGAGGGGGAGGAGCGTGGGAGGGCGGGCCTGGAGAGGGGGTAGGGAGGGGATTGCGATTGAGATGAAACTTGAAGAAATAAAAAATAAATTAAAAAAAAACTACAGGGTGGAGATAAAGACACAAAACTTTGATTTTCGTGTCAAAAACAACTTGGGGGAAATCCATTGTGACTATAGGCAAATTCTTTCTTTTCTTTTTTCTTTCTTTCTTTTTTTGTTTTTGAGCTTCAATTTCCACATTTTCCAAGTTGTCATAAAGATTAAAGTTAATGCTTGTTAAATGTCTAGCTTAGCATGTATTCAATTCATCATACCTATTATCACATCATGCCTATTAATAAGAAGAAAAAGGTGGAGAAAGGAAATGGGGATGTACACTCACGTACATGAGTTTATAAGGCAGGTCAGGTGCTCTCTAATTACTCACTTATTCTTTGAAGTAGGTTATAGCCACATTTTATCTTTTGTTCCTTTTCTGCCTTTGTGCCTGTCACAGAGTGCATGAAAGTCATGGGAATGTCATGCCAAAGGTAAGTACTGACTGCTAGGAACCCGGGGGCTGAGTGGGAATGGGGGAGAAGTACTGACTCTCTAGAGTATTCAAAGAAGGGCATATAGAGGAGGCAACTTTCAAATTGAGTCTCAAAAGCTATGTAAGAGTTTGGGAGGCAGAAAGAGGCAATACTTTTATTATTTATTACATAAGAAGATTTCATGTCCAGTCCTAGAACTCTTAATTATTTCTAATGTCTACACTATGGTGACAAAGTTACAGTTAGTTCCAGGAAGTGGCAGAGCTGGGAATTACTCAGGGGTCTCCCTAATAGTCACCCTGTGCACATTTGTTATCCCAGTCTGCCTCAAAGACAATGGATGTTTCTGAGGATTAGAGCCTTACACACATGGTTATTCAAATGCATTTCTAGTAGCAGAGTCTTTTTCTGAAATAATACTAGTAATAGCAGTAGAGGGTATCTATTATCTACTGCTGTGATTAAAAACACCATGACCAAAGAAACTTATAAAACAAAGTGTTTAATTTGAGGCACATGTTTCCAGAGGGGTAGAGTCATGACCACTCGTGCCAGGGAACATGGTAGCAGGCAGGCAGGCATGGTGCAGGAGAGGTAACTGAGAGCTTACATCTGATCCAGAAACAGGAAGAAGAGAGGGCTAGCTGGGAATGGTGTGAACTTCTGAAACCTCATATCCCATCCCCAGTGACACACCTCCTTCAACAAGGCCACACCTCCTGATATTTCCCCAAGCAGTTCAACAAACTGGGAACCAAGCATTCAGATATATGAGCCTATGGGAGCCATTCTCATTCAAACCATGGCAGATATCTATTCAGTATAATATGTGCCAAGCCTGTCTATGATACTGTTACACGTATTAAAGTGTATCTAACTCTAGGAGAGTGGTACTATTGCTAACTACTTTAACACATGGCTAAAATGAGACAGAGAGATGAGATGATTTGCCTGGGCTCCAATTCTGTCTCTGGCACTAATTTAACTGGCTTTTGGATTCTCAATAATCTGTGCACATTTCTCCCTAACTTAACAGCTAATCAGAGCCGCCTCCTGAGGACACTGTCCCAGATGCTCTGGCTAACGGCTACCTTGGGGTCCAGGCCCAGTCCACCCAGTCTCTCGGTATTGCCTACTTTCCCTCTGGGCTCTCAAGGTACTTGAAGGAACCCCAGAGCTCCACCAAATACACTTGGTGAAACAGCCTCTCCGCCTACCAGCTAGAATATATTCTAGAGCAATGGTTCTCAACCTGTGGGTCTTGATCCCCAAAAGGTCACATATCAGATATCCTATAAATCAGATATTTTCATGACGATTTGTAAGAGTAGCAAAATTGCAGGTATGAAGTATCAAAGAAATGACTTCGTGTCACCACAACATGAGGAACTATATAAAAGGGTCACAGCCTTAGAAAGGTTGAAAACCATTGCTCTGGAGGATGACGTGTTGCATTTTCTTTGTTTTTGCAAAGAGTCTTTCAAGATACTGTTTTTCCAACTTAGGTACAATATCCTGACTCAAGAAGAAGCCCAGAGTGTGTATGATGCTAAGTATTATGGTGGGCAGTGCGAGACTGTGTACAATGGGGACTGGAGGAGGCTCCAGTATGACCCCATCTGTGAGCGCCTCTACTTTGGGGATGATGAAAAATACTTTCGGAAACCCTACAACTTCTTAAAGTACCACTTTGAAGTAAGTCCGATGACGACGGTGTAGGGTGGGATGGAGGGAGCAACCTGTCAGGGTAGACAGCTCGCTCTGGAGACTTTTATTTTCCACAGGGCTTGCTGGTAACTGAAGACTCCCTCATAAACTGCTGTACATATACACTGTTGAGGATGATGAGAGGTGAGTGTAGGAGAGCCATAGCATGAACACAGCAACCCACCTGCTCAATCTTGGCTCCATTCCCAAATGAGTGAAACAGATCTGGGCCTTCTCCTTCAGCCCCACTCCAAGACTCGGCTCTGTTAACGTCAAACTAAAAAAGGATGTGAACAATTAATCTTCCATTTGCCCTGGGCCCTCTCCCAGTCTGGAAGGTCTGTAGGACCCAGATGGGTGGTGTTCTGACACACATCCCCTCCACGTGCTTCACAAACAGTGGCTTATATCTGTCATTTTCATATTTTTCTCTTAATATGATTTTGCTTTTTAGAAAGTGTTCTTGCAGCTGGGTGGTGGTAGTGCATGCTTTTAATCCAAGCTCTTGGCAGGCAGAGCCAGGCAGAGGCAGGCAGATAGATCTCTGTGAGTTTAAGGCCAGCCTGGTCTAAAGTGCTAGTTCCAAGGACAGCCAAGGTTATACAGAGAAACCCTGTCTCAAAAAAAAATAAAATAAAATAAAAAGTGCTTGCAAACTGTTGATGGTCCAACTCTCCATTTCTAAACCCCCGTGGTTTCCTGGTCACCCAGAGCATCACATGGCTCACAGTAAGACTGAGAGTCAGCTCATGGCCACTCATTTTCTTACTCAATCTGAGGGGACGTATTCATACTAAATCTCCTGGAAAGCATGCTGTGTGGCCAGAGCTTCCATGTAAGTTCTCCCACTTAATCTTCATAGCAGTAACATGAGATCCACATGCCATTGTCCCTTTCAGATATTAGAAAGAAAACACAAAGGAGTACAATGACAGTCCCACAGCTGTACTGCAGCAGTTGGCAGAGAGAAGATCAGCCCAAGCTAAGAGCAGCTTATGCATCACTTAGGAGAGTGGGCATACATGCTGTATGTATAGACTTGTGCACATTAGATCTGCAGACATCTACAGATGGAGAGGGAATGAGAAATTGTCTAGACACACCCTCCCCACTCCCAGGATACTTGAGCAAAGTATTGAAAGGAGGCACTGGCAACCGTATGGGGACCATTTTTAAGAGGTTTGCTTTTTCAGTTCTGTTGTCACCTCTATTGGATATCAGGCCTCTGAAAAGCTAAACTGAAAGACACTGGTATTTTTTTTTTTTATTTATTGCTTCAGTTTACATCTCCATCATAGTGTCCTCTTTCCACCCCTTCCTGTCCCGCCCTTCCACCCTCTACCCCCTAACCCTTCTATCCCACTCCTCTGGAGTGGAGTGTCTTTACATAACAGTCCCCCGCCCCAATTCAGCAGTCATATGAGGGCCAAGAGCCTCTTCATACACTGGGGGCCTACAAGGCAGCACCACTAGGGAAAAGTGTCTCATTGACAGGGAGAAAAAAAAAAGTCTATGTCCATGTTCCCTTTGGTGCATTGGTTGTAGTATAGATATCCTGTACTATATGGCTAAAATCCGACTATAAGTGGTAATTTCAAGAAAGATCTGGGGTCTGTGTGCCAGGCAAGATGAGATAGTCTAGCTGTGCTCACAGGGTTGTGAAGTCTTTATGGCTAATGTATCTGTCCATCTGCTTCTGCTTGAGCACCACAGACACTCAGGGGCTCACTCTGATGAAGTCTCCACTGTAGCACATGCTCTCAGGGTCACAAACTCTGAAGGTGTATCTATGGCTCAAACATAGGATAAGATATGATGTGGCTTAAGCCATCCAGGGAATGTAGCCTTGTTGAATGCAGAGAAAGACATAGCTAAACGTTTGTGGGCAGCACTGAACCCCACTTGCTGGGATTATTATTTGCCACCTGCCCTTCCTGACCTTTCTCCACCCAGCTCAAGGCCCATTCAGGCTTTCAACATTTCTCTGTAACACAAGCAAGCAGCTCTCCTTCATAAAAGATCAGCAGCCTCTCACCCTCAAAAAAAAAAAAATCTATGGTTTGAACGTAATTAATGTCTTAACATAATTGTCTATGTGCAGAAACAAACAGGTGTGTATGTAGTCTATAATAAATATCTTAGAAGTTCCACTTGATACCCAGTAACATTGCTGGGTTTTCTCTATTTTAGTGAGCCTCAATAGGATGCATGGATTAGCTTTTGAAAAGAATGTTCAGATATCTTAGAGCAAAGATTCTGATGGCACATATAAGTTGAATGTCGTGCACAAAGCTAACATTTAATTTTCTCTTCCAGTCCCTGGCAGATACTTTAATCTCCTCAGAGTTTTATGATGATGCAAATGATCTTTTTTCTAACATAAAAAGAGCCAAGTCAAAGTCAAATGACCTAACCTTTGGCATAGGCCCGGCAAAAAGTTCCCTAACACTGGAGGGGGGTGTATCCTGGTCCGATGCATCTTCACTCTTGAAGAAGTTAACCAAGTACAATGAGAAGGTACTAAAACATAAAGTCTGCATCTCACAGTCATTCCATAATCTATACTGAGCACGTACTACCTTAATTGCATTAAAAAGTACAGTAGTAATTGAACCTTAATTTGCTTGTGTAATTGGAAATGTCTGATCAGTGGTGATCGTGTTTGTTTTTATTATGCCTTTGCACACAGACTCATCATCACGAATGGAATAGAGCTGCACTATGAGGCTAGAATGCCTATCATTCTGCCCCTCCTCCAGTCTTTGCATGGTTACCTGGAACATATAGGAAAACACATAGAATGGTTGGATTAAAGAAAACCATCCAGACTCAATTTGACTTACAAGGTTTTTTTTTTTTTTTTTTTTTGGTTTTTTTTCGAGACAGGGTTTCTCTGTTTAACAGCTCTGGCTGTCCTGGACTCGCTTTGTAGACCAGGCTGGCCTCGAACTCGCAAAGATCCGCCTGCATCTGCCTCCCAAGTGCTGGGATTAAAGGCGTGCGCCACCACCGCCCGGCTCTTACAAGGTTTTTTTAAATAAGTCTTATTTTTTTCAAATGCCTAAGAATGTTTGTGTGCTCATCTATCTACCAGACATTTGCCACCCAGTCCCTAACCCATGTGGGAGTTACTGTGAACATGGCTTGGGTGGGGCAAAGAGCAGAGGGGAGTGCACTGGAGAAGTCGACTGTACATTGGCATCTAATGTGCTTGTCAAATCCAACAATCTGTTATTACATGTGTTGATGACTTGTGTTTTCTTCACCTACTAAGTGCTGACCTTTTTCATTCACCTCACATGCTTTCTTTGTTCTTTTGCCTCATTTGGATGCTGTTGGAAGAAATATGCCTTCATGAGAGTGTCTACAAAGGTACAGACTGCACATTTTAAGATGAGGAGGGACAATATTGTGCTGGATGAAGGCATGCTGCAGTCATTAATGGAGCTCCCAGAGGAGTTCGACTATGGCATGTATGCCAAGTTCATCAATGACTACGGCACCCACTACATCACCTCCGGAACCATGGGTGGCACTTATGAATATGTTGTGGTTCTTGACAAAGAGAAAATGGAAGTCCGTGGTAAGCAGACCCAGACCTACATGCTCAGGGGGCAGCACACCCAGAGGGACGTGTGCTTTACTTTCGTTTGTTGTTACTGTGATACAATATCCCGCTGAAAGCAACTCATTTGAGAAACGATCTATCTCACAGCTCCAGGTTCCAGTCTACGTGGAGAATGACAGAACAGGACTTTGAGACCACTGGTCTAGTTCCATCTGTAGTCAAAAGCAGAGGGAAGCAAATGCATGAACGCTTATGCTTGTACCCACTCAGACACACCCTCAGATCCTACCCAGGGAATAGTTCACCCACAGTAGGCAGGTTTGCCCTCCTCAGTTAAAATAATCAAGATGATTCCTCAAAGGCTAACGTGACCTAGACAAGCTCTTACTGAGACTTCACCAGTAACTCTAGACTGTGTCAAGTTGGGAGTTAAAACTAACCACCACAGTGTTTGTCCTGATTCTGACTCTGCACTAGTGTGTTATCACTTCCAGGGAGGCAAGATTCATTAGAATGTCTTGCTAAGAAACACCACAGGGAGGCTTTGAACTCAGACTGGCTTGGTCCCTTAAACTATGTTCTTCTGATAGCCTAAAATTACCTCTTCGTAAATAAAGAACTTTGGGAGTTTTGTTATTTAAAATGTAAAAACTTGTTTTGACTGTAGAGTTTTAGGTAAAGGAAATTCTTTGCAGGTAGTCAGTGAAATCCTAAATTCATCCCAATTCCTCCTTCTCAGTCTCTCTCTTCTATCATCTCACTCCATCACCACCCTTCTGTGGTAGGTTGAGTTTTCAGTTTTTACTTATGACATCAACTTGTAGATGGTCTCCTGGGGAAAGTTCAGCCTTTCAAATGCTCTCAGCAGGTGCCACCAAACAGTAAGTACTTTATAGATCGAATGACTTTAGTTCTTTATTTGACATCCTGAAAGATGAAGAATAATGTCAAATCTCCTTTGTGTGACATCAGCAGCCTTCATGGTCTCATTTAACCCATATGACAGTGGTTCTCAGTGTGAGCTCAAAATCAGCTACATCATGCCACACAACAACTCATCAGAAAGGTGGCTTCCCAAACTCTCACCCCATCCCTGAAGGAAACTCTACTGCAGTGTACTCTGAGTCTGTGATCACACTACCCAGGTAGATAGTATTCATTAGGAAGGTAGATTCCCAGGCCTTCACCCCAATCTTAACTGAAGGAAACTACTGAACAGTCCACTCAGAAGTCTGTGTTTTCACATGCTCCCCATGTGATTCATGATTCTGGTACTCCCTACAGAGAACCATAGACCTAACCCATGAGTGATCATAGGTTGTAAGATCCAACCCCACTGCAAAACCAAGTTCAAATGCGCAGTTTTAAGATGCCAGCCTGTCCATTTCTCTCCTTCAACCCACTCACGTAAATGACACACACTTTAGTATTGAGATGACTTTTCAGCTATTGGTAATTCTTTCCCATCTAGATAGCAACATCACTGAAAGCAAGGACCATGTGCCTTATGCTTTCCTGTCTCTTAGTGCTCAGGCCCAAGACAAAGTGACTGCACAAAACAAGACAGGAGAGTTAATAAACTCAGACTCTCAGCTAGCTCATTTTGAAATTCATTCATCTATGCATGTACTCTTTACTACTTTTAAAAATATAGTTCTAAATTACACATTTATTATAATGCAAGGTATGCTTCTGAACATTCACTATGCTTCTATGCTTGTGCCCAGAATGTAATGGTGCCCACTACCCATTATTTTGTAAGCTGTGGGTTGCAACACAGTAACTGGTCTCAAAATCAATGCATGGATTATAAGTATGTTTTTGAATAACATCAACAACAAAGGATAGAACATAAAACAGAATGGCAGATTTTTAAAAATGTTTATTTATTACCTCAAGTTACATCTCCATCATAGTCCCCTCCCTCCATCCCTCCTGGCCCCACCCTCCCACCCTCTTCACCTTCTCCCAGAACTCATAATGCTTTTTTTAAATAACTAGGCCACAATTATGAAAATTATAAGGTATAATATACATTCCCTATGTCCAGTCCATACATATCTGGCAACTGATACTAATATTCTATTATCTATCTAGCTCCATGAGTTTAAAGTTCTATACCTAACTCATTTTCCATCCTAACTTGCTTTACCAAGTTAAAAACATCATCTTAGTAAAAAGCTCAAATGATAGCACATGCTGGCGAGGTTGTGGAGAAAGGGGAATACTCCTTCATTGCTGGTGGGAGTGCAAACTTGTACAACCACTGTGGAAATCAGTCTGGCAATGTCTTAGAAAACTTGGAATAGCTCTACCTTAAGAACCAGCCATACCACTTCTAGATATACATCCAAATAATTCCTCACCAACCCTTGAGGACATCTCCTCATTTATGTTCATAGCAGCTTTATTTGTAATAGCTAGAAACTGGAAACAATCCAGATGTCCCTCAACTGAGGAATGGATAAAAAGAAACAACTGTGGTACATCTATACAATGGAATACTACTCAGCTATCAGAAACAAGGAAATCATGCAATTTTCAGCCAAATGTATGGAACTAGAAAAGCTCACCTGAGTAAGCTAACTCAGACTCAGATGCACATGGCATCTACTCACTTATAACTGGATTTTAGCCATATAGTACAGGATAGCTATCCTACAACCAACACACCAAAAGGAACAGGAACATAGATTTTGTTACCTGTCAATGAGACACTTTGCCCTAGTGGTGCTTCCTTGTAGGCCCCCAGTACATGAGGAGGCTTTTAGCCCTCATATAACTGCTGAACTCGGGGTGAGGGGGGGGCTGATATGTAGGGACACTCCACTCCGGAGGAGTAGGATAGGAGGGAGAGGGAGGAGAGGATGGAAGTGTGGGACCCAGATGGGTTGAAAGAGGGCACTGTGATGGAGATGTAACTTGAAGTAATAAATAAACATAAAAAAAAAATCTTCTTAGACCTAAAACATCCTTTTAATTCCTGAACAACTTAAAATTTAACTGTGAGACTATAGCTATCTAGTCTTCAACTACATCAGAGACCTGAGAAGGATAAATTTATCTGATTATACGGAAGTGCAGAGCCAGTAGCTTCCAAAACTGAAAATTAACAGACAACTGGCTGCCTGGACAGTCCCAAATTTCTCTCCATACATTAGAGCATCAATCTTCAGCTGTTTGATCCCACTATCTCTGACAGACATTAATTGTAAAGCAGGAATTATGAAAGACTTGCCTACCCTGTCTTGGCAGAGCTAGGCTATCGACTTATCTGCTTCCAAATTTTGTACTTTTCAGACAGCACAGAGTGGCAGATTTTAAGAACCAAAGGTGGATAATTGCTTTGGGGAAACTTTTCCAGTTAAATAAAGACGCATATATCTGCATTCTCATGTTAAAATAAAAAATTAGTGCATAAGATCATTGTAAAATTGATCATTTAAAATCTATTCAAGTAAGTCCCCTTTCAAATTATTCAAAAAGGCAAAGGAGAGAGAAGAAAGAATCAACATTATTGAGCATTTATTAAATACCCAGCATAACTACTAATATTCTCATTAAATTTTGTAACAACTCTTAGAGGACGGCGTTGTACAAATGTTAGTCTCAAAAACACTGAGGCACATCTGGGAGGCGAATTACTTTGCCCAAGGCTGCAGGGATCTGACCTCAGGGCCTTGGACTGGTGATATTTCTCCTGTGGTTTGGGCTCCTTTTGAATATTAACCACTTTGGAAGCCCATTTCTGCCCTACATTATTTTAAAGAGGATGGGGCACCAGATACCCTAGGCAACTCATTAGTAATCCAACACTAAAGATAGGAGCCCACCAACAAATTGTCCCAGGATAATTACCTCAGCTCTGTTTATAGAAAACCATATGTCGATAATAGCACAATTTGCTATTTGTGAAGGGCTGATTTTCTATAAATCCAAAAAGTTAGTGTTGCTTTTCTATAAATATGGAAATGTGCTAATCATCACCTCATCTGCTGGAGACCGCTAATAAATCAGAATGTCATTTACATATTAACCTACAAAGAACAAAAACATCTCTACCTTCTTTCCCTGTGACAAGCAGCAGATGCAAACCCTTTCCCCTATCTGATATCAAAATGGCAAGCTGTCTCTCTGCTCCCCACCCCCGAATTTCCTTTCTTTATAGGTAGATGTTTTTTTTCTCTCTCTACTTCTTCATTGTCCCTGCCCTTTTCACCTTCTTGATCTCTATGTCTTTAATTTATATTCTGTTAAGTGCAGTGTCCACTGGACATCCTAGGTGGCCACACTCTTGTCTCCCATGGCTGACCTTGGTACTGGAAGAGTTCTGTAAACACACTGGTCTGCACTGGGGACTCCTTTGTCCGTGGCTTGCCTCAGATCCTATCTGGGTTTGTCCCAGAGGATGAACAAGGCTGTTTTCTTCTAATACATCCTTTAGATAAAATGTATTTCCCCCAAAGACAGCATGGCAACATGCATTAAAAAAAAAAAGAAAGAAAGAAAGAGGAAAAAAGAGAGAAAGAGAAAATTCTATTTGGGGATAGCAATGTAAGACTCCAGCCTCCAGTGTGTTCCTTTCTTAAAGGTGTGCCTGACAGCTTTCTACCCACTGCAGGAATCTTATGGCTATGGCCTAGAATTTGTGGATCTGGAAATGTTTTTTTCTTTCATTCCTTCTTTGACACTCAAACCCTTTGTCCTTGGGCTGGGTCTTGACAGGGAGTAAGGAGCACGTTCTCCATTCTGGCTTGTCTGGAATGGGATCAAGTTGCAGACAGATTCCCTGAGGTAGATCATGTACTTCAGGGGTCTTGTTCTGATAGTTTCAGTACGCTTTCTGTTTCCTCTGCACTCACATTCTCTTATTCTGTAAGGCTGATTCCGCTGGTGCTTCCTTACTGGATGACCATCAGCTCACCTCTGTAGGCCTTGTGTGGGTGCCCTCCCTCTGCCCTCCTCTGTTCTTTCCTCATGGATTTTGTTTGTTCTGATACTCATTCACACAGCTGCGTTTACTATGTTTGTATTGTATACTGGGTGTTCCTCATTTGTGTAAATCTCAAATCCTTTTCCTTCCTCGTGAGATCTGTTGGCTTTCTTTCAAAGTACATGTGGACATCTGACCTCCTGGCTCTGTTACCACCCATCTTGTGCAAACCTCTGATATCGCTTGCCTGCTTCCTGCAGGATTGCAATGGGGTTTTATTTTTTATTTCATTCATTTTTCTTTCTGGTTATCATCACTGTTCTATGGAAGTCTATGTAGCAGGCTAATTTTAATCCAAGGTCTTCTTACTGGCTGTCTCCTCTGTCTCAGCTGGCCCTCCCTCTGAGGAGGGGCAGTGTCCCTTTTATTCGGATTTCAATTTCAAAGGGAATATTTTTAAGAGGCCTATCTTCATCAGGGAAGCAAGTCCTTCTTCATTATATGGCCCTATCTTAAATTTAGGAACTCACTATTCACTCCCTGGTTGACTGGAGCTAGTCAGGTTCTGTGTTTCTGTGACAAATGCCATGACCAAGTGTAACTTGTGAAGAAAGGACTTATTTGACTTACAGTCCCACATCACAGCCCATCACCAAGGGAAACTGAGGCAGGAACTGAAGTAGAGACAATGAGGAACAGAGCTTACTGGCTTGCTCCTCCTGGCTTTCTCAACCACCCTTCTTATGTAGCCGAGGCTCACTTGCTCAGGCATGGCACCACCCATAGTGGGCTGAGCTGTCCTTCATAATTAGCAATTAAGAAACTGTCCCACCGATCTGCTAACTTGATGTAGACAAGTCCTCATTTGAACTTCCCTCTTCCCAGGTGTCTCTAGTTTGTGCCAACTTAACAAAACACATATTATATGGGTATTCTTATTTGTTTGTGGTCCCTCTCCTCTTTCTGAGTGAGTATAGGTAGGTACTTCAGTTTCATCCTTTTCTGAAGATTTATTTCCCAGCACAGTGCCTGGACCATAGCAGAGATTTTATTATTGGTATTATTGGTGTTGAATCCATCATCTATCTGTCCACCTATCATCTATCTATCTATCTATCTATCTATCTATCTATCTATCTATCTATCATCCGTCTGTCTGTTGTCTATCCGATCTCTCCCAGGACAGACTGTTATATTTGCTGAGATCTTCCCATACCAAGGTCCTCTATGTGAGACATGAATGTGCTCTATTCAGGATGTCAAATAGAAGGGGCACTTAATAAAATGTAAGTTCAAGTCATGGAGCTCAAAGATAAGAAAGATACTGAACAAAATTGCAAATTATGAAAAGGCCCATATGTAAAATAACATCAACAGGTTGTAGAAACAGAACAATGGTATGCATTAGAGAGGGACATGCACTTAGCTTTGGGTGTCCTGAGATGGTCTCTCTGAGGAGGTAAAATTCAAGCTATGCTAAGAAGTAAAGGACCATGAGGAGCCATCAAAGTAAAGGAGGGTGTTCTGGGCAGCGTGGGCCACTTTGAGAAAGACTCTGCAAGTAGAAGGCATCAAGTGGCTTGAGAATGAAAGGAGGTATGCGTATCTGGAGGCTTTTGACAAAGGGAAGATTAACAAGAAAGGACTAAGATTTTAAGAGGTGGGGTCTGGAGAGATAGCTAAGCCACAGTGTGTCTACTGCTCTCGTGGAAGACCTGAGCTTATTTCCCAGCATCCCTGTTGGGCATCTCAAAACTTCCAGTAACTCCTGCCCCAGGGGGATCTGACACCTCTGATTTCTGTGGAAACTTATACTCACATCCAGACAGACACACAGACACATAATTAAAAACCAATAAACAAACCTTAAAAAGTATAGGAAGGCCCCCAAAAACTCAGTTGACCATAGTAAGAAGGATGGACCATATCTGCAATGATATGGGTGGCCACCTGAGTGCAATATGGCCTACCCCGTATAACTATAGACTGTTTGGCTGTTATGTAGATCATGGATAAAGAGGAGTGAAGGGGCACACAGGGAGAACACTTAGAGGCTCCTGCTGATATCCAAGAGACAAAGAACTGAGGTGGAAGAACACAACAGATGTGGGGCACATGATGGCAAATCTTGATTGGAAAAGACGTACTTAGGGTATTAGTCTTTGATGAAGCAACTACAGCTTGTCCTCTTACCTAGTACGGGCTTCTTCTGAACTCAGAGACACCATCAACTCCCCAACTTCTCAGAACAGACAGGAAGGAAGTAACTGGCATTTATTATGTCACCATTCCAGGCAACTTAATATGAGTCTTCTTATTCATGAAGGATACTGGGGAAGCGGTGTTTCCTGAGTTCTAGTTGGAGAAAAATACTCAGTGTATTCTGAGTTAAAATGTACATTTACTTTTGCATGCCAGTTGCTGTTATTAGAACTTTCAGCCTGTGAATACCTTTTGACTCCTTTGCCTTTCTCCCCACACATCACTGGTTACCTCTCCTGTGTTCGTGATCTATCTCCACCTCCCTGCATGTTCACTCCAGCCGCTGATTAGGCTGCTTTCTGCTTTCTCTGTCAGTCTCCCTAGTGATGTTTAGATGAGGAAAGGATCAATGGTGGCTGTTATCCCATAAATGACTTTCAGAAAGATGTGGCCGTGGTCTGTTATAGACCCTTCCTTTTAGCTAATAGGACTTGTAACATTTGTTTCAGCTTTGGTGACCTTGGTCCCTCAAAAACAGCTTGAAGTAGAGTGTTTTTCATCTATTACATAGTTTATGGAGGTCTGTAAGGAAAATTCTGTATGTAGTAGAAAGTTAAACTAACACACCAAAAGGCCTCCCAAGCTGACAGTTCTGTGGGTTTAGGGTATATTAAGAAGGCTTTGCAAGGATCTTACAGAAATGATAGCTATTGATGCTTTACTGAGAGGGAAGCCAACATATCACATGGTAACACGAAAGTCTTGTCCTTGGGCACCATTGCCCTAGAGTCTGCTGCTTAGAAGCAGCAATGCCGCTTCACTGAACTTGGTTTGCCAAAATATTACATTAATGGCATCATAATTTTAAAAGCCTAACTGTGCAGTTGAGTGTGGTGGTTCAGGCACTTGGGAAACTGAGGCAAAAGATTTACCAGGTTTGGACTACAGGGAGAGAGTCTATCCCAAGAATAAGGGAGAGAGGGCAGCCAGTGTGAGAATTAACCAATACAACAGTTGGAAAAACAATATGGTAAGTACAGCTCAATCCAAATAGTAGTAACTGTTGTGTATTAGGATTTCAAGTGGGCTCAGTCAGTTACTAAAGGCATCTGAATTAAGAAACAGGCCTGTTGTGATAGTGAAGAGTCTGAACATAAAAGCCAAACACCTGGGTGGGGATCTCCGTTCTAGATGACTCTGAACAAAGTACTGGATTTCTTTGCACCTCAGCTTTCAAAACCTAAGTGAAGATGATATTAAAGATTTATTCAAAAATAATTTCATATACTTGGTAACATGGTAAACATTCAGTAGATGTTTCCCCCTTTACTGCAAGATATTAATGTGATTATTTAATTGAGCAGTTTAAATCATGGGGCAAGTTACTTATTAATTGTGCCACTCTGAGTAGATTACTTAATCATTTCAAATCCAATTTCACCTGAAAGTTGGGTGTATTACCCTTCCCCTCATGGTTAAGAGGAATAAGTGAATTTATTTGTAGAGAATATTTAGTGTAGTGTTCACTCTAGTAAGCACTCAGGAAACTTCAGTTGCTGAAATGGGTTCTGGAAGGAAGCTAGGCTAACTGGTAGACCCTCAACTCGATTGAGGTCAGCTCTGGATCGGATTGCAGAGTTGTGTGTGCCTTCACCATTTATCAGCCACGAGCCCCACAGACAAATTTGTTAATGTCTTCATACCCCGTTTCCTTTACTCCCAAATGAGACAGAATTCACTTTGTAGATTTGTTTTTCATATGACACAAAGTGATCTATGTGAGTGCCGGGCCCAGAGCCTGACATAGGGAAATTTGTGCTATGGAACTGCTGTTTGTCATGGTTCCTTTTATGGTTCTATAACAGAACACCCAATGAGATAATTTATTTAGGAGATTGATTTAGGCCCATGGTTTTGAAGGTCATGTTGTCTAAATACCTGGAATAGGTAAGATGTCACATTGTACCTTCATTTGGCAGAACAACAAGAAGGCAAGTAGCTACACAGAACCCAACTTTAGTGAGAATGAAGCCACCACAGGAGAAAGGCATTAATTCCTGCTGTTGACACAGTCACTTATGAAAGTCCCTTCCCTCTCCCAACACCCTGACATGGAGAATGAATTTCAACATGCGACTTTTCCAGGGATGAAGTACATTCAGAGGATGTCGGGACCATAGTTACTATGTTCTACTATCCCCAGCCTTCCAACTTCTGAACGTAATCTTAACTGTTTTTTCATCAATAAAGTGGGGATAATAAGAAGACCTATATCACAGGGTTCTGCAACTGGCCAATACTAAAACATTGCTCAAATAGAAAGGAAATCATTATCAATGTGTCCTGCCTGGTGGCTGATATTTTAGCTGTAGACCTGAAGCTTTAGCTGTCATGCCTCCTCCCTCACCTGCCCATTTTCTTGAGCAAGGTCATTCATTTCTGTTTCCAGAGCTTCATCCAGTTTGGGAGGGTCTGTTTTTCCCATTTGTCAAGGTCACTTTGGATTCTCATCACTATCTCTCAAAGTGTTAACAACTCTGTCTAAATCAGTGTACTCTCTATCATCCCTGCCCCTGATGGATGCCAGATAACAGTGACCCTGGAAGGGTCCTTCCAGCAAGAGCGGAGTTCATCTAACCCTTCATTGATCATCCTTTTCCATAAAGGTCTTTGAGCCAGCTGGACCACCACTAACAGGCAGCTTAGAACAAGCCACAAGGACAGAATTAATTATTGCTTCACTTGCTTTTCCTAACGCCTTCCTGCCTTCCTTATTCATTCATTCCTTTAGCTCTCCATTAAATAAACATTTGTTAAACACACTTAACATGGGAGGAACTGTCCAGATACCAACATGATTAATAAGTGTTCCCACTCCCCAGGGGGTTCATAGAAGGTAGTGAGTTTCTCTTTGTTATAATCACCTGATTATAGTCATGGATGATTTATTTTGTGGGCAGCCAAATGTGTTATCATCCAAAGTGACTAATGATTTAGATTTTTCATTCATGGTATTTAGAATCAACCAAAGTATTTGATTTTAATAAGATATATTTACATGTAGTAACACCTAATATTTGTAAAGCAAATATACAATCACATCTGTTATTCAAATTAATCTCTGTAATAGTTTCATGAGGAATTGTGTTATTATTTCCTCTAATTTTATAGAGAGAAAGAGCTGAGGCCCAAAGAGCTTAAGTAAATACTGTAACGTGACTCAGTGCTGATCTGAGGTCTTCTGAATTAGAGTTTGTGTAACTTCCAAATATGTATCCCTTTTCCCATTGTAATTCACACAGAATGTATCCAAAAGTGATACATTCTGTCATACATTTGGATGTTATACAGCACCATAGACATAGTGGTAAGACCAACCAACAGTTACTGGGTATTTGCCGGGAGGTTGACATTGGACTGATAACTTAAAATTCACTATCTCACTTAATGAGGACATTTGTGAAAAGGATAATAAAATATACTTCACAAAGGACTGATGTACAGAAATGTCAAATAATTTCCCCAATGTCTTGCATCTATCTCAAAGATGTACATCTATGTATCACTGGAATTTGGTATCAGTCTTGGAAATTATAATCTTAACAGACAATTCTGTAATGTCTCAAGGATGTTGTAACCTCAGGTTTTTCAAACTGCAGAATATAACCTATCAGTAGATTGTCAAAGAAATTTAGTTATATCATGACCAGCATTAAATTGTCCACAACACACTAAAATATGGTAGGATGCAGAATACATGTGTGTCACTCAAAATAAAATTAAGTACTGAAACTTCATTTATCTGAATGTGTGGAGGTTGGATCACAGTGTAAAATGTATTTCTTACTTTTAGGGATAGTCAAATGACTATTAAAAATTCTGCCTTAATGTATTGTGCTCCATTGATTAAGAACATATACCAAACCACACTGAATAAAGGGAAAATCACCAATAGCCCCAGAGAGGCAACAGGAGATATATTAGTTGGATTTTCCAAGGAAACAGAATAGTATATATTTATTTAGAACTTTGTATAAAATATGTATTATGAAAGAGATTTACTATAAGGAATAAACTCACAACTGGAATATGAGCAATCCCCAAATCTTGGGTTAGCAATCTGGAGGCCAGGACAGCTAGCTACATAGCTGTAAATCTGCACTGAGCATCATGATTTCTGGTACATAGAGGTACAACACACAGATACCTGCCCTAAGGCAATGTGCAGTTAACTGGAAGTCCCTATAACATTATTCTTGAATAGAAACAGACACAGGCAAAGAACAAAGGAGAGACAAACCCATTTTTTTCTGCATTTTCTAGTTTTCAGCCTCTGAAGACATTCAAACCTTCAGGGAGTTGAATGGGACTGACTGAAGCCCTAAGCTGAGGAGGACCAATGTTAGAAGGCCAGTGTCCAGGTTTGCTTCAGTGCTAGATTCTGTTGAGAAGGCCTTGTCACTGTGTCTGGGTTATGTTAGGAAGAGTTATGACAACAGTAGCCAAGAAATGAAGTCAGTGTTGACCTCAAAAGCCAGAGAGGACAGCCAGCTGCAAAAGCCACGAAAAGATGGACACTAACTTGGAGGGTCCCTGACACTGGGAAAGATGGCCAGCATCCGTAGAAGCGTATGTTGGCTTTCTCCTTACTTCATTTAACCTGTATCCAGGATGTTATGTTGTGCTGAGGCACACATTCATCCCTGAACAGTTTCACATTTTCTTTGGAATTCTGTCCTCCCTCTCATCCCTTTCTTGCCTGTCAGATGCTTGCTCATCCTTAGGTCTCTTACCTAGCTTACATAGGATTTCTAAGCAATCATCGTGATTCTCCATTTCTGGGCTGGATGCTGTCTTTAAGAATTTCAGTGTTCTTTGGACTTAGATACATGTGCCACTCAATGGCATTCACCTCTTTCCATAGGCATCCCATTATTTGTAAATTTGCAGAGTCCTGCCCAAGGATGGAGGCTGAACCCCACTGGAGGATGGGTCAGAATCCTGTGCGTGGCGCACATTCTTTGGAGTTTTCCTTATACTCTGCAAAGTCAAATGCTTTTCTAAAGGGCAGCCTCAACTCCTTTGGACAGTGAGAAGGGTGAGGTAGACAGAAACTTGATTGTGAAGACTTCTATATTCATGGCTAAGCAGTCTCGAATGGTCCAGCAGGTCTTTTGCTGTGCCCGCTCACCAACCAGTCACCCTGAACAGACAGTTGCTAGATTCTAACAAGCTCCAGGCTTTATTCCCAGTTACCATGACAACCAAGCTTCATGGTGATGGATGTTATTGATTGACAGACAGACTCCTGGTGTCTTGGCTCCATCCCCACCCCCCCTTAAGTCATTTGCATACACATGGAACTGAGAGTCATCCTTCTGATTTTCTCCTTATTTTTTAATTTCTACTTCTAATATCATTGAAAAAAGCTCCAAACTTAAAGGGAAAAAAATCTGAGATGATATCATAATTCTTCCCATCCGTAGCTTTGCAGGCAATATAACATGGTATAAAGAATTACCTTGGTTTGTCCTCCATGGATATTTACTTACCTATAATCTGGGTTTTGCTGTACTGTCTTCACTTACCCATGTCCTAGCAGAATGCACTACTTAAGTGTTGATGCAGAGAACCTGTTGTCACAAATTCATTTGCCTCCTCCTGTCTCAGACCTTCTATCCTGAGACTCGGGAACACAGAGACTAGTGTAGCTTGCAGCATTTCCAAAACCAGCAGTAAGTAGTAGTATTTGGCTTTGAATAACATTTCTGTGAGTAGTTAACATAGCATGGGTTAATACCCTGAATCCTCACCACAGTCCCATGAGGGGACTGTGCTGAAGTCACCTCCTTGGTGGACAAACTGAAGCATGGTAAGGTCAAACAATTTTCCAGACAGAAGCTTGACAGAGATGGGGTTCCAACTCATGTAGTCTCCACTTCAGAGCCTGGCCTCCCACGTATTGTTCCTTGTCATGGCTAATATTATTGTGCTAAATGAGAGAACCTGAAGACCAGCTCTCATCATTTAGGCAGAAGGCTGAGCTGCAGCCCCAATATTGCCATCATGAGTACACTACACGGCTGCCATCCTCTGAGTTTCCTTGTGTAATGAGGACTTCGCTGGAGGGCAGCCTTTGCAAGGCTCTTTTGGGGACCACCTTTGATCCTAGCTTCATGTGATGAGTGCTGTCTGTCCAGCACCCCTGCAATGACATCATGGGCACTTGTAGATTGGGGTAAACATGTGTAGCTTTCAAAGACCTGATTCTTGAGTTTGCTAGTGATGGAACCTGGGGCGAGTGAGCCAACAATTATAGCCAAGGCATGTGGAGGACTACATTGTACTGGACAGTGTTTTCAGGGATTCACTAATAGAAATTATTATTCCTATCTTAAAGATAGGGGAGGTGAGGCACAAAGAGGTTAAATAAATCAGAGTCACACTAGCAGTTAATGGCTTCAGACTTTACACACTCAGTCACCAGACTCTCCGTTTTCTAGTAACTAGTTATAATATGGTCAAATCCTCCATGCCCGGAAGATAGTTGGAAAGAGATGATGAGATAAAGGAGATTAAAAATGCTCAAAATACCAAGATTTAACCATGATTACAAAGTTCTGGTTTTGTATATTCTTTATATGACTCCCCAAGAACACACATGGCACATGGCTCCCCAAATGTTTTGGTGGTATTGTCTAGGAATGGTAGTACTAGTTGGTTTCCTGGGCACTCCTGAGGGATTAGAACTTCCCATGCTCTGTGCTGGACCTTCTCTAACCAAACAGCAACTTCCAGTTTAATAGAAAACAGACTAAGAAATGAAAAAGTTTCTTACAGTGTGCTAAATATAGTGCTGGAAGGAAGCACAGAGGTACAGTGGGGATCCCTAGGGAACGGGAAAAACTAGCTAGAGAAGAGCTGGAAGAGGATCAACGGAAGGGACAAGAGGGCTTTCTGGCCATAAGGAGTAAAATAAAGCACACAGCATTCACATCCACTAGGTGGTTAGCAAGAAACATGAATTGAAACCAATGAAGGGAACAGGTGAGTTAGGCAACACATCTCAGCCAGTCCAGCCACAAACTATCACCTTCCCCACTGTGTTGGCAGAATAGGCACTAAGATTCTTTTTTTCCCTTTTGAGAGACTGTTTTTGCAGGCAACCAGTGTAGCAAAGCAACGCAGCAGATAGATCACAGTCGCCCAAGTGGTATTTGTTTGTTGTGAAGAGATAAATAATGTATCACACCTATCTGTTTTTCACTTGATGCCTTTCATCTGAGGAATGACAGAGCCTCTCTGTTCTCACATCTCGGCAAGTCAAGCTGCCTGCTTCTCTCTTAGAGCCCTATGGTTTAAGCAGTCCCCACACTGAGGCACGAGAACTATTCTCAGTCCTGTGACATAGCCATGCCAAATAGAGTAGGCATGGTGGCCAGAGACGTGTTCTTTATGATCCTAGATTGCCAAGCAGACGTTAAAACAGCCCCTCTTTGCACCCGACTAGAGTGAGATAGAACCCTAGAGGCAGTTCTCTCTTTTTCCCTCTAGAGTTTGTCAGCCCCTCTGAGTACTGTCTTGTCACTGGGAACACAAGCCCTCCACATGGTCTCCTGCTGCTCTCTACAGCCTACAGGTTTTTTCCTCAGTGCTGCCTGTCCCACTTGCATCCAGCATCCTTTTTTTTTTTTTTTTGACTCCCAAGGAACACTGTTCGGGCCTGCTACACTATATCAGAGCCTTCCTGTATGTCTGTTTACTTGTCTCCCCACACTAACTGTCCTTGGTCCCCTTTATTCCAAAGATGCCTTGTGTGCACTGAAACAGTGTAATATGCTTATCTAAGTTGCATCAAATGCTTATTTGAAGCATTATGGTGTGATCAGAACATTTAATAATCTCAGTACGAGAAGACCTCAGGTCTGCCATTCTTCTCTAGCCTCCCTACTGACCCCGATAGGCAGGTAGCCAGCTACCGGTTGGTCCTCTCCATGAGGGGAGCTCTCTGCCCTCTGAGGCAGTTCATGTCTGCTTGGCTTCTGATCATCATGATGTATCTATCTCTTGTCAAGCCTGAAGCCATCTTTCTGAAGTATCTGTTCATCTGATTCAAGTTCTTATCCCGTAACCACACACACAAGCCATTTAAAATCTCCCCGGGTCCCTCTTGCTCAGCTTGTGCCCCCTAAGAGTTGTCTGGTAGTGTTATTACTCAACCAGGGAGAGATCTTCACTCTCTAAGATAAACATTCCATGTTCCAAAGGTTATGGCTTTGAATGTACCTCAGTTGGTAAAACTGTTTGCTGTAGAAACAAGAGAACCAAAGTTTGGATGCCCAGAGCCCAGGTAAATGGTGGTGAGCATGGCGACCAGCCTGTATTTCCGCCCTCAGAAGGCAGGGATGGAGGCCTTGTCATATGTATATTAGTTTGTTTCCCCTTGCTGTGATAAAGACCACGATCAAAATCAACCTGGTTTATACTTCCACATCACAGTCCGTAGGAAAGGAAGTCAGCCAGGCAAGAACTGAAGCAGCGCTTGTGGAGAGATACTACTCTACTGGCTTGCTCCCCATTGCTTATCTAGTTTGATTTCCTATACAAGCCCGGAACACCATCCCTGAGATGGAACCACTCATATGGGGCTAGGCCTTCCCACATCAAAACACCCTACAGATGTGCATGCAGGCAATTGGATGACAGCAACTTCTCGATTGAGGGTCCTCTTCCAAGGCCAGGCATGATGACACATGCCTTTAATCCCAGCACTCGTAGCAGAGTCTGGTGGGTATCTGTAAGTCTGAGGACAGCCTGGTCTACATAGGGACTTCCAGGACACTCAGGGCTACAGAGTGAGGCCCTGTCTCAAAAACTACTTACTTAATTTTAAAAATAAAAACAGAGGTTCCCTCTTCCTAGATGATCCTTGCTTGTGTCAAGGTGACAAAAACCCAAACCAAAACAAAACAAAGAACAACCCCTAATACTAATTAGCACACAATAACAGTGAGCTCTGGGTTTGATAGACAGACCCACACTCAAAGACAGATTCAGGAAGACTCCCTAAATTCCTTAGTATCAAGCTCGGGGCTCCATACACATGTGCACACACATGAACATGCACCTACACACACACACACACACATACACACACACACAAGCACACAAACCTTTACTGTTACCAGAACACTGAAGCCATCCATTCTCTTAGTACTTTAAGTATATAACACAGTGTAATTAACTGTAGGAGCAGGGCTGTATAGAGATCTCATAACTAAGATTTCATGTCTATTGATCAGCTCCCCCTTTCCCCATCCTCTCAGACATGGCACCTGCTAGCACTCTCTTTAATCCAATGGGCTACACTACTTTAGATACCTCAAAAGAGCGGAAGCATGTTGTCTCTGTCTTTCTGAGCCTGGCCTCCTTCAGTCGATGTACTGTTCTCAAGGGCCATCCCGTGTCATAAGTCACAGGATTTTCTTCTTCTCGAAGGAATTTTAATGTCTAGTAGGGTTTACAGAAGGAATGTGCCACTCCCATAGTTTTCATCAGACTCTGGACTTCGCTAACCTGGGAAGCAAGCCTTTATTTTTGTGGTTATCATTTTCATCTGGCTTCATCTCGCTGATAAACTGGGAGTAATCCAGAACTTCAGGCCTTGTCTGTTCAGCTCTCCACATTCCTCACGGTACTTGTGTGGTTGACATTTTGTCCGTGGGGTAGAATGTTACAGCTTCCCAGAGGAGCCTCATTTTTCTTAGACCGTGAATCCACTTGATTTCCTGAGAGATTTCTGAATCCTGATTGAGATAACCAGAACCCCTTGCCCCTGCCACCACCCCCAGCTTTCCCAGTTCTTTTTCTGAGTGGATGTGCTGAGGCTGACCACTGTTTTCACATGCAAGGCATTAGTAGAGGCACTGACTGAGATGGTATGCACCACGGAGTACTGGAGTAAGCTACCAGATATACCTTCTGTGGAACCACAGTGTTCCAGTTGTTCCAGCTTCACCATCTGAGAAGCATTTGAGATCCTCGCTGAAAATACACATATCTAATGTCTCATAAATATAGACTCAGAATGGAAAGAAATGGGATCCAGGGGTCTACCTTTCAATCCACAGCCAGGCGAGATGACGTGAGCGCAAGAGTTCAGAGTTCAAAAGCTTCAAGCAAATTCTAGTTTGATCTGTTCAAAGTCAAGGACGACTGTGGAACATGGACTGGTGGGATGGGTGTGGAACATGGGCAGAAGAGGGTTCTATAGGTCAGGCCACCTGCCTGTGCCACACTGGTTCTTCATATCAGGGTTAGATGCTACTCTGTTCCCTCCCCTATGGGTCTTCACCTCTTTGCATCCTTCTGAATCTGTGTTCTTGCTTCCGATATTAGTTTCAGCCCTTGCATTTGGATGTGGTTTGAGCTCCTGTATGGCACCAAGCTCATTGTCCTTGGTGTGTCAGTGTGCCCTGTGTGGCCACCTCTGTTGGTAGCATTTCTCACCACTTCTGCTGAGACCCTTCTCATCAGCAATGCTGCGTTCCAACCAGCAACTCTCTGATATTTTTTGCTTCAGCTGCTACTTGTTTTGTACCCGCTAGCCTTATAAGGACAGGACTTCAGTTAATCAGAGTCACACCCAACCCACAGAAGTTTTAACTCAAGATGGCTACATTACCAGCACATGAGGTGCCAGGATGGTACACAGCAGGTGCATACTAAATTTTTCTCTCAGAGAACAAGATGCTTTAGTCTGATGCAATAACCGAGAACAGTGAAGATGCTGCAGGCTTCCGAGCCAGACAGGCGTTCACGTGAATCGCAGCTTCCCTGCCTTCAGCTGCATGGCCTTAGGTGAGACACAATTAACCTTTTTGAACCATAAGTATCTTGACTATAAATTACAAGTGTGGGCTGGGTGTCTGAAGGCCCTTTAGCTCTTGGATTCTATGATTTTCTGAGTCACAGTCCTCCCCTTACTGGCTGATACCTTACTTTGGTGTCCTAAGAAGGCAAAGGTATTACCGACATGTCCCACGGCTCAAACCAAACTAGAATTCTCTTCTCCCAGCATTTCATGACCCTGTGTCTATCCTCACAAGCACAGTCTTTCCATAGCAGTCTTTAGCCCCGATTCATCTGGCAATGCTCTCAATAATTTGGCAGCGCTCCACTGTTCACTGAAGAAATCACTCTGGCTTCTACTGGTGAATTCTTATCATTCAGTTTTGTTTATCGCTGTTGAAGCATTATTTTTTAATCAAAACAATTAAATATGCTAAATCTTCCTCAATTAGTTATGCATTAAAATTAGAAGTGCTTCAATGGAGATAGCAGAAGAAGCCCTTTACTTGCCGCTAAGTGGGCTGTTGAGCATCGATTCCTCCAGGCACTCAGTTCCAGCTCCAGAGGTGTGCAGAAACTGATATTTATAGTGTCATAGAGGGCTTCAGCTGATACTTGCCCAGGGGAAAACAACCCCTTCTTTCCATAAGTGCGAAACTGAGGCCAGTGAACTCGTGGCCCTCTGCAGAGTTCACAGAGGGTGTCAATGACTGGGATTTGAAGTTGTAAGCGTTCTTCCATTCCCTTCCTGCTGTATCAGGACATTCACCTATTCACTTATTTCTTTCGTTTATCAGCCATTTCTTCTCGCGAAAAAATTGACTGAACTCCCAAATAAAAAGAACAGTGGCAAAGATGGCCAGTAAGGCACAAGTAAAGAGAGCAGGGAATATTCTGTTCCAAAAATACTTCGTGAAGTAAATACTATTTGAACAGGAGCTTGAGTAGACTACAGAAAGGGTGAAGTGGGAGGGAAGACTGCATTCACATTGACGGATACAGCCCTGTGTAAAATGGGGTGAAGCCCAGGGCTGAACAGAGATGGATGGGGGAAACATTGCTTCAAGGAGACTCAGAGGAGAATGCTAAAGGAAAAAGAGGCAGCATCTAGAGCAACTCACATGTGCAGTACCCACCGCTCCCCATTTCTACACGTGTTTGGATCGCCATCCCACAAGAGAAAAAACTGGCGATTCCAAGGCAGCCCTCTCTGCCTCCACAGTCAGAGTCAGCTTTTCCTTGCCTGAGCTGGTTGCACCATGGCAGCTATTCTTTCAAATCTCAGTGGTTTGTTTCTGTCTTCCCACTGCAGGTGTTACTGCGAAAGATGTCACAAAATGCATTGGAGGTGCCTTGGGCCTGGAGTTTGGAAACTCTTTAATCTTTGAAGGAAGCTTATCAGGACAGTCTTGTGACAAGTTTGGAGATGGCAACATTGGCAAGTGCTTATCAGTGGGTCATCCCAAGAGTGAGCCAGACTTTCCTTGGGATACCGTTCATACAAACGATTCTCTTCCCCCAGTGGATTCCATTTCTCTTAGTTCTAACGCTGCAGATGCAAAGTGCCCCAAGCCATGACTTGTGTATAACGTCTCTGTTTTGAGTCCACTTGCTGGCACCAAAGTCATCTCAAAACTACACTCAACATTCTAAGGCTTCTTCCTAGATTTCAAGGGCTAGACAAAGTCCCCAGCAAGAAATGGGATGAAAAGGCATGTGTAGATAAAAATCCACTGTCATCTTATCAGGCAAGGGTGCAGAGGGAGTAGGCAAACCTCTTAGGAAAAGAAATTATGACTTCTAAGTCCACGCTCAAGGGATAGTGACCAGTGAAAGAATACACATGGGTAGTCAACATTTCTTGAACACATTAGTGTGGGTATTTATATATTCATTTACACTTCATTCATTCATTCACTCGCCCATCAAATACACGTCAAGTTTTATTTTTCAGGCAAAGGACAGAGAACCAAGGGATTCTGAAAGCAGCTGATGATGTAGTAAGCAAAGTGCCCATGCTCAATCAATAGGCTTAAGTTACACACATTGCTTAGGTTATTTATGTCTGGGTATTAAGTCAAATTACCAATTTTTCTGATGACCTCTCAGCCTCTCTCCTTGACCTGGCAAGTGATCACTTTGTAAGCAACTTATTTTTTCTTCCCAACTAGCCCATCAGACTACTCTCTTGCCAGTGTCTGCACTGAGTACTGCAGTGGAAACCTGTCATAGCATCTGCAATATTTGGCAGGGAGAGAGAGCAGGAGCAAGGGAGAGAGGTAGAGATATGAAGGAAGAGAATATGAGAACAAGCAGGCCCTGGGTAAACCACTGACCCATGAATGAATGAGTGGTTGAATGACCATTGACCTTCTCAGCTATTTCTTATCTATGTTGGGTTGGGCAGGGCTCTCCATGTCTGCCCTACTCAGAAGATGGGAAGTTTCTGTCCATCTCCTCCTGCTCGTTGTTGGGTAAAGTAGACAAACAAGCCTAGCTTTAAGAAGAACAAAGGAACACTACTACACATCAATAGAACTGTCTATTACCACCCAGTCCTTTGGGTTTGGGGGAAGAAAGCTGACATTGTCATTTTCTTGATAGACAAAAGGAAGAAGGACTTGGCGGTGGAGGACATCATTTCTCGGGTGCAAGGTGGAAGTTCTGAATGGGGCAGTGGCTTGACACAAACCAGCAGTCCCAATACATACCGGTACTGGGGGAGATCATTAAAGTATAACCCTGTTGTGATCGATTTTGAGGTAAGTCTTTTCGCAGTTGAAGAAACCCTATGTCTATACGGAATGAAAGTGAAGCCGACCAGATCATTTCATATTTCTTATTATGATCCCATCAAAGAACAAGATTAAATGTAACGGCACACTGAACTGGTGCCCTTGCCTAGAGGGAAGAGGTGACGTTAGCCCAGATCCACAGGACAGCTGGGGTCAGAAACTTACTGTCTGTTCAGGGCTCGGGCGACCACTGCTAACGCAGACTCTTTGCACGGTTAGATGTGAAACACCAACTTGCATTTTTGCACAAATTTAAAAATTACATCTCGTACATTAGGAGGCTACAAACTTCAAAGAAAAACCACTCTAGTTTATGACTAGCAATACAATTTACATGTTAAATAACACTGTATTAGAATGTTTTGATATAGTTTCAAATAGAAGAAAAGAGAGAAAAATTTCAAGTTGTAGCACTCCTCCACCAGAACAAATTTGAAAAAAAAATTACTTTTTCTAAGTGTATCAATGTGACAAATGTACTCAGTGACTAGTCATGTTTAATTCCTATGGTGATCACGGCCAATGGAATCCAAAAGAACACCAGACTCTCATAATTGCTCCCTCAAAGAAAGAACACATGGTGGCCTCTACTGTAACAAAAGAATGGTTCTTGCTACTTCAATGCACCGAGAATTGCATCCAAACATCTACCATGAAAACTAGATAAAATTTAGCTTTGTATCATTTTTTCATTACCCATGTGTCCTTTCTCATCACCCAGTATTACCTTCTGTCTCTTTTTAAATATTTATTTATTATTTCAAGTTATATCTCCATCACAGTCCCCTCCCAGTCTCACCTTCCCACCTTCTCCTCCTTCTCCCACCTATCCTGGTCCTCCTGTGTGGGGTGCCCTACATATCAGCCTCCTTCAGTTCAGCAGTCATATGAGGGCTAAGAGCTTCCTCTTGCACTGGGGGCCTACATGGCAGCTCCACTAGGGCAAAGTGTCCCACTAACAGATACAAAGTCTATGTTCCTGTTTCTTTTGGTGTGTTGGTTGTAGGATAGTTATCCTGTACTGTATGGCTAAAATCCAATTCTCTTGATCCCCTTTATAAATATTTGTACTTTACCCACACTCACAGCTACTTACATATACATATATCTACCTTAATGGCTATGATCTGCATATTAGGAAGGAGACAGTGCCTTTTGGAAGGGGTCACCTCTCTTAGTATTACGATTTCCATATGCATTCATCTCCCTGCAAATTTAATTTTTTAACAACTGAATAATATTCTATTGTGAAGAGTACCAAATTTTCATTAAGGGGAAGTCAATAAATATTGAACAGATTAGGAACTAAGCCCAAAGAAACTAAATGAATTGCTTAGGGTCAGATGGTACCCATGTGGCAGTGCCTAGACTTCAGGCCATGGACTGTGTGTTCAGTTCTCCTTTGCCTCCATCCTAGCACCTTCCTTAAAACATCAATTCATGGTCATGGGGTTGGGTGGTTTTGTTCTTCAGGGAAATATGGCAATGGGACAAGGCTAGTGAGGTAGGGATTAAGAGGAAGAAGCCAGGGATTCTGCTAAGCAATCCACAAAGCACACACTAACCCCGCAGCTAAGAATCTGCTGACCTGACATGTCAACAATCTGAAAAAAATTTGAAAAAAAAAATCTGGCTTTGTTCCTAACCTCACAAACTGGATTATTCCAGCTGTCGGGTTACTTGTGTTAATATACAGGATAGCCCTTTTAAAATGGTTGTTATTTCAAACTTTTAAGGAAAGTATTATTGTTGTCCCAACTGTTATCTCCATAACTGCACCAATTTTTACATGTATCTTATAAGACTTCACAACAGTTAAACCTAAAACTCTGCTTTAACACCCCACTTTCTATGAAGAAGAAAGGTCAGATTTCATTTATTCTCCAATAAGTAAGGGACCACTTTCTAGCACCTATAATTCACATAGGGTCTGAAAATTGCTATCATCAAGCTATTAGTGATTTGGGCAAAAACTGTAAAATTGATACCAGGAGAATACACACACACACACACACACACACACACACACCACACTCACAGTCAAGATGTGAACTTTATGTTTGCCTTGAGCAAAAGTTCCAAGGGGAAAGTGGGATCAAAATTTGAAGACTGAAAGAAATTTTCTTTGGGGAAAAGAGTCTGGGATTTGGGAAGGAGGGAAGATGAGAAGTTTGGATCATGACTCATCTACCTTTTTGGGTGTAACCTTGGCTTCACTTTCAGCCTGCCAGGCATAATATAACAAAGAATGGTAGATTAGAAAGTTAGAGAGAGGATACTCAGGGAATCTTAGATGAGGAAACAGATCCACAGAACTAATGGGCCAGCATAAAAGCCTGTAGAAAACAAATGACAGCCATGTCCCATTAACTCTTTAACATCTACCATCTCTTCACAACCTTCACCACCCTGTGAGACATGAGGACTCAACACACTAAATCAGGTAGGTTTTAGAGTAGTGAAGTGGAGCTAGTTTTATGCTTTAATAAGAGAGAGAGAGAGAGAGAGAGAGAGAGAGAGAGAGAGAGAGAGAGA
>CAJQZJ010005020.1:3147134-3219378 GCA_907164525.1 Lophiomys imhausi | reverse complement strand
AGAGAGAGAGAGAGAGAGAGAGAGAGAGAGAGAGAGAGAGAGAGAGAGAGAAACATAGAGAGAGGGAGAGAGAGAACAGAGATATGCATACCAGCAGCTAGGAATTATTTGAGACCCAAAGTAGCAATGGTGTCAGCAGTAACTATTTATTTATAACAGATTGAGTGAATCTGTGGGTCATATTGTTTTATTCTGTATTAATATACATTGCTCTAAGTATGTAATATCTTATGTCATATTGCTTCATTGTTTGCCTCTCTGACTCTGTTTACTTATCTATAAAATGGGATAAGACCATTGATAGTAAATTTTAAACTCTAAAATTATAAGGTCCTTTCTTTTCTATCCTTCTGTCTTCCTAAAAACAACCAGCTCTCCCCAGGAGCATTTCCTGACGGTCCTGGGAGCAGGGGTGGGGAACTTGAGTTGAGCCTTTTTCAAGGTTAAGGGGAAACTGTCCTGTGGGGCTGGCCTTACCTGAAACTAAGAGGCTTCTTTGGTCAAGACTTTGGCAGTCCATTACATACTCATGTCCTAACAATGGGCCCAATTCCCTGGCCTTCCAGTAAATGATCCTCTCTTGGCTGCAGCTCCAGCCAATCCTTGCTTCCCTTGTCTGAGGCCTCTACAATGGCCTCTGACCTCTCACCAAAGTCTGTTTGCCATGGATCTTTCTGTCCACATTTCCAGGAACTTGTCAAAGTTCTGTGAAGTGCCTGCCCTTGACTTCTGACTGACCCAAGGTAGTTCTATCTGACCTGGGCAAATTACTTCTCCTGTGGGGCCCTCAGGATCCCCCACTGTAAAATGAGAGCCCTGCAGAAAACTTTCATTGCATGATTTTTCTCCAAATACATAGTTACATCGCAAGGGTGTTAAAGATAAACAGAAACAACATGACTGGAAGAGCACAGTATCTCTCTCTATGTTTCTCTCTCTCTCTCTCTCTCTCTCTCTCTCTCTCTCTCTGTGCGTGTGTGTGTGTGTGTGTGTGTGTGTGTGTGTGTGTGTGTGTGTTGCTCTCTTCCCTGAAAATGTGTTTGGAGGCCAAAGGACAATGCCAAGTGTTTCCTTCTGTTGCTCTCACTTTATCTTTTTGAGATACGGTCTCTCACAGAACTTGGATCTTGGTGGTGACTGGCCAGCAGGCCCCAGGATAATCTTGTCTCTTTTCCTCAGTGCTGAGGTTACAGGAGCTGTATGCTGTGCCTAGTTTGTTACATGGTTGCTACGGGTTCTAATTCAGGTATTCAAGCTTACATAGCAAACCCTTTGCCCACCCAACCATCTTCCCAACATTCTCCCCTCACTTTTTTTTTTTTTTTTTTGGTAACACCAGTTCTAATGAGAATGGTGTGTTATTGTATACTCTTCTGCCTCTTCCACTGTTATCTTACACTCACTTTGGGTCATGAGGATTCTAAAAAGCAGGCACCATTCCCAGGCTTAGAGGGAAAACTGAGTCTCTCAGCCATGCAGCTAGACAGCAAGCCACATTCACTCTTTCTAAGTGATGAAACTTTGTCATACGCCATCTCCCAGGGTCCTCATGGTAAAACCAGAAGGTGGGGCATGGATTTCCATTTTCAGATGAAGAAGGGATATGCAGAATATCACATGACAAAGATCCCACAGCCAGAAGCAGGAGAATACTGGTCCCTTTCTACTAGTTCTGCCACTTCTCAGCCTGAGGCAGTTTTGCCCTCAGGACATTGAGTAATGGCAAGGACATGTTTGGTGTTCAGGACAAGGGTGTCATTGTCATCTAATGTGCAGAGTCCAGCAATGCTGCTACACAACCAGTCACACACATGCTCCTCTCAGCGCACTCTTCATTCTAGTCAACAGTATGGAGGCTGGGAAACCCTGGTTGCCTCCCATGGAAATGACCCTCATCCACCCCCACATACCAATGCACTTACATCATGAAGGGAACTGCTTCCAAAGGCAACAAAACTCCCTTTATCAATGTCTGTGTTATGGGCGAGACTGGGAGAGGTGGAAAGAGGACACTGTGATGGAGATGTAACCTGAAGTAATAAATAAATATTTTTAAAAAAAGGGTGACTGGCCAAACCAGAAAACATACCAGAATACATAGAATTCGACCCATTAAATAGTTCTGGACTCCTTAAGTTCTGGAGGCAACAAGTAAGCTGGCCAGCATAGCTTCCACATATTCTTTTTACTCCAGTTTCAGAGGAATTGGAAACCATGTTCAGAATAGTTCTTGTCCTTAACACTAACTTGGTTCTGAGCTAGTTACAAGGATACTCTGAGCCCTGGTTCCTCATCTATGAGGGGGATGCTTAGCGCCCATTCACAGAGTGGGATCCTGAACGACAGGGGAAAACTGGGCATCTGCTCTCTGCAACAGACCTTCCAGAAGCCTCACAAGACCTTGTTGAGCTATGAGAAGGTGGGCAAACCCAAAGGAGGAACCCTGTGCTCTTCTTGTACCTGCAGATGCAGCCCATCCATCAGCTGCTGCAGCACACAAACCTGGGACCTCTGGAGACCAAAAGTCAGAACCTGCACCGGGCTTTGGACCAGTACCTGATGGAATTCAATGCCTGCCGCTGTGGGCCCTGCTTTAACAATGGGGAGCCCATCCTCCAGGGTACCAGCTGCCACTGTCAGTGTAGCCAGGGTCGGCAGGGCCCTGCCTGTGAGCAGATGGAGCTGGAGGGTAAGACTCAGACATTCCACTCTGGATTCCGTTCCATTCCTATCCTGGCTTGGATCTGAGGGGCCAGTGCAGAAGTAATCTTTGAGATTTCTAATCTCTTTTTCTGGGTTCTCTCATTAACTACCCAGGGAATCCACAGCTAAGAGTTTTATAGTTCATGTCCTGTGTTTGATCGTTCTTTCATTTTCTCCTTGCTATCAAGACTCTTCATTTCCCAAGTCCACTGATAGGCAGAAATGTACTCCAGGGTTATAGAAAAGATTGCATCTGGAGTCTCTAGGCAGGATGCACCCCATGGTTCTCTTGTCTTCTAGTGGTTGTAAGCAGATCTTAGTGTTGCTTGGTTTGTAGACTCATCACTCCAATCTCTGCCTCCATAGTCAGATGCTTCCTTCCCCACTTCTCTCTGCTTTTCTCTCTTTGTAAGAATACAGGTCATTGGATTAGGACCCAGCCCGAAGCAGGTGGCTTTATCTGAATGTGATTTCACAACAAAAACCCAACTTGCAAATAAGATTCTGTTCACAGGTAATGGGAGCTGGTAGTTGAATGTGTCTTTTGGAGGGATGCAGTGGGTACTATTATATAAAGAATTTCTACTGAAAACAGTGTTGGGGAAAATAAGGTCCAAGAGTGTATAGTTTTTTTCCTTTATTTTTTATTTCTTCAAGTTACATCTCAATCGCAGTCCCCTCCCTATTCCCCGCTCCAGTCCCACCCTCCCACCCTCAACCCCCCCATCTTCTTCCCTTTTTTTTTTCTTTTAAGTTTAAGGTATATCTTATTTCCCCCTACAGTTTCCCCTTTTATTCCAACAAATGGCTTTTTCTCTTATAATAATAAATACAATACAAAACAACAGAGGTAATTAGGCCACAGTTATGAGGGTTATATGGCTTAGTGTACATTCCCAATGACCAATCCATATGTATTTGGTACCTGACTTTAACATTCTACTATCTAAACATCTCCATGAGTTTAAAGGTCTATATCTGACTCAACATTCATACTAACTTGCAACACAATTTTAAACGTATCTTCTTAGATCTATAACACTCTCTTGACTCCTAAACAACTCAAAATTTAATTATGAGACTCTAGCTATCTGTTCTTCAACCACCTCAGAGACCTGAGAGGGATAAATATATCTGATTTTATAGGAAGTAAAGGGCCTACACTTCCCAAACTAAGAAATGACATACCAGTGGCTGCCTGGACAGTTCCCATTTTCTCTCCATACATTACACCATCGATCTTTAGTCGTTTGGCCCTGTTTCTCTGACAGACATTGATTGTAGAGCAGGGGTTATGAAGGACTTACCTACCCTGTCTTGGCAGAGCTAGGCTGTCGACTTACCTGCTTCCAGGTTTTGTCCTTTTTGGACAGCATTCTGTCTACAGTTGGAGCAAGGGGCTTTTCCTACCAAGAGATAGGCTTGCGACTAATTCAATCATCTCCCACTGGAGATTCTTCGATGCTCATCTTCTACTTGGAGGAGAATAGGGGGTGCTGTCAGGAGTTGATAATGTCTTGATATAAAAAAATCTAAAGTTACGAAAACATCTTTGAATGCCATATTCTGCAGATCTCTTGAGGTTTTTGAAGAGGACCTATCTATCTCTTATATTAGGGTAAGCAGATGTTGCTTGTCTCTTAGCAGCTTTATTTCTGATTAGCTTAGAAAATAACTATAATAGACTGTCATAGTACCTAACAGAATGACCGGCTTGCATAACCATTAGTTTGCATTTCTTAATTATCCTAAACAGTTTATGACAATTAGTAGTAAAAGGCCGAAACATCACATTTCATTTTTTTTCTTTACCTCCTAACCCTTCCATCCCATTTCTCTGGGGTGGGGTGTCCTTATATAACAGTCCCTCATCTCAGTTGAGAGGTCATATGAGGGCCAAGAGCCTCCTCATTCATCGGGGGTCTACGAAGCAGTACCATCAGTGAAAAGTGTCTCATTGCCCGGGAGAGAGAACTACTAAACAAACAAACCAGTAAGCAGACAATTATATAAAAAAGACTAAAAATAGAAAAAATATATAAAAATATATAAAAAATAAATAAAAATTAAAAATAAAAAGTCTATGTCCAAGTTCCCTTTGGTGTGTTAGTTGTAGTATCGATACATTCTACTATATAGCTAAAATCCTACTATAAGTGAATAGATGCCATATGCGTCCTTCTGAGTCTGGGTTAGCTCACTCATGATGAGCTTTTCTAGTTCCATCCATTTGGCTGCAAATTGCATAATTTCATTGTTCCTGATAGCTGAATAGTATTCCATTGTGTAGATGTACCACGGTTTTTTAACCCATTCTTCGGTTGAGGGACATCTGGGTTGTTTCCAGTTTCTAGCTATTACAAATAAGGCTGCTATAAACATAGATGAGGACACTTCCTTATGATTCCGTGAAGAGGCATTTGGGTATATACCCAGAAGTGGTATGGCTGGGTCCTGAGGCAAAGCTATTCAAAGTTTTCTACAATATCGCCAGACTGACCTCCATAGTGGTTGCACAAGACTGCATTCCCACCAGCAATGGAATAGGGTACCCCTTTCTCCACACCCTCGCCAGCATGTGCTGTCATTTGAACTTTTGATCTTAGCCATTCTGACAGGTGTGAGATGGAATCTCAGAGTCGTCTTGAGTTGCATTTCTCTGATGATTAAGGATGTTGAGCATTTCTTCAAGTGTCTCTCAGCCATTAGGGATTCCTCCTTGGTGAATTCTCTATTTAGCTCTGTCCCCCATTTTTTGATTGGATTATTTGGTTCCTTGGCATTTAATTTCTTGAGTTCTTTGCAGATTTTGGATATTAGCCCTCTGTCAAATGTGGGGTTGGTGAAGATTTTCTCCCAGTCTGTAGGCTGCTGTTTTGTTCGAATGACAGTGTCTTTTGCCTTACAGAAGCTTTTCAGTTTCATGAGGTCCTACTTATTGATTGTTGATCTCAAGTCCTGAGCTGTTGGTGTTTTGTTCAGGAAGTTGTCGCCTGTGCCAATTAGTTCGAGGGTTTCTCCAGTAGATTTAGTGTGACAGGCCTTATGTTAAGGTCTTTGATCCACTTGGACTTAAGTTTTGTACAAGGTGATAAGTATGGGTCTAATTTCATTCTTTTGCAAGTGGACATCCAGTTGGACCAGCACCATTTGTTGAAGATGCTGTCCTTCTTCCATTGTGCCGTTTTGGCTTCTTTGTCAAAAATTAGGTGGCCATAAGTGTGTGGGTCTATTTCTAGATCTTCAATTTGATTCCATTGATCTAGTGGTCTGTTTCTATACCAATACAATGCTGTTTTTACAACTATTGCTCTGCAGTACAGCTTGAAATCTGGGATGGTGATACCTCCAGATTTTTTTTATTGTACAGGATTGATTTAGCTATTCTGGGCTTTTTGTTGTTCCATATGAAATTGAGAATAGCTCTTTGCAAATCTATTAAAAATTGTGTTGGTATTTTGATAGGAATTGCATTGAATCTATATATTGCTTTTGGTAGGATGGCCATTTTTATTATGTTGTTCCTACCTATCCATGAGCATGGGAGATCTTTCCATCTTCTAAAATTGGACTTAAGTTTTGTACAAGGTGATAAGTATGGGTCTAATTTCATTCTTTTACAAGTGGACATCCAGTTGGACCAGCACCATTTGTTGAAGATGCTGTCCTTCTTCCATTGTGCCGTTTTGGCTTCTTTGTCAAAAATTAGGTGGCCATAAGTGTGTGGGTCTATTTCTGGATCTTCAATTCGATTCCATTGATCTACTGGTCTGTTTCTCTTCCATTTCTTTCTTCAAGGGCTTGAAGTTCTTGTTGTACAGGTCCTTTACTTGCTTGGTTAGAGTTACCCCCAGGTATTTTATGTTGTTTGTGGCTATTGTGAAGGGGGTTGTTTCCCTTATTTCTTTCTCAGCCCATTTGTTTGTTGTATAAAGAAGGGCTTCTGATTTTTTTGAATTAATTTTGTATCCAGCCACTTTGCTGAAGGTGTTTATCAGCTGTAAGAGTTCTCTGGTGGAATTTTTGGGGTCGCTTATGCATATTATCATATGATCTGCAAATAGGGATAATTTGACTTCTTCGTTTCCGATGTTTATCCCCTTGATCTCCTTTAGTTGTCTTATTGCTCCAGGAAGAACTTCAAGTACTATATTGAAGAGATATGGTGAAAGTGGACATCCTTGTCTTGTCCCTGAATTTAGAGGAAATGCTTCAAGTTTCTCTCCATTTATTTTGATGTTGGCCACTGGCCTGTTGTATATTTCCTTTATTATTTCTAGGTACAGTCCTTGTATGCTGTTCTCTCCAGAACTTTTAGCATGAAGGGGTGTTGAATTTTGTCAAATGCTTTTTCTGCATCTAGTGAGATTATCATGTGTTTTTTTTCTTTCATCTTGTTTATATGATGAATGACGTTGATAGACTTTTGTATGTTGAACCATCCCTGCATTCCTGGGGTGAATTTACTTGATCATGGTGTATGATACTTTTGATGTGTTCTTGCTTGAATTCGGTTTGCTAGTATTTTATTAAGTTTTTTTTTTTTTTGGTTTTTCGAGACAGGGTTTCTATGTATAGCCCTGGCTGTCCTGGACACAATTTGTAGACCAGGCTGGCCTCGAACTCGCAAAGATCCGCCTGCCTCTGCCTCCCAAGTGCTGGGATTAAAGGCGTGCGCCACCACTGCCCGGCTTATTAAGTATTTTTGCATCTATGTTCATGAGGGAGATTGGTCTAAGTTCTCTTTCTTTGTTGGGTCTTTGTGTGGTTTAGGAATCAGGGTGACTGTGGCCTCATAGAATGAGTTTGGCAATGTTCTTTCAGATTCTATTTTGTGAAAGAGTTTGAAAGTATTGGTGTTAGCTCCTCTTTGAAGGTCAGGTAGAATTCCGTGCTAAAGCCATCTGGCCCTGGGCTTTTTTTGGTTGGGAGATTTTTAATGACTGTTTCTATTTCCTTAGGGGTTGTAGGGCTGTTTAATCTGTTTATCTGATCTTGATTTAGCTTTGGAAGGTGGAATCTATCAAGAAAATTGTCCATTTCACTTAAGTTTTCAAATTTGGTGGAGTATAGATTTTTAAAGTAGGATCCAAATATTCTCTGGATTTCCTCAATGTCTGTTGTTATTTCTCCCTTTTCATTTCTGATTTTGTTGATTTGGGTTTTCTCCCTTTGTCTTTTAGTTAATTTGGCTAAGGGTCTGTCTGTTTTGTTGATTTTCTTGAAGAACCAACTCTTGGTTTCACTGATTCTTTGTATAGTTCTTTTTGTTTCTAAGTTGTTGATTTCAGCCCTAAGTTTGATGATCTCCTGCCTTCTGCTCCTCTTGGGAGTGTTTGCTTCTTTTTTTTCCCAATTCACCCAGTTTAGCTGTTAATTCGCTAATATGAGCTGTCACAATTTTCTTTTTGAAGGCACTTAGTGCTATGAACTTTCCTTATAGCACAGCTTTCATTGTGTCCCATAAGTTTGGGTATGTTGTGTCTTCATTTTCGTTGGATTTTAAGAAGTCTTTGATTTCCTTATTCATTTCTTCCCTGACCCAGTGGTCCTCTAGTAAAGAGTTGTTCAATTTCCATGTGAGTGTAGAATTTCTGTTGATTCTTTTGCTATTGAAGTCCAGCTTTATTCCATTGTGGTCTGATAAGATACAAGGGGTTATTTCAATTTTCTTCTATCTGTTGAGGCTATCTTTGTGTCCAACTATATGGTCGAGTTTGGAGAAGGTTCCATGAGGTGCTGAGAAGAAGGTGTATTCTTTTGTGTTTGGGTGAAATGTTCTGTAGAGATCTGTTAGGTTCATTTGTTTCATGATCTCTGTTAGACTCATTATTTCTCTGGCTTCTGTCTTGATGATCTGTCCATAGTTGTGAGTGGCTGTCGAAGTCTCCCACTATTAAAGTGTTTGGATCGAAGTGCGATTTAAGTTTTAGAAGTGTTTCTTTTATAAATGTAGGTGCCTTTGTATTTGGGGCATAGATGTTCAATATTGAGTTGTCCTCTTGGTGTATATTTCCTTTAATGAGTATGTAATGCCCTTCTCTGTCTTTTTTTATTAACTTCAATTGGAAGTCTATTTTGTTTGATATTAGGGTGGCTACTCCAGCTTGTTTCCTAGGTCCATTTGCTTGGAAAACCTTTTCCCAGCCCTTTACTCTGAGGTAGTGTTTATCTTCAATAGTAAGATGTGTTTCTTGTATACAGCAAAAGGATGGGTCTTGTTTACGGATCCAGTCTGTAAGTCTGTGTCTTTTTATTGGCGAGTTGAGTCCATTGATGTTGATGGATATTAGTGACCAGGGGTTGTTATTTCCCATTATTTTGGTATAGCTGGCTGTCTTGTGTTTCTTTTTGTTTAGTTGCTGTGGAGGTTTCTATTTCCTCTGTTTTCTTGGGTGTAGTTATCTTCTCTGTGTTGGAATTTTCCTTCTAGGATCTTCTTTAGGGCTGGGTTTGTGAGGAGATATTGTTTGAATTTGATTTTGTCATGGAATATCTTGTTTTCTCCATCTATGTTGATAGAGAGTTTTGCTGGGTATAGTAGTCTGGCTGGGCACCTATGTTCTCTCAAGGCTTGTAGGACATCTTTCAAGGCCCTTCTAGCTTTTAAAGTTTCTGAGGAGAATTCAGGTGTGATTCTGATGGGTCTGCCATTGTATGTGACTTGGCCTTTTTCTCTTACAGCTTTTAATATCCTTTCTTTGTTCTGTACATTTGGAGTTTCTATTATTATGTGGCGAGAGGAGTTTCTTTTCTGATCTAATCTGTTTGGTGTTCTATAAGCCTCTTGGATTTTTACTGGCATCTCTTTCTTTAGGTTTGGGAAGTTTTCTTCTATGATTTTGTTGAAGATATTTCCTGGACCATGGAGTCGGGAGTCTTCTCTTTCCTCTATGCCTATAATTCTTAGGTTCCGTCTTTTCATTGAGTCCTTGATTTCTTGGATGTTGTGGGTGAGAGATTTTTTAGCGTTCTCATTTTCTTTGGATGTTGTACTGATTTCTTCCATCGAATCTTCCATGCCTGAGATCCTGTCTTCCATCTCTTGCATCTATTTTTCATACTCACATCCGTAGTTCCTGTTCTCTTCCCTTGATTCTCCATTTCCTCTTTTAACTCTGAGTGTGTTTTCTTTATTGTTTCCATTTCTATTTTCATGTCTTGAATGGTATTGTTCTTTTTGTACATTTCCTTCTCCAGTTTGCTTGTTTTTGCCTGGAAATCTTTCATTGCTCTGTCCTTTTCCTGTTCAAGCTGAGTCACCTTGGCTTGGAGCTCTTCAATGGTGTTATTCGTTGTTTTGACTTGTAAAATTGTGGCCTCTTTGAATTCTTTCATAGATTTAAGTTCTTCTTGAAGGGACTCTGTCACTTTCCATAATGTAGAATTGTCATCGTTTTCATGTGTTTCAGCTGTGGTGAGGTGGTTCGGTCTGGATGGAATAGTGTTGCTTTCTTTTGTTGGAGTCATTTCGTTCTGGTTTTTTTTTTTTTTTTTTTTGTCTGGGGCCTCTGGCCATGTGGAATTTTTTAGCTGTCTTCTGGACTTGGATCCAAGGGGGCACTTTGGTGTAGGAGTCGAGTTGCCTTACTCCACCCCTATAAGGTGAGTCATTCAGCCCTGCCTCCTAGGTGGAGACCTAACTAATCCAGGTGACGGAGCTATGTAAAAGTAAGCTCTGGTTCCCTGCCGGAAGGGCCAGTACTGGTACAAATGTCTGATATACGACAGTTTCAAATATCTCGCAGTTTGCCTGGGGTTGGTTCCTGTGGTGGGTAAATCTGCCCTTCACCCCCAATAGCCTTGCCGCTCCTGTGGCTTGGAAACTGGCCAATGACGTCACAACAGTGGATTGCGATCTGCAGTCTGAAGGTACTTTGCAGCCGAGCTGCACTCACTTCCAAGGGTCACAACCTTTCACCAGATAGTTTGATCATCTGTGTGAGACCTGGGGGTGCCCAGCAGGGTGGGGATTGTCTATACATGGGATCTGAATCTGCTCGCTGGGTATTAGGTTGGAACTTACCAGGAGTCTCTCCTGGTGGGGGATGGGTCATCCCGATTCCCGGGTCCAGCAGCTTCCTTGCGTGTCCGAGAGTGGGAAGGAGCATCCTGCCCAGGGATCCTCAGTGGTCCCTGGGTAGCTGGGTGAGATTTAAAAGGGGTCATGCCCTTTGTACAGCATCCTGCAACACTTGCTGCCTTGTGACTGTTAACCCCGAAATCAAAATACGTCTGCGCAGGCCACCGCCATCTTGGATCCCGAGTGTATAGTTTTGATATAAAATCATTAACCAGCACTATGGAAGAAATGTATCAATAGCAGTAAAATCTCTCCTCCTTTGGGATGAAGTTGGGAGGCCCTGGATTTGAATCCTTGATATTTCATGAACTCATCCTGGTTAAGACCTTAATTAACGGGACACTGATTATAAACACTTCTTTCTGAGGCTCAAATGGTTCCATCTAAGTTTCCCCCAACCCTCTCTCTCTAACTAGGGAGGGAGAATCTCTAATCCAGGATTTTAATGCATACTGGGCTAGTGCTCTGAAATATTTACATTCCTGCTTTCTTTTTTGCTTTTTATCTTGAGACAGGATTTCACTAAGTTGCCCAGGCAGGCCTTGAACCTGAGACCTCCTACCCCAGCTTCTCCAAAATCTGGTATTACAGGCCTAAGCCACCAGGACTGGCAAACTCCAATAGCATCAATACATATCCCAATACCTAAAGTTTCAGCTTACCAGACATACAAAGCTACTTCTATATGATACACAGAATGAAGGCAGAGTATATTGGTTGCAAAATCAACATATAAAGCAGTTTCATTTGGCTATTATACAGAAGAACATTTACACAGAACAAGGGAAGTCTGGATGGACAAATCAAAGGTACTGTGTCTGAAACAACCTGTGGAAGCACAGAGTGGGTGGGTAGGAGCCATTGGCTAAATGTTCATATGTAGAAAATAAACAAACTGTGTAGCCCTCTGACTCAGTGGGAGTCTGAAGCCTGATACAGTTGTCTTCAGAGTGAAGGACTGGGTTAACAGAAGCAAAGGGCTAGAATCTCATTCTTCTGTCATGCCAGGAGCTTTGTTCCCATGTGCTTCATCAGATGTTGTTGAAGCAAAGTTGGGATACTATAGTGTAAGAGGCAGAGTGAGGAGGATTGGGAATTATTGGCTTTAAGAACACGCAGGAAGGATAAGATTCCTGGGAACTGTCATGAAGGAAAGAATGAGACTTGCTTTGCCTGGCCATTGAGATCAAAGTTTAGGACTAATGGAGCAGAGGAATGTTGGCTTAATGAGGAAGGACTTTTTTCCAGATCCATTATGACATGTATGGAGTGAAGTGGATGAGCCTGTAGGAAGTCACAGGTGGGATGGTAAGAATGACTCTAGGAGGCTTCTCTGTGCCTCTGATTTAGCCTGGGGAAGGACAACATAATGAAGAGTTGTTCATTGAAGTTGAAAATAATCCAACTCGCTTTGGCTGGGAAGAACCCCAGACATCAATTTCCTTAGTATTCAGAGGTGATCTGGTTTTAAGATGAGATAATAGTGGGTTATCATGCCCTCATTGAGAGAGTATCTCCAAGTGGGAGGCAGGGCAGGGAAGCACAGCTCTGAGGTCAAACATGCCCTTGAATCCCAGTGTTACAGATTCTCCTGCAAGCACGTGCTATAAAATGAAGTTATAGCAGTGTACTCCTCACAGGCTGTGTTGAGGATTAAACCAGCTAAGACACAAGACAGAGTCCATGCCACCAAGCAGAAGGAAGATGCTGTTGCATTCAGATGTTCTGTGCATAGAGGGTAACTTGGATGGCCACTTCTCTGAATTATTCTTTTGCTCAGGAACAAACAATTTAAGTTCCAAACTGCTGTCTGCTATCCAGAGGAGAAATTCTGAGAGAAGAGATGCAGGAAGATGAGGGAAAGCCCAAATCTGAGAAAAGCAGATACAGAGAATAAAGACTACACCACCAACTACCAGGTCCAAGGCTGTTTCACTGTCTCCTGGGAGCTGGAAAAGCTACTGCTTAACTGTTTGGAGATTGGTGAATTGGGGCATGGGGTGGGGAGGGAGAAATACTCTGGGCCAATATAGCCTGTCTCCAGAGCTCAGAGATCTTCTTGATTTCCCCAGCAGAGTATGTACTAGCTTGCAGCCCCCCTCAGCCAGGCAACTTTCCCAAAGGGACCAAAGGCCACTCGGCAACCATAATGGCATTCCAAGCCTTCATCACAACAGCACACCCTTGTGTGTGAACTTAATTATTCCCATAAGAGCCTTAGGAGATAAATGTTCTTGTTAACATCATTCTACAGATGAGGAGCCTGGGGCCGGAGGAATGTTAGATAACTTGCTGAAGGTCATGTGGCTGGAGAATGGAGGACCAGGAAGCTAGACCCAGGAAGTCTGATGCCAGGACCCATGATCTTGACCTAATGGTCACTACTGAGCCTGTCCCATGTAATGCTGTTCCCAAAGTTTTGAATGAGTGTAGAGATGCTGAGGCAGTTGTTTGCAATTGTTTACAGGAGTGGGGAGTGGGCATGAACAGAATAAGACTCTGTTCACAGGAAATGGGAGCTTGGAGTTGAATGTGTCTTTTGGAGGGATGCAGTGGATGCCATTATATAAGGAGTTTGTTGATTTCACTCAGGTCTGACTTCAAGACACAGGTGTGATCTTGTTATCTTTGGCTTGGCCATTCTAATTATTCATTTTCTAGGGTCTGGTCCACACAGCAAAATATAGAGAGAAGAGAGGTCACCTAGACACTCCTCTCACAGGATACAGGCAGGATACTGTGACAATCGTGCTGAGCCATATACATATACATGTATGTATATGGCTGGGTGAGGGTAGGGGACTAGAAGCTATATTCAATGTCTTGATCCTTCTGCATTCATTCCTCTTACATCCAGCTAACTTACAGCATTTCAAGGAGCTCCAGAAACCCTTCAAGCAGAGTGTGGACATCAGGTGGCCTCATGGCCACCTCAGTGAACTTTCAGCCTGACAGAGATTAAAATGGCAAAGAAATCTAAGGCAGAGAAATCTGCCAGCTTCCACAGAAAGCCATTAGGATCCCTGGGAGTTTTCCTAGCAAACCTTTGCCAGTAGGGACAGAGTCAGAGAGGTGGGAGAAATAGAGACTAGGAAGCCTGCTGTGACTGACCCATCAGGGAGTATAATTACAGTGCTGGAAGGGACTTGGAGATAATATAATCCAATGATGTTCACAGTGAGATCTGAGGATCCCTAGGGTGCTAGGACCTGCCCCAGGGGAGGAGAGAGAGCCCAATAGTCACCTTAGCTTCAATAAAACTGCCCTGCTTTCATCTGAATTAGAGTGGGGTTCATGAAAGATTTAATTTAGGAAAAAGAAATAGCAGTAGAAAATGATGAACAGTCCCCATTGGATTAGTTCATACTTCTCATAATAGTCAAAACCTTAACCTGCCCAGGGAAGAGGGACTTGCAGAGGCACAGCCAGGGGAGTCAGCTACCCTGGATGGGGTTCTGTGTGCTGGATTTCTAGACTCCACACTAACTTCGAGCATTCAGAAGTTTTGTCATACCCCAGGAGTCACTGCCAGATTCTGAAGAGTTTGGCTTAGAAGCTCACATTCAGAATAGATCTCTATCTATGCCTTGGATGTGAAGGGTGGCCATGGTTCTATTCCTTACACTCTCCAATGACCGGGAATCATTCTCCCAGAGGAGTATGCTTCCTGCCTTGTTCTGCTATCCATCTTCCATGCAACAATGGATTCCAATTTCATGAGATGGGCTCCCAAGTGGCTTATTCTCACTCTGTCCAGAGTTTCAAATTAACTGTGAGACTGCAAGCACAGAGGTCTTGGTTGGCTACCCAGGGCATTTCCCCAAGGAAGGACTGCAGCTGTTCTGGTGGCCTTCTGTCCTACATCCCCAGCCAGCTTGGTTCTCCTATACAAACTCTCTCCTTGTCTGGCACATTTTCCTGCAGGAGTCAAAGCAGATGGCCGCTGGAGCTGCTGGAGTTCCTGGTCGGAGTGCAGAGCAGGTTCCCAGGAGAGGAGGAGACAGTGCAACAACCCTGCACCACAGAATGGAGGGTCCCCATGCCCAGGGAAGAGTGTGCAGACCAAGGCCTGCTGAGACCTCTGGATGCAGACCCGGAAGGAGGCTGCAGATGCTGCTCCAGGCCTTGGCCACTGGGTAGGACTGATTGTTGCTCTGAGTGAATGCAAACCAACAAAGACCATTCCCTTCATAAACTCATAAATTTTCTAGTACAAACCTCATAATTCTTAGTCTCTACTAATTACATGGTTCCAAAACTGCCTCTCTGTTTCAGGGGGTTGTTACCTCTTACTTCTCAGAACCACCTTTGTATTCCACTCAGGATGCTTAACAATAAACTGAATGTGGTGTAGAGACATCAAAAATTATTCCTTACAGTTCTGCAAGCATAAACTGCAAGATCAAGATTCCAGCAGGTCTAGAGTCTGGCGAGGCTCCATTTTATATGTGTCCCATTGTTGTGTTCGCACATGGCAGAGGGCTAGGGAGTTTCTGGAGTTTCCTCTTTAATAAGGACACTAGTCCTACTCATGAGACTTTGCCTTCATGACTTAGTCATCTCTCAAAGTCTAGCTTCCTCATTCTGCATTGTGTGTAGGACTTCCACATAGGATTCTGCAGAAATCCTAATCAATATTCAGACCCCAGCCCATTGCCCATGACTTTCTAATCTGTTTTCTCCCAGGAAGCATTCATATTTGAAGGCAGAAACTGGGCAGGTTTTATTTAGCACAGTGTCTTCAGATGCCAAGGCTGTGCATTGCAGACTGCAGGGACCTTGTCAACAACTGTCGCTGGGCAAGTGGACAGACCAAGGTTCAGTTAACAGGTGTGCTCTGTACTGGTCAGCCTCACAGAGCTGCAGGTAGACTTGGGAGGGTCAGTGAAGACCAACAACTATTCTATGACTATCCTGAGAAGAGCCAGTCACACCAGCCAGGCTAGTGTTTCCAATGCCCCCTAAACCCTGTCCATGTTGAGCACAATTGCCAAGTGCCTTAGGTAGGGTCTCTACTGCTGTGATAAAACACCACAAGCAAAAGCAACTTGGGAAGAAAGGGATTATTTCAGTTTACATGACCCACTTATAGTTCATCATGAAGGGAAGTCAGGGCAGGAACTCAAAGCAGGAACCCGGAGGCAGGAACTGAAGCAGAGATCATGAAGGGTGTTGCTAATTGACTTCCTCGTCATGGCTTGCTAAGCCTGCTTTTTTATACCATCCAGGATCACCTGTCCAGGGACAACACTGCCCACAGTGAGCTGGGGCCTTCCACATCAACCACTAGTTAAGAAAGTGCACTACACTTGCTCACAGGCCAGTCTAGTGTGTGGGGGAAGGACAATTTCTCAGTTGAAGTTTCCTCTTCCAAAATGTGTCACTTTGACATAAAGCTATAAACCAACACCCCAGGCTTACCCTTGCCTTTCTCTTCAAAGTTGGCAGAATTCATACATAGCAGGTCTTCAGAAACAAAGGGCCAACTGTATACATGAAAAAGAGGAGACTCTCAGGCCATTGGAAACATATTAACATGAACAAATGTAGCAGCCAAAAGAACACTGAGGGAGAACAAGTGGGAGAGTGTAATCTTTGCATACTGTGTATCAGAAGTGGCATGCATGGGGTCTACCAGGATCTGGATGGGCTTTTCCATAGATCAACAGGGAGGAGATTTTGGAAAAAGAAATCCAGTTTGATACAAAGCTTGAAGATGAGGAAGAACATGGGAAGAGGACTTGCAAGTGTGTATGTGTTGCAGATGGGTATTGGGAAAGACAATGAAACCAAAGAAAATTAGGAATATGAGACCCATCATGGTTCCCATCACGTGGCAAATTATTAGCATGATATTGTTATTCCCATTAATAAAACATGTGGTTCAGAGGTTTATCTAAATAAACTGGCTCTTCTATCTGAAAGAATGGGAAAAAAGACTCTGTTCTTACTTTTCATTATGTTGCTAATGATGGAAAATCCGTTTACATTAATAATTACCTTACATTCACTGTTTGGTGATTATTAGCAGCTACTTGCCAGCGAGTGACTGGAGGCCAAGTGGAAGGGGCTGACTGGGCAACTGACAGGGACTTTCAATCTTGCTCTAAACATCAGTTCTGTAGCTCCCAACCTTGGCTGCTCTTAAGCATCACCTGGGGAATTTCGCAAACCCTGATGTCCAGAGGCTGCATCCCTAACCAATTAAATCTGAATCACTGGGGGCTGAAGTCAGCCATCAGTGGTCTTCAATGCTCCCTTGACAACTCCAAGGGCAGGCAAGGCTGAACACCACTGAGCATGGGAGAGTCATTCTATGCCCATGAGGAATGGGGTATAGAGCACAGTGAGGTCCAGGGGCAGAAAGCTTGATCTTTGCTGTTTTATATAGGCTTATCAAGGAACTCTCAAGGCTCATTTTGTGAGCTCTACTCCGCAGTTAAGGAAACTGAGTCTCCTGGGTCAGAGCTGTGGACCAGATATTTCATGCACTGCTTCAAGTACTTGTTCCCCGCACCCCTTCCCCCCCCCCCACCGACGTCCTGGACCAAGTTCTATGCTGTTTGCCACTGAAGGGTTCTGCATGGCAGTTTGTGGTGCTCAGGGCAGCGGAGGAGATGATGCAGGGAACATTGTCAGGGGTCAGTGTAGTAAACCTGGGAGTAAGAGGGGAAATTTGGAGGAAGAGACTAAAGCAACGATTCCTAACCTGTGGGCCATGACCCCTTCAGGGGTTGCACATCAGATATTTCAGTGTATCATGTATTTACATTACAGTTCATAACAGTAGGGGCTGGAGCAATGACTCAGTGGTTAACAGCACTGGCTTCTCTTCCAAAGGACCACGGTTCAAATCCCAGCACCCACATGGCAGTTCACAACTGCCTGTAATGGTCAGGAATGGTGGCACACACCTTTAATCCCAGCGCTGGGGAGGCAGAAGCAGGTGGATCTCTGTGAATTCATGTTCTACAAAGTAAGTCCAGGATAGCCAGATATACACAGAGAAACCCTGTCTTGAAAAACCAAAAAAAAAAAAAATCATAACAGTAGCAAAATTACAGTTATGAAGTAGCAACAAAATAATCGTATGGGTTGGGGGTCACCACAACATGGGGAATTGTATTGAAGGGTTGCAGCAGTAGGAAGGTTGAGTATCACTGTGTTAAAGGATCACACATGAACCCAGACAACCAGCAAAACACAGAACTAACTCCTTCCCCGGAGGCATTAGAGATTAAAATTAAGCAGCTGTGGCAACCTTTTACCTCTCTCCCTCCTCAGCAGTGATTCACTCCCATAAAACACACACCTCTCCCAGCACATTTCCCCCTATGTTTTTTTTAAGAGGATCTATAATCTCGGGTTTTATAGGGACTGGGGTATAAACACATGCTTTAAATATAGGCTCTTCAGCTTGACGATGTGTCTTTTGAAAAGTAAATTAATGGTGGAGAGAAAAGCAGTGAGGGGAGAGGCTTTCTTCTTTTCCTTCCTCTGTGAGGAAGATCTAAAGAGCTCTGCACTCAACAAATCTCTCCTGAGTGGTAGGCCTTTACAGGAAGAAAATGGACACAGAGAAAGGGCAGGCTTCAAAAGCCACCCCTGCAGAAATAAGGGATGCCTCAGGGAAGCTTCTGTGCCTTCCAGGAGAGGGAAGATGATACTGACCAAAGAACGAATGGCATTTCACTGCCAGGAAGGCAGGCTCCAGTGCCACCTCTCCACTTCAGAAATGGGCAGGCTAGGGGTGGCAATGGGGCTCAGTTAATAGAATGCGTTCCTAGCACACATGATTTGCTAAGTTCAGTCTTTAATATTACACGTCTTAGCCAGTGTTCTGTTGCTGTGAAAAGACACCATAATTACGGTGACGCTTATAAAAAGAAAGCATGTAACTGGGGATTGCTCACAGAGTCAGAGGTTTTTAGTTTATTGTTATCATGGTGGGGAGGATGGCAGCGTATTAGCATGGTACTTGAGAGTTCTGCATCCGGATCCTCAGGAGCAGGAAGAGAGACTCACTGGCTCTGGCTTGGGCTTCTGAAGCCCTAAAGCCCACCCACAGTGACACACTTCCTCCAACAAGGACACAACTACCCCAACAAGGCCACATCTCCTAATCCTTTCAAATAGTGCCTATTCTTAAGCATTCAAATATATACACCTATGGTGGCCATTCTTGTTCACACTACTACCCTATAATGTAAACTGAGCATGAAGGCTCACAAGGAGGTAGGGGTAAGAGGAACAGAAGCCCAGTTCTATAGCAAACTCAAGACCAGCGTAGGCTAGGAGTAGTTATTGTCTCAAAGAAAATTCACTTTTTAGAGTAATATAAATTTATTGTCTTAACATTATGAGGGTATGAAGTTTGAAAGAGGTCTCGCTGATATAAATAAAGTTAATTGGTTATTATAGCTGTCATTACAATAGCTAAGTTGCAGAACCCATGTAGGTCTCTAAAAACAAAGGAACGCATAAAGGAAATGATTTTTACAGCCCTAAAGAATGAAATTGTGTTGTTTGAAGAAAATGGATGCAGCAGATAATCATATTAAAGTAAATTCAGCCAGTCTTAAAAAAAAATTCTCTCATTGGTGGTTCCTGGATTTTTCATTGATACATAAAATCGTGTCTGTCTATATGACATGAAAGTAGAAGTGAGGGGCTGGAGTGGTTAGGAGTGCGTATTGCTCTCTCAGAGGACCCACGTTTGGTTCCCAGCATCCACTACAGGAGGCTCACAACTGCATGTAATTCCAGCTACAAGGGATCTGATGCCCTCTTCTGGCTTCTGTGGGCACTGCATGCATGTGGTGACCACACACACACATTTTTAAAAAAATCTTTTTTAAAATGTCGAAGTAATGTTCTCTAGGGGAACACAGTAGACTAATAAGATATGAGTGGGTGAGAAAGGGCAGGAGCGTGTAGGAGGAGAGCGCCCAATATACTATACGTGAATGAGAAAGTTTTTTAACAGTACCACATACATGGAACATTTTAAGAAAAAAAGAGATTAATCAATACAATCATACATAAACATAAAAATAAACCCACCAGGGCTCTGTTCCTCCTGTGGACTCAGAGGGCAATCTATTCCAGGGATGCTCTGGCTTCTGGGGCTGACTATACTCCTTGGCTGGTGGTCCTTTCCTCCAGAAAAATCTAACAACAACAACAGTAATAAAAAACAAATTTCAAAATATAAGGGATATAGAAAAGAAGTAAAAAAAAAAAAAAGTCATGCTAAGTTCCAGTGATATCTGGTACATAGGCCACTACTAGGTGCTGGAATTTCTGAGTCACGAACCTATCAGTATAAGGACTCGGAGTCCCACTGAGGTGATTCCAGACAATGGATATGGATCCCTGACCAGGAAGAAGCCCAGAGGGACCTAGTGTTGTCTAGAAATCAGGGAAGACAGCTAGAAGACAGCCAGCCAGTCAAGCCCTGGAAAGGAGTGAAAGTTAGAAAAGCAATACGCATCACAGGAAGGGGACAACATCGAGGCACAATGACTGTGTGAGGGCACAGAACTAGCAAGCCATGGGTGTTCTACCAGCTCTGGCATGGTATGTATCCTTCTCCAGCTGAGGATAGTGAGTGTGAACCTCCAGTGTGCTCATGGGCCTTTCTGGGTCTAGCAGGTGCTGCGTCTCTCAGCCTTTTCCGACTAACTTCCTGGGGTTCCTGAGCTCTCTAAAGCTGCTTTCATAGCTTGCGGTCAGATCTAAGGCCTGTATACCACTGTACCTCCATTGTGTTTTTCAGACACTCTTAAACCCATTGTTCCAGAAACCTACTACTGTGCCTAGCATGATGGACTAATCCTCAGGTCCACCTCTGACTCCAGCTCCCCTCTCCCCCCAGCTCCTCCCAGCATTCTTTGGGCATGGCTTAAGCTCCTTTCCCAGAAAGCAAACCCAGCTACTCCTATGGCTCCACAGCTCCTCAGGTGTGTGTCCCTGTGTGGCTGTCTTCATACATTTCCCATATCCTATCACCGTAGCCTGTCTGTCCTATCCACTGACTTCCATGACAGATGGGGACTTTTATGTCCCATTGGTTTTCAGAACCCCCAACAATTAAGCTATACCTTCCCATTTTCCTCTTGTTCTTTGGTACTAAAGGCCAAGACTAACATGGCCTTCTTGTTTGACTGCAAGAAATTTGTAAGAAAGAGCCTCAAAGTTAGACACTGAGCAGAATTCCTGGATCCCATGACCTTCACAGAGCATTAGAGGACAGCCAAGTTCATAGCATTTCAGAGCTGCAAATCACAGAGCCAGCTCATCCCTTTCCACCCTGGTGAAAGAAAGTCTATCAAATCAAATTAGAAGTCCCTTATTCATGGCCTTGGGATTTCCCCCTTTCCCTGCATAGATAAAGAAAAATATGTCTCCTTCCTGTATTAACAGCTTAAAACTTAAGATAAATCCTCCCATCCTAACCTGTTTTTAACAAATAGACTTGGCTGTCAGGTGGTATGATACATGTCTGACAGATCTATTTATCCATTCTATTTCTTTAGAGATAACACTGAGAAATTTTATCTGTTATTTGGCCCCCTCCCCCACTTTCATTTTCCTAACCAAGCATGTGTTGGCAGCAGTTGATGGATGGATGGTGTTTGGGATGAAAGGGGCCAGAATCAGATCATTTTCAGGCTGGGAACAAACTGGATTATTAGCAAGGAGTAACTGGGCAGGAGGTGGTGGGGGAAGCTGAGTGGATCTCAGACAATGGCCAGTGATGGATGGAGGGACACCTGGGGCTGCAAGGTGTGGACTTGAGATAACTAGTGGCCACTGCTGGGGTGATAATGGGAGTGCCTGGGCTCTGTGCCTATTCCTGCTTCAAGGTCAATGTCAAGCCAGACACTTGACTCCTGCTGAAAATCCTCCAAGAATTCCCCACTGCACACATGACCATGATTTCCTCTCTCTATAAGATGCATGCTCAGGAAGCAGTTGGCAGGAAAGTAAAAAGAGGTAGAAAATGGGCAAGGTGCTTAGGAAGTCAGTTTAGTATCTGCCTTGTGCCAAGCACTTGTGGATGATGCCTTCCCTCTGCAAATGCCATGTCATAAAATTATCACATTTGTGTCACGTGCACAGAGGACACTAAGGAAGAAAGGATATGTAACTTGGGTAGAGAAAAATGATGATCTTCAGTCTCCCTGCTCTGTATGCCACATAGACCCCCTAACCCACTTGATTTGTGTGCTGTAGGGATGGCAGGCCAGGGTCCTCTCTCTGTGTGAGTGGGTGTTGGCAACTTCTCTGTGACTACTCTGGGTCAGCCTTGCCTGAAGTGGAAGGCTCTACAGGACAGGCACAGCAGCCTTGGACTGCATGGGCTGTTTTGTAGCTGTGTGGTCTCAGAGAAGTCACTCAGTCTCTCACAGGCTGTCCTGTCACCTGTCAGTGGCAGACAATAAATCTGCCTCTTGCAGGTACTGAGAGGATTAGGCCTGGATTAGGTATATGAAGTTCTTTTTCACTGGTAATGGTCTCTGCAAATATTAGTTTTATGCTGTTGTATTTCCCTTAATAACCCCGAGCTTGGGAGAGAAAAACCTTCCATGCCTTTTATTAAGATATCCCTAGGAGCTAAGCAATTTTATGTCCTTTTATTCTCATATGTTGTAGTGGGTTTTACACTGAGATGTCTTTGAAGCAGTTTTAAATGAAAACCAACAACCTTGGTTTCTTAGTGATGTTTTGAGAATCCCTTAAAAAGATCATGGCAGTGATACATCTAAATAAAGGGTGCTTACTGGGCCCAGGGCCTCTTCACAATGACTATACTGCCTCAGAAGGAGACATGTGTCATGCCCTTCTTACAGGTGAGGGGAGAGAGGCACCCAATATACAGAGCTTGCTCAAGGCCACAGAGCAATCAGTCACTAAGCCCAGCCTCTGATATCACCACTGGCTTCAGAGGATGTTTGTGGGGTGCTCTGCTGTGCAGGCACCCTTCAACATTTCTAGTTCTGCATAAGAGGTATGGCATTGTTGGAAGACCCTGCTATTAAGTCCGCTATGTCTGGATAGCTGCTCAAGCTTGGTGCAAAATGGAGGGCTCCCTTTCTCAGCGGGGTTTCCTCTTCTCTTCTTGACCTATTCTGGAGAGTGTCTCTATACACAGGTGCCTGACCTTATCTGGAGGAAGTCCTTGCACAGAGCTTCCTCCAAGTGCTGCACGATTCAGCATGTAAGCCCCACTCTCCCTTCTGGACATATGATAATTAGGTACTGTATTATGACAAATCAGCCTTTTTTTTTTTTTGCCTGTAATGCCAAAAAGCTTCATATACCTCACCCCTGAAACAATAAAAATGAGCTGTCTCACTAAAGCTGACTCTTGGAAGTCCTTCCGCCATACTCATGGCCGTCTGAACCCTGCTCCTTGCTTCTGCTCTCCTGGCCCTCATAGGCCTGTGGCCAATGACCCCTGAGGAAGGGGAGACCTGAGTGACCTCATGCCTCTGTCACCATGAACAGACACGTCAGCATTTGAAAGCCTCAGGGTAAGAACCTGGCCAACACTGAAAGCAGGCCATTCAAAGAGGAAAGGACTGCATCTACTGAACAGGGTGTCTCAAAGACCTGACCAGTACTATTCCAACATATTGCTGTTAGGCTGTATGTAGGCAGTCCAGCTTTGAGAAAGACCAGGGTCTATGGATATGGCTCAGTAGGTAATATGAATTCAGGCTACAAGCACCCACACAAAAGCTGGGCAAAGCAGTATACATCTATAATCCTGGCACTGGTTGGGCTCAGAAGAAGACAAGACAGGAGGATTGATAGTAAGTCTAGCTAAAACTTGAGTTCCAGATCAAATAACAGAGCCTATGTAAAAAAAAAAAATAGAGATTCAAAAGCATCTAACAACCACATGACATACACGGGTGCAAGCAAATCCACACTTACATCACCACCACCAATTAAAAAAATAAGAGTAATCTGAAGTGGAGTCTGATGGAGCACACATGGGATCCCAGGTAGAGGCAAGAGGAGGAATTCAACAGTTGCACAGTAAGTCTAAAGGCAACCTGAGCCACACGAGACACTGTCGGTCTCAAAAACAAAAACAAACAAACAAACAAAACCCCCAAAATTATCTCAGATGCATGAGTCTTATACCCTAAGGGAGTTTGCTTAAGGTGGTTGAGGAAGCAGGGCATAGAAGGTATCCACCAGATTGGTAGTAGAAGAACGACTGTGGTTCCAGGCTATCTTTGGACATGAAATTTGAGTCAGAATACTGGAAGACAATTTACTTCAAAGGCTAATCTCTTGCCTCCAGCACCAATAGGGAGATGGGAGTTAACTACCTACCTACCACCAGCCTTGGGGTCCTTATCAGGGTTTCATCAGAGTTCACCATCACTGGGATAAACTCATTCTGTCAACCTTCTTGATGTCACCATGTCTCCTCCTCCTGGGTCTCACTTTTCTCTCAAGATGCCATGAAGCTGCTTAACAGAGCAGGCCCTTCACTGATGCTCAGCTGTCTGTCTCTGGGGTTTCTGGGGCTGAAGTCTTGTCTTGTACAGCCAAGTCACTAAGACTACTCACCAGCATGGGGCAGTCCTTCGCTTGGCCCTACTAATCCCTTTCCCCGAGTCCATGAATTCATGTGATATTTATTGACAACCCCTCCCCCAGTGCCAGACACTGTAGTAATCAATGTCTTTAATCTTCTAAAAGAAAAAAAAAAGTACTGTACTGAATGCTACTGCGAGGACAGTAGAGGACGACATGGTAATAGAGGAAAACATCTACCTCCATCGGTCAGCTTCCTGTAACCGAACAGCTGAGGTTGTAAACTTAGAGAAGAGAAAGAATTATTTGGGCTACTGGTCATGGTTGCTTAACTAGGGTTCTCCAACTCATTTGAGGGCATGTCCCCAGTGACATAAACACTCCCATCATGTTCTACCACTTAAAGGTTTCTAATACCTACCAGTATTTATAAGCTAACACTGTAGCTTTATTGCAGGTCTTTGGAACCCTTCTTACCCGATGCCGTAGCTTATCTTAATCTACAGGAACAAAAATGACTGTCTAAAGGAGGTGATGGCTGCTGTGTAAGATCCTACAGGCAGGGACAGGGTACAGGGCACTGCTTAAAGGCTTTCTGCACCAGGCATAATCTCTCCAAAAATTTTTTTCTATAAATGCTTGAGAGCTGCAGCTTCTTCTCCTCCTCTTCCTTTGGTTTTTCTAGACAAGGTTTCTCTGTTCTAGCCCTGGCTATCCTGGAACTCACTCTGTAGACCAGGCTGGCTCTGAACTCGCAGATCTGCCCACCTCTGCCTCCTGAGTGCTGGGATTAAAGGTGTGTGCCACCACTGCCCAGCTTCAGTGTCTTCTTTTTTAAGACAGAGATGGCCCTTCTCTGCCTATAGTCTGACCAGCAGCAGCTCCGTCCTGGTCCCCCAGCCCCTCTTGCTTTCTGCAGTCAGCCCATTCTTAGTGAGGATCTGGATTCCCTATGAAACTTTCCCTGTCCTCTGCTGCTTGCATAAATTCTACCCCATCAAACTTAGATAAACATTAAACTGGATAATTCAGGTTAAAGGCTTCATAAACTGGGAAACACTCTGTAACTGGCAGCTATGATTATTATTACTATTGTTAAATTAATTATAACAATTATTATCTCCCACAGAAGTTAGGCTATTAGGCCAAGGTCACTGGGGAAAGCCTCCTACCCTGGCACTCAGTGTGCAGAGGAGCTTGTGGCCTTTTGCAGGTCCTCCGCCTGGATGCAGGCATCCCTCACACACAGGTAGCTCAAGCTGTGCTTGTAGTCACAGTTCAGGTCTACTGCTAAACCGGACTCTGCTTGGGCTTTACCTGCAGAAGGCAGGTATGCTGGGGTGAGCCACGGTTGCCAAGCCTCCAAGAGCACAGTTTGCATTTATTTTGTTTAATTCTTACATTATGTCTTAACCTCCTCCTAAGTGCATTTGTTTGTAGAAAGAGCCACGTGGGAAAGTTCAGCCCACAAATAAGAATATAATTACTACACAGTTTAGCAGTGCCTGGGCGTCACCCGGGTACTCGGTGGTGCTTCACAATTCAATTGTCTCTCCTTCAAGACCACATTTAATAGGATAAACAATTTCTGCTAAATGCAATAAATGTGAACCTGGGCTGTCATCTCCATAATCAACTCAAATTTCCCATTAGAAGTGGTGGCTGTGATTGAGATTCAGAATTTAATTTGGCGGTACTTGCTTCGATGTGCTACTGTCAGCTTCCTGGGAGCCTCCCGTCAACCAAAGACAGAGTAGTTTTTCCCTGTCTCGGGGGAATCTTAAAAGAAGATAGATTATAACTCAAGAAAATTATACGGCCTCTGTATAATGAAAGAGATAAAACATTATTGCATTATCCTGTTGAAATAACAGCAGACAGCAAGGCAATAATATTAAGCTAAACAAGGGGCCAGATCCGTCAGTTCGACGGCTGGGGATGGGAGATGCAGAAAGTGCTCCGCTGCCTGCCACTGCCCCAGGCAGTGAATCCTCAGCTACTTCCCAGTTTCCTATTGACTCCACTGGAGAGAACTGGCCAGGCCAGACTGAAGAAAAGCTCCAGTATCATGGCTGTGTTCAACTCTCAGGGCCCAGTACCAAATCCAGCTGCTGCAGATGCAAAGCAGGTGGCTTAGCTGAAAACGGTTGCAAATTGAATCTGATGAACCAAAATTTACCTTTAGCAAACTGCTTTTCCCTGTCTGTTCTTTTTTTTAAGGTTTTAAAATTTCATTTTTTTAATAATTTATTTTTTATTTCTTCAAGTTACATCTCAATGACAATCCCCTCCCTACTCCCCCCTCCAGTCCCCCCCTTCCCCCCTCCTCCCCCCCCCCCCCCCCCCCCCTCCCCCCTTTTTTTTTTTTTTTTTTTTAGTTTAAGGTATTTCTTTTTTCCCCCCAACAGCTCTCCCTTTCAGTCCAAAAAATGGTTCTTTTTCTTATAACTATTTTATTTCAAGAATAAACTCACCTGAAGTTCCTCAATCCAGGGAGACATGCCCCCAGGGAAAACACAACAATGAAAAGAGGGAATGTAGGAGAAATATGGAGCTTAACCACTTAGAGTTATAAAAAAAAAAGATACTTAAATGCCTGGGCATCAGTAACCATCCTATTGACTTCTTTAAGTTCTCATGCCCCAAACAGTATTTGCACAAAAGGCCAGTGAATAAAGTGGAATGTGCAGTGCAGACAATATCTCAGCAGAGGGAAGGGGGGAGGGTAGTGCACACTACTCCATGGCCAACAGACCCTTGACCTATTTTCCAGCCCCTGTGGCCTTCTCCTTTGATTAGAAAGAAACCTTTTCTCCCAGAGGGTTCAGTTTTCCCTGACTCCCAGTCATGTTCTTTTATTGATCACCATCCAAGTCTGTTCCATGATTTTTGCTGCCACATGCTTTGCTGCTTCTACTCAGCATCAAAGAAGGTAAGGGACCCAAAGCCACTCTCCCGACAAGGCAGCAGGCAGAGGCTGGTAACATGAAATGCACAGGAACATACACACACTTGTACATGCGCACACCCACACAAACACACACAGCTTTCTGCTTCATTTTATTTCATGGGCAGTTCCATAAAGGAGGAGAGCTTCATAGTTAAGAACTTAAAATTCCCAGAGACTCGTTTGTAGCACAATTCTGCCATTTTTTAATTGTGTGACCTGGAATAAATCCCTATATTCTCCCATGTTTGTTTCTCATATATCTGTCTTGCAAGGTTGTCATGGGAGTGTTTTGGTGGCACACAGAAATCATTCCATAGAGACTGGCTGTCTTTATTACTGAACAAGACTGTGTGCTTACCAAGAGATGAACAACTTCTTATCTATTTATTGCTGCATTATTAGACACCTACTATGTGCCTTTGTCACTACATGGTGACCAAGACATTTGGCTCCTAGACAGACGTTGGAGTGAGGGTAACAGAAGTGCAGAGTGGACAAAGGAAGGTTTACCATGCAAGGACTTAGGGTTTTGCTCAAGCCACTGTTTATTCAAATTAATATGCATTGAACAAACTGAAATCCTTAAAGGGCAGAGTGGCATCATTGCCTTTTCTTGTGGCAGCGCTGAGTGGGAGCTGGTGTGCAGGAAGCCTGGCTGAGTCTGTGAGGTCCAGAGCTCATTCATGCTGGGTGGGTCACACGGTGGGTGTGTTCCCTCCTCTAGCAGGTGAGTGTTTCTGAAGCAGGGCCTGAACAGGGACTGCCTCCTTTCTGAGGCGGTGGATTGTTGCACTGCCTTTGTCTTGTTTTATGTCCTCCAGAGCATGCAGACCACTTGGACCAGCAACTCCACTTCCCGTCAATGGGGATGTCTACAAGAAAGAAGGATAATGAATGTGAATTGGTCCTTATGATACTCTCTTGTCCTAGGAGGTGGGTAGGATTGGGTGAATATGCTTTTGGAAGATGAATCTGTGATATCTCCCTTTTAAACAAGGGTCTTATTCTCTGGCCATTGTTTTCTTTGTTCTCTTCTACCACAGGGTATTTACAAATTCTACAATTACTCCTTGCCAGGGTACTCTTCCCTTTCCTATTGACAGTCCTATTAGTTCTTCAGATCTCAGTAAACACAGAAGCCTGGGATCCTTAACTCTTCATCACTTCCCTGTATTTTAAGCTCTCAGAGCAGTTGTAGCATTTGTTGCACAGAAATTTTAAATGTGTTGGTGTAATAATTCAAACAGCATTAGTCTTCCTTGTTACATCACAATCTCTGAGATGACAGGGACTGTATTTGATTTGGTCACAATGACCCACAACAGTTGGGTTGGCATGCAGAAGGCCTTCTGCAAAATAAATAAATAATAAATAAATAAATAAATAATGGGTAGCAGGAGGATAAATGGTTGGGTGGGTGGGTGGATGGATGGATAAACACACTGGTGAAATAGATGGGTTGGTAGATGGTGAAGGGGTAGGTGGATGGACAGGAGCCTGGACAGATGGATGGAAGAGTAGATAAGTGGTTAGGAGAGGAATGGGTAGATAGATGGTTTCCAGATTAGACACTTCACAGTTGTAAGATACTGGATCGTTTCTCATGTATGAGAGCTATGTTGTCTACTGTGAGCGTGGTGTGTTTGAAATGAGGTGAATATCACTGGTACTCTCCTCCTTAATGCTTGCTGTCTACTTAAGGATTGGCTTTGGTCATATATGAGGCTGCTGAATAACCAGTTGTTTCCCTATGATCTAGAAAATGAAAGCGCGAAGGCAGATAGTTTCCATGGTCTCCTCTAAACAGAAATACTTGGTCATGTGACCCTACACTCTGAGGAGGTCACACCTCAAGACCTGGGTAAGGTGCAAGAGGAGAGAGCAGGACAACTATGAGGTAGAAGGATATGCTCAAAGGCTGTGCAGTCAGTCACACCTGCTAACCTGGACCCGAGTTCCTGCTCTCACTGTGAATGGCGAACCGCTGATCTTCAACTTCTTCATCTATATACAGGGGATATCACCAGTACTGACTTCATGGGGTTGTTGCAAACAATAAATTATTTTCTATGTCTAAAATACAAGTAATAAATCCAAAACAAAGCTATTGGTGCTTACTTTGCTTTTCTACCATATCAACCATCATTCTTAATGATTTATGTGCCTCTTTATAACCTCAGCTCTGTGAGGCAGTAAAGAGGATCATGTCCATTTCACAGATGTGGAGAGGCCAAGTGTCTTGTTCAAGTCAGTTATTAAATGACAGTGATGAAATCTGAACTCAAGCTGAATTTAAGAACTCAAGCAAGGGGTGTAGTACACAGAGAATGTCTAATGCTTTATTAGATGTTATGTCCATTTTAAGGGTGCCACAAAACCTTATTTGAAGGAATAAAAATGAGAGAGGAATGTGAGCTTAATAGTTCTTACATGACAGAATGGGCAAAGAATTTGTGAATGGGAAGGGAAAATTCTTAGTTTTCCACTTGTGAGATATTAATCTATCTATCGTCTATCAGTCATCTACCTATCTATCATCTGTCTATCTTTCACTTATCACTGAGAGACTATTGTGTCATAGAGGTACAGAAGTCAATGAGATATGGCATTTCTTACAGAACCAAAGGGAGGATATATGATGTAAAAAGAGCTAGGTGTACATACCTTCAAAATCCTGTGGGCATCTACAGCAGGAACTGACTAATTCCACCAAGGGGTGGGGCATGTTATAGGAATTTATACATAGGATGGATACACACACACACACACACACACACACACACACACACACTGTGTTTTGAAGGTTGAATTATACAAAAAGAACATAAGCTTTCCACCACTGAGAATGCACCATGATGTAGGACTGCTAGTGTGTGACATTCCCAAGCTCTTCTTGGATTGTGGTGGAAATGATAAATCCTGATAGAGCTAGGCAGGATCCTGAGCATTGCAGTGGCAGCCTCCTAGTCCACACCCCACCTTGCCCTTGTACTTTTCAGACATTATCCCAGAGTCTGTTTACCCAACCAACTCTGGAAAACTCATTACCTTTCCGATTGATGACCTCACAGGCTATGCCTTGGAAGCCAGCAGGGCAGATACAGTCACAGCGTGATCCTGAGGAAAACAGGCACAGAGCGTGATTACATCGTGTAAAACCAGGACCCAGAGCTTAATCCCAAGCAACTGCATTTCCATCAGGTAGACATGTGAACCAACCAGTGGGTGGGGTCTTATGTGATGTGCCGGTGCAGTGCCAAGACCTGCTCCTTTCCTGGGGAGGAGGGGTCCTCAGGAAGGGGTGTTCATTGCCATCATGAGGTTTATATGGCGCTAATGAGAAAATTGTTCTATCATTGATCTTTGATTCACATTTTTTTTTTTCAGAATCAGATGCTGCATTAGCTCACTGAGGGTGGTCATCACTCACCACAAGCACTAGACTAGTCTCTGCTTAAGTACCTCAAGGGAGGCCCCCACCCTTTGAGTCTCACCCTATCTTTCTTTGGTAAGTTCTGAATCTTTGGAAATGAATGCTTCTCCATGTTGATCTGGAATTTGCCCAGTTGGAGTGTCTCTCATCTGATTATGAAGAATATCTATCTCCTCAAGACAGACTGTGTGAATGTCCTCGTCTGACTCTGTATTACCCTGTGCCTCTATTCTAAAAGCTGTTAGACGTCAGCTGCTAGGTCTAAGTGTCTTGTAAAGTAAGAAAGACTACAGTAATTCTAGATGCAAACGCTGAGCTGCTGAGCTGATCTCATCGTCTGTGAAATGACCATAGTGAAGGGGACCTTATGCTGATTGAGGAAGCTAGAGTCCACACCCCGAACTCTGTCAGTTTGTTCATAACCACCCTGACTGAGAAACTAGATACTTATCGCTCAGTGCCACTCTTAGCCTGGAATCTTCCTCCCCTCAAACATGTTTTCTCTTGTGAACCTTCTGGGCCTGCTCTATCCACATGGACCCTGCCTCATTCCAGCTGGCTCCTAGTTGAGGAGTAACCAGAGGCTCCTGTGATCCTCTTTAGGGTGCTAGAATGGTCTCTTCTTCACTCTTGCCAGTCCATCCTAAGAAGCCTGAGACTATAACCTCACCCTTCCCAGTTTGCCCCACTCACTATAAGGATCCTAGGCATGACCCTAAAAGTTAATCATCAAGTTCTATTAGCCTGTCCATGAGGCCACTTTCAAATCGTCTCACCTCATATTGGCAAGGATATTCACAAAGGACTTTTTCTTTGGCTCAGCGTAGGCCCTCTTCTTTGTCTAGAGTTTGGAAAAATTGATCCTTGACCTGAAGGTAGACTACATGCTCACAGCAACAAGCTTCAGCTAAATGCTACTGTAACCCATGATGCCCCCCCCCCCCCCCCCCCCCCCCCCATAGGTACCCTGACTGACAGCCAAAGCAGAATTCCCTTGCTGCCACCTTTCTGACTTCTTGAGTGGTAAAAATGGGTAAACAGTTGTCTGAGAGTGAGCCTCCCTAAAAACATGCTTTACATAAAGGACCCCAGCACTCTGAAAAGTGGTACCTTTCAGGACAGGGACTCCATTGCCTTGGCAAGGAGCACAGTGGCAGGAGCTGACCTCCATCTGGAATTCTTCTAGTGCCTTCTTTATGTTTTGTTTCACTGTGCTGGAGTAGGCAAAATCTGTGGCTGTCACAAGGTCATACAGGGGCTCAGCCTGGGATACAAGAGGCAAAGCACATATCAACTAGACTTCGAAGCAAAGCTACAGGGGAGGGACAGTGAGAAAAAGTGCATGGTGAACACAGGAGGGTCCTCACAGAACAGGACAAATGCCACAGCATACAGCTAGATGCCCATCCTCTCTGGTTCCCCAACCTGGGGGATACAAGTTTATTTGTTCAAGTTCAAATCAATTAACAAGAAGTGCCTACTAAGTGCTAGGTATGAATCTGAAATAATTGTAATGTGAAAATCTATTCTCAGGGACTTATTTTATTTTATTTCAGGTTTTTCGAGATGAGGTTTCTCTGTGTAACAGTCCTGGCTGTCCTGGAACTCACTCTGTAAACCAGGCTGGCCTTGAACTCACAGAGATCTGCTTGCCTGTACCTCCCAAGTACTGGGATTAAAGGAGTAAGCCACCACGCTCAGCCTCCTAGAGACTTCTGAAGACAGAGACAGAGACAGATGCTAGTGTACAATAGAGGCTTACAGACAGTCTCTGACTTAAACGGGTTTGACTTGAGATCTTTCAACCTTAGGAAGGCAAGAAAGTAATTCCTCTTTAGTTGAAGTGTACTGTGAACTTTCCAGGCTAGTGACAAACTCTGTCAGAGTACGGCATACCAGTCAGTGTCCGGGATCTGGCCCAGTCAGCTTCTGCGTCATGAGAAGCCAACAGTGTCCAGGCTATGGTGCTGCCGAGCTGTGTTCTGCAGGTCGGGTGTGTGTCGAACGTATTTCTGCCTTGATATTTTCAATTTATGATAGGTTTATCCAGACACAGCCCCGCAGTGAGTCAAGACACATGGTTTCTGCGCTGCTTGGTTTCACAGGGTAACAACCAACCCAGCAGAGAGGAGCAGGTGCGTGAAGGGGAGGGGCGTGGAGAGGCTCGTCTGTCTTGGTGTGTCTGAAAGGCAGTCCTTTGGCCACTCTTTGGTACACTTGAGGATGGCTCTTCCTGTATCAATCATCCTCTTCCAGTTTCATGGGAATCACTCATGTTATCCTGAAGCCTCACTCCAAGGTTCACGGAGCTTGCTTTACACCCTCCGCTCAGAGGCCTCTGCGGTGCTCATTTGATAATATCCTGCCTTCCAAATCCTTAACTTTGTCACCAGAAGTCTCCGTCCTCTGATTTGACAGTAAGCTGGCGGGGAGGAGGCTTGGAGCTGTGCTACTCTGTCTTTGGACACAGCCTCAGATTAAGGGTAAAGTGGATGGCTAGCCAAAGAGGGTCAGAATGAGGCAGTGGGCATGGGAGAGGGGGAAGAGGTTAGAAAGTACGAGCAGAAGCGCAGATGCTGGTCACTCTACGCATGCGCACCAGTGGATACCGCCGCATGGTGGGTGACAAGAGCCAGGGCCAAACTGCTTTTTTTGTTGTGTTTGGTTCCTCTTCCTTGGTTAGGGATGCCGCTCCAGGGCCTGGTTCCTCTCCAGATTTTGTTTGTGATCCTGTCCTGATTCAGCCCTGGAGAGTTTAGGGTCTGTCTAAATGCAGGCAATCATGCCTAATAGAAGCCTCCAGTGGGAAGAAAATTGCTTCCATTTCTTAATGCATCTGATGCTGACCTTCGCTCCAGTGGGCCAAGCAAGGCCCCTTGGAGGTCCCATTGTCTCACCGGTCTGTGGTCAATGAATTGATCCAGAGGCTGTTTTCAGAGAGATCAGCCTGCTGGTCCCACATGGGGGGAGGGTAAAGGGAGAGGAGCTTGCTTTACACCACTGACGAGGTTCTCAACAGTGGGCTCTTGGCTTTTTCTCTGAGCTCCTTGAAAGGCCTACTTTAACCACCATGGTGTTTTCCTAGTAAGACACAGTGCTAGCCCGCAGCCAAACCTGAATAAACTTCCCATATAAGCTGCACCTCAGGAGTTGATGAGCTTCAGAGAAGGGGCCAGTCCTCACAAGATGGTGACAATTAGTGCAGTTGTCAGGTGAGGGGAAGCTCCAGGTGGTCACATGACTCATTAAAAAACAACCAAACAAACAGGAACAACCAAGAGGATAATCCTGGTACTACCAGGCTTGGAGTCCAAAGCCAGTTGTCCCTACTAGTTTAGGACGATGACTGATGTGAGTGGCTCAGGAGTTCCCGTCACTAGCCTCACTCATGTGTTCTCCAAAGTTTGTAGGCTACAGCCATACACTTTGGTCGTTTAGGGTGATACTGGCTGCGCCCATTATATGGTTACTGTCTGTTTTCCCGTTTCCCTTCTCCTTCCTCCCTTTCTCTTCTTTCCCTTCATTTCCTCTACCTCTTTCCTCTGTGCCTCTCCCTTAGATATTCAATCTCGAATACAATGGCTACTGGGCTCTTTAACAGACTTGGCCTTGCAAAAATTTTATTTATCACATCATTTTGAGACGATACTGGAGAATGACTATTAAGCTCCACACAAATCTCTGCAGGGTACCCTGTTGTTCTTGGTGGTGTCAAATAATAGTCACCACAGCAAGCCACCACAAGGAGATGAACTGCATACTCCATACGTAGCCCCCCAACCCTTCACAGGGTTTGAGAATTGGTTAGACCTCCATTTCCTCCTGCTACAGTTGAAAAAGCTGAGGAGCAGAAAAGTTAAGCAGACTGACAAAAGTGTCACCTCCACCAAGCGTGAGATCTGACTATTAATACTGTGGTCTGTTGCCTGCTAATCAATATATATTTTTTAGACCTATGAACAGTTAGATAATCATACCAAATTAGTGCACAAATGTAATTTTAGATCTCATCTTCTCACCACAATTTTTTTAAAAAAAATTTTTTTATTTTTTAAATAAAACTTTAAAAAATAAAATAAAATATTTTTATTTTTTAAAAATAAAAAAAATAAAACCGGATCAATAGCTATCAACATTTTTAATAGTATGGAGATACTGAGTATAAAATATCTCCCTAGTCTACAGCCAAATTATATTGCCATCTTACCTCACATAGGCCCCTCTCAGCACTCACAATGCTTTGGGTATTATAGATTTTAAGTCATTATCAATTTCATAGGTGAAAATAATGTTTTAATGTTTTTTTCATTGGTATGTTAAAAGTTTGGATATTTATTAGTCAACTTGCAAGTGTCTGTTTCCTTAGTGATTGTATCTTTCTTATGAATTGTGTCATTCTTTACATAATAAGGTCTTATTTGTGGCAAGTCATCATCATCATCATCATCAACATCATCATCATCAGTAAACCATCTGCCTATCTGCTATGTTGACCTCTACCTACTAACATTTATTTTTCTGGGGCGTGTGTGTGTGTGTGTGTGTGTGTGTGTGTGTGTGTGTGTGTGTTCACGCGCGCGCAAAAGTGCGTGTGCTCATGTTGGTGCACATGGAGGCAGAGGCCAACGTTGGGTGATGCTCAGGAGCTACGTACCTTGTGCTGTTTTGAGACAGTCTCTGGGTGGCCTAGAGCTTACTGATTAGGCTGGCCAGTGAGCCCTAGTGGTCTGCTTATCTCTGCCTTTTCAGCCCTGGGATTGGAAATGCAGCCCACCACACATGGCTTTTTTTTTTTTTTCAAATAAAGGTTCTAGGGACTGAACTCAGGTCTTCATGGTTGTACAGTGAGAAATTTGCCACTGAGCTATCTTCTGAGTCCCTCGCTGACATGATTTCACTGGAACAGTACCAACACATTGCATTTTATAGCTTCTTTTGCTTTGAGAAAATCCAAAGATTTCGGTTCTCCTTTTGGACATAGCCTCTCAAAGGCAGGTTTACATGTGACAAGACAGCAGATCCTCCAAAGCAGGCTTGCACATTGTAGGACTGCAGCTCTGCAAAGAAACACGTGGTACAACTGTTGCTTCTCAAAATCAGGCTTGTGCAGAATAAGGATACATCTCTTTAGCAGAAATTTTGCACATAGTAAGATTGCAGGTCCTCAGCTGCAGGTCTTCGTATGATAGGGCCATACATAGCCTTCCGAGGTAGGTTTGTGCGTGGTAGGGCTGTAGGTCCTCAGAATAGGCTTCCGTATGACTTTTTCTGACCACTGACAGGTGAGCAGGAGCATAGAGTCAGTCAGGTAACTTACTCCTTCCGGCAATCTTCAGAGCCATTATCGGCTTTTATTTGAATGTTTGAATGAGCATATTGGGCAGAACTCTCTTCCCAATACTTCTTGGACATGTTAATTAGGAAATTGACCATATTGATCTAAGATGCTGAGGTTTGGTTGTTTCTCTGCAGTGTAACCTACGCTATTCTGACATCTGTATGAGCACCATTCATATTTCCTCCTTCTACCCAAGGCAATGCAATGGTTTCTTCATCAGCTTTAGTCTGGGCCTACCTTGACCCATGCAGAAACGTATGGAGGTGACAGACCAGTGATTAGAATTTCCAGTTAAATACAGGACGCCCATTTACATCCATATGTAAGATAAGGAACAATTAAAGAATCAGTACTCATGTGTAATACACAAGAGAGTCTTTATACCAAGAGAATTATCCCTTCCTTATCTGAAGTTCAGTGCTGGATACTCTGTATTTTCATCTGCTGAATCTGACCGTGTTTTTTGTTTTGTCTCAAAATGCCTTTGGAATTTACCCACTGAGGGATATTTCACCAGGTCACGAGTCTTTTCCTTTTAAAGACCTAGGGTGGCTGGCAAACTGCATGTTGGAATGACTTCAGCGTTTGATTTTTACTCCTGGGGGATACGTTTGTTCCTAAAAGGAAAACATGCCAGCAGGGTGTGTTGCGGTATTGTTTTGTTTTCAGTACTTCTGTGTTCATCCTGTGTTGTCAGAGCAAAGCAGCCTTGTTGCTATGTGCCTGATGAATGTATGCACACATTTAATCTCCGCGTGCTCAGGAAGGAGTCTTTGGGTCTTAGATCTCTACCTCTGTACTCTATCCATCATATTTTTCTTCCATTGCTGTTTTAATCTCTTTGTCTTTTGTTTCTGTAGTATAAGAGAATTTTTTTATAGTACCTTCCACATCACTGACTCAATTTTCTGGAGTGTCAATTCTGTTCTTTATAGTTTCCAATGTGGGTTTTAATTTTGCCATTGAGCTCTTGATTCCCCACATCCAGCTACTTTCCTTTCAGCTGTTTAGTGTCTAAACATCTCAGCTTCTATTTTTATTTCATAAATTCCTCATTTTCTTGAATTTTATTGTTGTCACAAAGCAAATGCATTCTCAAACTTACTTCCATTTTTCTATTTTATAGACATGTGCTCGTTTTCTGCAGTTTGAACATAATTTCCATCTTTTGTGTTAAAAAACCTCTTTATTTATTCATTACCATCTCTAACTCTTCTTTTAACAAGGTCCCACCTCTTCCTGTCTGTATTTACCAGGAAATAACATGAGTTGATTCTTCCTGTATACCTTACATCTGCAGAAATCTCCTTTCAGGTCTTCTCAAAGTATACACTGTTATACTCAGACAGTGGCATAGGACCTGTTTATCTAGTGGGCTCTGTGTCCGGAAAATCAGCCATCACTCCAGCCTCCTGGGAAGCTACCTCTGTAGAGAGGCTTTATTCTGAGGTAATATGAGTTTCTGAGACCAGAGAGAGTGCATGAAGCGGGGGATGGATGAACCTGTGTTTGCAGAGCAGGTGACAGATGCACAGAGGTGCATGGAAGTCTTCTGCCTCTCTCCTGTGTGCTCCTCAAACCACTCTCCTCCATCAAGCCCCACTTGATATGATAGAGTGGTTTGCCCTCAACAGTCCCTAGACCAAACAGGCACATTCGTCCTCCCTAGGCCTCAGTGTTAACAAATACCAGATTGGATATCATAGTATGGAGCTAAAATTCAGACACCTATTTTCCTCTGAACTCCTTGCTCTCTCTCCCACCTGGCTGACACCACCCAGTGTCACTACAGCATTGATCAAGCTTGCGTTCTCCAGAGCTGCCTGCAACCCATGGCTGGCTGTATCCCTCTTTTGAGTGTCAGGGATTGTGCTCTGAGTGTCACTGGGGACTAAATGCAGAGGCAAGGATTGAATGGAGCTTTCTCATTCCACAGAGCTATACATCTGGCATACAAATACAGGTCTGGCTGGAAAATCGTCAGGGTCAGGATTGCGGAGTCTCTCCTTGAGGTCCAGTCTCCCATTTTCCCTCCTGAGCTGCAAAGAGAACTCTCAGAGGGCAGACAATGGTCCATCACTGACAGTACAGGCACCAGCTAGAAGACAGTGATGTAAGGCATGCTATGGGTAGGGTGCAGATGTCCCCACAGGCAAGGGCCTCCCGTTGTTGATGTGTGTGACAGTCCTGTTTTGACAAGCATCTGTTTAGTTTATTTACAGTCGCAAGATTCTCCTTGTGTGGGAATCAGGGAATCATGATTTTTCTATTTGCCAAGCTCACAAGGGGAAGTAAGAGGTCAGACTGTCTTGGTATCTTCTTATAACATGGTAGATGCTAATTTCCTAAGTAACTTGGGGACCAAGACACTTGGGATCTTTAGGTGGCATGGAGTGCTGTGTTCTAGCCTGGTCACCTCACATCCATTTTCCATTATAAAGCAAGTAACTAAAGTTTGGGGCTTGTGCCTTGATGGTCTCCATATTCCATACACAGAGGTGGAGTGGGCACAGTGGCTGCATGTACCTTAATCCTGATGATTGCCGGGTTGTACTGCACAGCATCTCCCCATTCCTGCATCAGTTCAGCTGTTGGCAGCTCCTTGTACGCCAAGGTAGTGATATACTCGCTTGTCCCTCCTCGCACGAGAACTACCAAGTCTTCTACTATGGTGCTCCTCTTATTTCTGTCTGTAATGTACAGAAAGAGTGGCATGGAATCAATCAAAGGATGTGCTTTTTTTTTGCCTTGGAATCTACTGCAGCTAAGCCAGCGATTGAGATGCTGTGATTCTTGTTGAGCTTGTCTGGGAGACATGGGAGAATAAGATGTGTTCCTGACCATAGGGAAGCGATGCTGCCTGGGGCAACTGGAAATTTACTCAATCATGTATAGCACAAATAAGGAGAACAAGGAAGAAAGATTCATCTTGAATATATACAAATGCCAGTAATTATTGAATTAGTATATGGTAGATAGTCAGAGAGAAGTAGATAGATGGATAGGCAAAGAGAATTGTACATAGATGATAGATACACCGAAAGATGATAGGTAAATAGACATACAGATGATGACAGGTATCACACAGATAATAGATTGATAAATAGGTAGGCAAACAGGGAGGGAGGCATTGTAATTAGTGAGGCTTTGCGGGCGCTATGTCTGTTCAGGGACCTGGATATATTAATGTACAAGCTTTCTTAGAAGAGTACCTATATTCTATACACCCAGCTCCACCAAAATGAACAAATAGCCAATGTTATAATCTCAAGTGTAAGTGTCTGCTCGAGGCTAGCAGCTAATTCCCGTGTTTGTGCTTTACTGTATACGGTTTCCACGGTAGGGTTCTTCACATGGCGGGCAGAGCAGAGCAAAGCCAACTGGGAGAAAGCAGAAGAGTTTGGGTCAGAGCACTGCCACCCAGCCTCATTTCTACTCTACATATATTAGGCTCCCAACTCCCCATAGTACACACAGGCATCTGCCCCCAGACCCTGACTCTACACTGAAGCTTGCTTTAATCCTCAACTCAAGTCTGGCTTTTCCTTTAACATGGCCTCTGCCATGTGGCTGATGCTGTGCCAAATTTCTTAATGTCTTTGGTATGACTTATCTCAGATAAGTTCCAGTCTCTGCCACCTTGTCTTGAACCCCAGTGTCCTATCTCCAGCCAGGCCAACTCTCAGCCCCTAGAGCAAAGTGATGCTATTAGGACTATGATGCTGTAGTACTCAGTTATAAGCCACAGCTCTGGAAACTCTGCCTTAAGGCTTCAGTCCGGATATTGGCCTTTTTGCCTTTTATCTACTACACATGCTCAGTGTGAAAATGGAGTTCAACCTCATTCATTTTTGTGTATTCATTATACTAGTAGGAAGTAAGTAGATTTTATTAGATAGGTCATTACATTCTTTGAAATGCTTTGGAATATCCCATGCTTAAAGAAAGCCTGGGATCAATAGTGCTAGGGAGAGAAAGGCAGTAAGTGTAGAAGTCACACGAGTCTGTCTCACCTTTAATTTCATCCAGAATGTCACTGCATTTCTTTTCTGACACACCCAATTTGAGGTAGACTTTGTAGATGGAGCCACCAATCTGGAAGCCCTTTCCAGCACAGGCAGAAACATGGTCAAGAGTGTAATCTGAAGGAAGAAGGAAAGATGCCCATGACCTACTAGGTAATTCACTCTGTCCCTTTTCCTGTGACTGAATCTAACACTAACCCTTCCCGGAGTCAGAGGGTCCTGGGTTCAAATAAGTATGAATCTGAATCAATCTGAATATAAGATGTATAGGGGGAGGGGCAACGACCCCATGCAGAACAGTCCCAAGTTCCTATACTTCTCCAAGTCTCTCAGGATATTTGCAGCTTTCTAAGAGGTCACAGGTTCAGAGCTATCTTCTAAAACTCAGATTCCTTGTCAGACACTTTATTAGTTAGGGATACTATTGCTGTGATGAACTATCATGACCAAAATGACCAAAATCTAGTTGAGGAGGAAAGAGTTTATTCAACTTACGCTTCCACATCACTGTTCATCATTAAAGAAAGTCAGGACTGGAACTCAAGCAGGGCAGGAACCTGGAGGTAGGAGCTGATGCAGAGGCCATGGAGGGGCGCTGCTTACTGGCTTGCATCCCCTGGCTTGCTCATTCTGCTTTTTTATAGAACCAAGGACTACTAGCTGAGGACTGGCTCCACCCACAATGGGCTTGGCCTTTCCCCATCAAACACTAATTAATAAAATGCCTTACAGATGGATCTTATGGAGGCATTTTATTAAGTGAAGTTCCCTCCTATTAGATAACTCTAGCTTGTGTCAAGTTGACAGAAGACTAGCCAGCACAGGTACCCAGTGATTGATTCAATGGGTACAGAGTTAGTTCCAAGCCATGTCTTCTCTGATCTTTGATAAAGGAGGAAAAGGTCTGCATTAATTGGTTGAAGTAAGGCATATATACATACATGGTCTGAAAGTACCTGAGGTGGGGGCAGTATGTACAAATTTCTCCTATTCACTTGAGGACTCCTTCCTACATCCTTCTACTCTAATTCTCCCCAAGGTATCTTTCTCCCTGGAGCTTGCTGAAATCTCACATAAGACCTTTCTGAATTGTTTTAAGTTTGGCTGAGGAAAAGAGAGGCTTGTTGACTTTTAGGCTTGCTAGCATTATCTTTGTAGACCACAATTTCCCCAAGAGTATTCCAAACACAAATCTCATTGAGATAATGGGTGTTACAAGAAAAAGCCTCCATGGCCATGCAAATTTGCTACCTGTGCATGAAATGTGACAAGTTTTTTTTTCTCTCTCTTTCTTTGGCAGTCCTCTGTAGAAACTCTAATGGTGGCATCAATTTTATATTTCTCTGAATTGTGTGATTCTCTAGGCCATTTATAGGGGGCAGTTTAAGAAACAATGGAAAGAACCTTTGGAACAACTCTTTTGGAAGAAGGTATCTTTGATCTTGTTAGACTCAAATCCCGGACACATGCATTTACATTATATGTTCTCTTACAAGTACATTGGATTATAACTAAGTCCTGGATCCACTGACCCAGATCTAGACCATGTGATCTAGAAAAGTTCATATAACCAGACAAGTCCCCAGTCCTGAGAATACTGGATTAGAAAGTGGGACTCACACCCTAGACTGGTAGTTGAAGACAGTTGGAAAGCTCACAAATTCCTGTAGGCAAGATGGGAGGAGAGGGAGAGGACTTCTGGGGATGACCACTGGTCTGGGGACTACAGTGATGTGATTCCCTTACTAGTGAAATTGTCACCTGTGGACCAGCACCTTGAGCATCATCTCCAAGGTTGGTAGAAAGACATAACTTTCGATCTCACCTCCATCCTACTGGATCAGATCAATGACTTCAAAGATTTGTCTGTATTTCACAAACTGCTTGTCTTACAAAATGAGGAACAGAATTCAGATCCCCAGAAACCCATGTGAATGTCAGGCAGTCATGGTGCAATTGCAGCCTGTGAAGGTGGATCCCCACAGCAAGCTGGTTAGGGAGATTAACCACATCAACTAGCTCTGGGATTGATTGAGAGACTCTGCTCCAATTAATGATAGAAGATCATAGAGGATGATTCCTGGCATCAACCTCAGGCCTCCACATACATGTACAATTATGTATACATGAACCCACACATGCATGCACTCACACATATGAAAAAATAAAATAAAAAACACCTGAACCATGAAGTATATACACATATACAAAAACACATGAAACATGAAAAAGAAAAACAGAAAATAAAATTTGTAGGTGGGATCTGAAAAAAAACTTGTTGGTGAACAGAAATGCAAGAAAAGGAATTGAGGTTGATGCCTAAGCTTTTGGTTTGTGCCTCTGGCTGGCTGGAGGAACCATTTCTAAGATGGCAACACTATAGAGAAAACCAGGTGGTTCAGTGATCCAGTGATTCAGTGATATGTATATATGACTTAATGCACAAGCTTGGATCTGATTGAATACAGTTAGTTGGGGAAAGGAAGATCACCCAAAGAGAGATCTGGCCTGGGAAGACTGGCATGGCCAAGCCAAAGAGAGGAAGATAGAGACTCCCTGAAGGCCTCTGTGGAGCTACAGCCAGGTCAGTAGGAGGAAAATGGGAGCCGGTTCAAGACTCTTCCCCCAAGCATTAGTGTAAGAGTCTCCTATAACTCATCCCTCTTGTGGTAGCCAGGGAAGGTGTGTCCCTTGGGCAGTGCACCTCCTCGATCCATGGCATCTTTGTTCATGATGAGCGTGTACTCATAGATGCCCCCAAGCACGGCCTCTGTGATGAAGTGGGTCCCAAAGTCTCGAAGGAGATCTCGGTATTCCCCATAGCTGTACTCGAGGGGCAGGCTCTTCACCCTCTGAAGGAATTCGTAGTGGAGCATGAGGTTTCTGGACTTCAGCTTATAATGTGCCACTTCAAGGACAGAGCGTGCATGCAGAAACTTGCTTTGCTAGATGAAATACCAACATGGGAAAAACCAGACCTTTACAGTTAGGAATCGTGAATGGGAAGGCGAACCTTACGAATATCATTTAGTGTTTTTGCCCACGGTCATCACACTTATGATTTCTTCACGGTTTATGAGGGAAGATGGTCTCTTTGACAAGATTTCAATTCTCATAAATATCCCAGGATACTTTTTAGCTTGGACAAGCACTGATCTCATTCATTATAGGAGCAATCAGAAGGAGAATCAGAAATCTGCACTACAGGGCGAATGTAGTCACTTGAGGCCGCTCAGATGAGGGCAAAATCTACTGACTTGCAAGCCTCAACCATTTGCCTATGTCTTTTGAAAACAAAACCTCAAGACATTCAAGTTCCAAAGTGCTTTGGGAAGGTGGCCATAGCAGGGGTCAGCAAACCACGGCCTACTGAGCACATCTACTGCCTGTCTGGCAAACACTAGCATTCCAACTTATTTGCATATCATCTGCAGGGTCTGTCACTCTGAAGTGGCAGAGTTGTGTAGTTGCCACAGAGACCCTACCCTTGGTTTTGTGTTAAACCTTGATAATTTGCTCTGGTCCTTTTCAGACAAAGTCTGGTGTGTCCTTGAGGTATGATATAGAATGAATGCTGGTGTTGCCAGATGAGAGCTAGGTATCACAACATATGAGAGGAGCGGTCCTTGTGTGGGAGGGATGGTGGAAAAGGGGCAGTACACTCTATTCCAATCAAGTCTTTCAGTTAAAGAGCTGTGCAGCCTTGATTGCACCTGTCACTGAAAAGCCCACTTTTCATCCTAGCTTGCTATAACCCCACTCTCATCCTACCCACTGGCCCAGAGCTCTTTTGCTGTCACTGTAACTGCCTAAGAAGTCGCTGGGTACTTGGTTCACACCTCTTCCAAATCCTCTAGGTTCTATCTCTTCTCTGCAGATTTATGAAAATTGTCAAAATCAAAATGGAGTTGACCATGTCAGCCAGAACAAACGGCATGCAAAATTACAGCAGGCCTGGAAGTCATGATGGAAGAGTACTCATTCATGACTGTCTAGTAACAGGAACTGCCATGGAAGACAGCCATAGCAATTGCACACAGTAATGCACACTTCTTCAAGGGCCTTTGTCCAGCAACCTACTGGCTTCAGAGTGGTGTCATCCATGGTGTTAGTAACTTATGGCCAAGGATTTTTCTTATAATCTTTCTCATTTTTGCCTTTAGAAACTTTCCCTGCTTCAAGCCCTTTGAGAACATATACAGCTTACCCCATCCCACTGCAACATTCTGCCCTTCCCAAACACACAAAGCCTTTCTCTGAGAGACCTTCTCTGATTGTTATTTAAGTTGACATATTATTATAAGACTTCCCTTGTGCTCTCCCTTCCCTCACTAACCTGTTTTCAGTGCCATAGTCAGAGTTAAGATCCTAAACTTATGATAATATTATGATAATACTCCTTCAGGCAAAACCAAACCAAACAAACGTGGGGGTGTTAGCTCACTGTTGCCATCAGATGTAATCTATTCTCTTACTTTGGAGACATACCCTTCACATTCTATCTACCAGCACTGACTGCTGTCAGTTGCCCTGACATTGAAATGTTCCTCTCCAATCCTGTCCATTTTCCATCTGCCAGATGGTGTATCCACCTAATCCAACTCTGTACTGATCCCTAAACCTGCACAAGGTAACTGTGCACCAACTATTCCCTTTGCTTCTAAGTTCTTCCCTTTCTTCTGGACATGAGTTTACTGGTCTTTCAAATCTCTGTTTAGCTCTTGCTTATTTAGTACCATCCCTGGAATTCCCAGACATTCAGTTCTTTTTTAAGCTTGCATAACACATCACTCATATTTCCTTTATAACATACATTATGCTATATTACAGCTGATATAAATGATTAGCAGTGATTTATTGCTTACAGGCTTATTCTCCCAGTGGACTGAGAATAAGAAGGCAAGAACAATTTGTTATATATATTTTAAAAAGAGCTTCAAGACATAAGTTTGAAGGTGTCCAACACAAAAGTTACAAGTGTTTAAGGAGGTAGAAATGTTAATTACTCTCACTTGCTCATTATATATTGCATACGTGAAGCAAATCATCACACTGTAACCCATAAAGATACCTGGCATTCAGATAATACATTTAATTGAACAAAAAGAACCTTGTGGAATTTTGTCTTGGGACTCAAGGCTCATGTCTGGTTATGTACATGTTAGCTTTGTAGAAATGGCTGTTTGAATTGGGAAGGCAAGGTAAGGATGGGGGCAGTAGGAAAAAGAAGGTAATTCATGATGGTACCAACTGTTTTCCCTTATAATAAAGCAAATTCCAGTGATCGGTCCTGTCCTTCATTCCTCAGCTCAGTTCACCACAGCTCAGTGGTGAGTGTCTACTGTGTGCCATTCTGTCTAGAGAGGAAGGAAACAGATCTGTCCCCCAAAGGCCCCCAGCCCATAAGATAAGTCAACAAATGGAAGAGAGTTACAGACTACTTAATGCTGACCACCCATTTCTTGCTGGTAAAACATCTGTATGCCTGTTGGAGCTCCTCGATTTCTTTTGTTTTCATATAAATCATTGTAACATTAGGTCTTGGTCTCTTTTCTTTCATATCCCCTTAGGTTAATTTCCTAGCACATCATTCCTAAGTTGAAAATTCTCAGTTAACTAGTCAAAAATATCTACTTTCTATACCACAGAATTCAAAGTCTCAAAAAGCTGCCTATCACCTGTTTCTTTAACACGTTCTCCCAATCTCTTCCCACACCCGCAGCATTGTGGTTACCTCCTTGTTACCAAGGGATACACAAATGACTAGATTGGTAGTATGGAACATCTCTGGGGCAGCACGTGCATGTGAAGGACAAGGTGGGAGTCACACTGTGTGTCAGGGCATCATGAGGCAAAGCAGCCTGTGCTAGTGACCCTGGGGGGGAACTGATAAAGAGATAGAGAGAAAGCAGGAAAAAGACCAGGGCATGGTCCAGACAACCCCACCAGACGCCTAGGAAGTCCCAGGAGAGTTGGGTTACATTCCAAACATTGATCTCAAGCAAAAGTCAAATTGCAGTGGGTTGAAAGCCCTTCAGATAGGTTTCATTTCAGCAAGTCTGTGTATTAAGCTTATTGAAAACCAAAGGAAAGGGGTTATCAAAAACTAGAAGATAACACTACACAGGTAAGACAATGTGAGGCTAACACGTGATCTATGAGAGGGTTTTCAGGACAATGGAAACTTTATTGTTTACTTGGACTGAGGATAGTGTGGAATACTGACACAGCTATGAGTATAAAAGAATACACACACATTCAAAAGCAATAAACTGATTTTTTTTTTTCAAGAGCAAGAGAGAACCTTAAGTTGACTTAGTAGGGACTGGTAGGGGAGGATATGAAAGGAGTTCAGGAAAGGGAATGAATACGATCAAAATAAGTTTATGAAACTCTCAAAGAATAAATGAAAACATTATTTAAAAGTAAATAAATAAAAGCATTAGACAGGTACTTACAGTGTGAGAGAATCGTTTGGTTCTGCTAATGTAATGTCTGCCTTCGTTGCTTTCTTCATTAAATCCAAACTCAATGATCTTATCTACTTTAAAACCAAACTTGAAACTAGACTTGCTGGCTGCTTTCTCTGTCACATTACGTTCAAAATCTGAATATGATTCATATTCTGTAAATGCAAATTCATATTTGCCTTGGGTCTATAAAAAGAAAAATGTATTTTTAATATGCTTTGGTTCAAATCATCGTCATCGGATAGTCACTGTACTCTTATTACATGGCAGAGCTGAACTAGTGACTCTAGAACTGCAAAAATATCAGGGAGAGCTTGAATCCCCAGGACTCCTGCTCCAGCAAGAGAGGCAGGCATGTTCAATACTATGGTTCATGTTCAGAGGTGAGAGTTGGACTTGGGTTCCAGTTGGCAGGAAAGCAGGGGGCAGGGGTGTCCAGGGCTGTGGATTAGTATTGAGCAGAGGTCTGAAGCAAAGTGGGAGGCTCTCAGCAAGTGCCCAGATGCTGGTGTAGGTGGATCAGAAGATGTAAGAGTCAGGAAAATGGGAAGATATTGTAAGAGAACATTCTGGCATTGGGGTCTCGAGGCTTCTGAGTCTCTTGCTCTGGACTGTAGTGTACTGCAAACATGAGCCAAGAAAGGAAGGAGTGGGATGGTCATTTGGGGACAGCATGGCAGTTAGAATGGAAGGAGCAACTCGCAACATGGAGTCACAAGTCAAGAAGGAGGTCCTCTGAGGAGTGCCGTGCACGGAAGATGTGGGGCGGAGGCAGCAGCAGGGGAGCGAAGACTGAAGGACCTTGGTTTGTCCGCTTGCCTTCAAGGACTTAGCAGAGCCATATGCTAAGTCATCACTGCTCATTATCCTTGCCCGGGGGAACCGCCAGAGATAGTACCTTGATGAACTTGGAGTGACCAGTCATCTCCACCTCCACCCCTACGGGTATCCGGACACTTACACTTTCTATAAAATCCTGCAGTGCAGGATGAGAGCAGCTATGACATAGACGTGGCCTAAAGTGGGGCTGTCGGACCAGTGGTTCTGCTTTCTTCGAGGTAGATGACTCAGGACAATTGGTTTCTCTAGGCCTCAATTTTCCCATGTATCAAATGGGTATGGCAGTTGTCCTTATCATTAGACCTGTCCCGAGGACCAGGTTCACACAGGAGCCTGTCACAGCCTTCAGTGGATGCTAGCTAAGGAGAGTAGAAGCCAGAAACTGCACAAGATACCTGAACTGGGATCTGGCTTCCGTGATGGTTCCTTGGAAAGTAGAGGTTGAAAGGTTGAACTGGACACCTTGATGGAAGGTGTGTTTTTTTCTTCCCCTTGATGGCCAGTAAGTGTTGCAGAAAGGACCAGAAAGGGGGATGAGGATAAAGGCAGTTGCCCAACTTTCACAACTATGCATCTTTGGCAATGGAAGCCACCATCTAGATGAATTTCTTGGTCAACTCTCCTTACTTTATAGATGAGGAACCCAAGGGAAGAGTTTAAAAAGGTGCTTGGCCTAAATAGTAAAATGTCTTTTCATTTGATGGCCAGAGTTTTGGTAGTGGATTTTCATGATGTATTCTGGACTTTACTCTGTGATTGGTGTATTGGGGAGTACAGACTTACATGGGTGCAGCATTTTTCTTAATTATTTTAAAGGTTTATTTGTATGTGTGTGCACGTGTGTGGGTATGTGCGTGTGTGTGCACACATGCCTGAGTGTGTATGTATGTGTATCTGTAAATGAAGGTAGTCATAGGGAACAGAAGATGTCAGATCCCTGAAACTGGAGTGGCAGATGGCTGTGAACCACCTGGCATGGGTGCTGGGAACTGAACCTAGGTCATCTGCAAGAGCAGCAACTACTCTTAATCACTAAGCCATTTCTCCAGACCCAGGAGTGTATCATTTTATAACTGTAAATATTTAGATCAATGCCTGGCCTGATAGGCAAGGACATGGTAGTAACGGGAACAAGAGTTAACGTGAGCCAAGGACTCCCTGTGAGGGCAACTTAGCCACATTATCTCACTGATTGTCTCTCTTCAGGGAGGAAGCCTAGAATGTCCAATATAAAGATAGGAAAATAGAGGCTGTGAGCATTAAAGACTGCATAGGCAACCAGGAGACAAGCCAGTAGGACACCAAATCCTAAGCTCTGTCTTTAGCATAGCTATTGATACTATAATACTAACATTACTGCCACTACAGTTCCTGGTAATTGATGTTGTTGCACATAGCATATTGTCAGCACAAGGTCTTGTGTTAGAGTCTACCCACTTGATAGCAGGAGAAACGGGGGCTCCGAGAGTAAGGTACATAAAAGTTGCACAGCCACAGGCTGCAGAATGCTCACCCAGAGATTCCCTCACTGCCAGCAGCAGCTAACCTGGCTGTCCCTTACCTGTGGGGTGTAGCCTTCCACGTTGTATGGCTTCCTAAACTTGGTGTTCAGGATGTAGTGGGGGGGAGCATCCACCAGCATAATACCGGTGATCAAGAACTGGGCCCTCAAAAGTATTTGTGAACAGATTTATCCTGGAAGGAAGAAACAGACAGGGTGAAAAGCTCAGGATTTGGGGTTGGGTCATCTCTGTTGGAACTTAACAGATCTCACAGAATGAAACTCAAAACAAAAACAAAAGCAAGCAAACAAACAAACAAAAAAAAACCCTCCTTTTTCTACATGGCCATGGGAATCTAGCTCATACTAACTCAAAAATCTTGTTTTTAAACTTTGTGTTATTATTTTATTTTATGTGTATGAGTGTTCTGCCTGAGTGTGTATCTACATACTGTATCCATTCCTGGTACAGTGTGTAGAGACCAGAAAAGGGCATCAAATCCCCTCAGACACTTGTGAGCCACCTTGTGGGCACTAGGAATTGATCCTAGGTCCTTTGGAAGAGTAGCCAGAACTCTCAAGCAGTGAGTTATTTCTCTAGTACCACCAGCTCAACACTTTCCTCCCAACACACCAAAGCCTTGTCTCCAGCCCTTTGATCTTCTGCCAGTGCACTTGGCTCCTTCCAGGGCAAGTAGTTCACCTACAGGCCGATGGGCTTAGTCAGACTCCACTACTGACTAAATGTCTTCTCTGCTTCTTTCTAGCTGTGTGACCCCTGGAGCCCACTTAACTGGTGAGGGCCTCAGTTCTCCTATCATGGAAGTGGGTACAACTAGCTACTAGTGAGACCTTGAGAGGAGGTCCCTTCTAAATGAAGAGTCTCTCTCTCTCTCAAGACTACCTTTAAGGGTCAAGACTGGCAATTATCTAAGGAAGATGTGAATTCTATTCACGTTCACTGCCTTCCTTTCCAGTGGCATCCTTTACAATGATCCTCGTCAGGCAGAAAGAGATGGTCTCACCCATCCATTCACAGGCTTAGATGCTGAAGGGTGTGGAGGGAAAGTGGGATGAATGCCAGGCCTGACTGGCCATTTCTGACCTTGCTCCTTTGAACATACAAAAGAGAGGACCAATGCTATCATACCGAGAGGCTGAGACACACGTGAACAACAGATCTAGTTTGGAAATCCAGTGTTTTACAAAGTGCTTAGAAGTCCCTTCTTTTCAGCATGGTGGATGCTGGGAATTAGGGACACATACCAGATAGAATCTAAGACATAAGCTGTCCATAGGATTCAAGAGCCAGGTTTTAAGATGCCCCTGACACAGCAAGTTGTGAGAGTTAAGAATATAGCTCACCTCAGGCCTTGAACAGTCTTAGTGTTTCTAGGTCAACCCTCTTTCAGCCCATGTCTGTTCATGGCATGTGCTTCTGGAACAACATGGAATTGACCTCAGAGAACACATGGAGACACCTACTTACACCACAGCTTTCTTTTCCAGAGAAAAGAGCAAGCGACTGTCCCTTTCCACCCCCCTTGTCCATCCTTCAGAATTCCACTTAATATTGTGCCTTCCCATCAATCCAGCATGACTGCATCAACTCACCCGCTGGCCAGATTGCCAATAGCCCAGTACTGCTCCATTTCCTGTTGACATTTTTTATAAATCCTCCTACAGTTTGCCTCATCTGATTGGTCTCCACAGTCATTGTCCCCATTGCAGAGGAGTCTGCGATTCACACACCTCCCTGGGATGGAGAGAGGGGACTAAGCTCACATGGCTGTGATGAGAGGCTAAGCATGCTGGTGCCAGTCATGTGGCCTTCAGTGCCTGTTCTGATCAGTCTTCATGTATCAGGCCTGACTGAAAATGACAACAACAGTTCCACTTTGTCACCACCTCCCCTGAGGAGTTCAGTGCCACAGTTTTGACAGCACTGAGGAGAGATTATCAGGAACCATCTATGAAGGGAGAGGCAACGTGCCTAAGAAGTAGGGAACAGGTGGACAGCCAGGATGGTAGTCTGGAACAACCCCTCTTCCTGTCATTGAGGGTAGGAAGAGGCGATAGGTGGCTTCTCTGAGTAGCACCAGCTAAGCCATCTTTCATCAGTGACCCAACCTCCTGGCCTCAATACCCTTATCTGTAAAGGGCAGAGCTCATCACAGCTTTCCTGCCATGATATACGTGTTTTATGTGAGTGATTAAAAATAGGATCCACCCATGAAAATACTGCAAAAGCCTATCATGGCTGGGGTTAGTGTTTCAGAGAGTCAACAGTGGAGACTTTTATCTGCCTAATCGTGAATCCTTTCCTTAACCCACATTGCCTTCAGCACCATCATGTTTATCACTTTTTTTTTCCTCTCTGCAGCTTTTTCTCACTGGCTTCTCTTTCTTTCTTATTTGTGTATTCTTGGGGAGATAAAGTCCACAGGACAGGCAGTTCTGCTTCCTTAGACATATTGGGTCATTTTTAACCAATGTCCTTCGGTTATAAAAGGCAGAAAAGTAACAACCTGGTCTTCAAATGTTTCTTACAAGGCATTTAAACTAAAACCCGCATGAATAGCCATTATGGCTCTGGGTCAAACCATGGAACACTTGCCATAATGAGTCCTTGGGTATATTGTAAAAAAGTCATTCAGATTTATTGGTTGGAATTTTATATTTGCAGTAAGCTCTAGAAATCACTCTGATAATCCCTGTCTATCTGTTGGAAGCTCTGGACTACAAACACCATGGGTACAGTGAGTGGGACACCACTTCAGATACTTCAGGGCAAAGTATCCCTATTTATGCCAGAGACTTAAAGAAATGGAGACACATATATTTCCTGGGATGAACTGAATGAATAAGTTGGGGAAATAAGTTTTTGCTTCTGCAGGATATAATCATTCATTTGTGTGCTGGTCACTTCCTTCTGTCCATCTTCTCACCTGCCTTCCATATAAAAATCCTTCCTTCTATGTAAAAATCAATATTTTTACTGACTACATCACACATTTGGACTTATGGTAGATGCACAGTGATGCAGAAATGAAAATTGCAGGGCCCATGTCTCTAAAGCCTTTTATTGGTAAGTGATATTGATCACACCTCTCACCTGTTTCAGGTTTGGGCACATTTTACTCCACCCCAGGGCTCTGAAAGCAGCAGCAGAGATAATATGTGACAGAGAGCTTTTATTTCCATTTGTCACCCTTAGTATGGTTTGAATGGGAATGTCCCCCTTAAGCTCATATGCTTGAATGCCTCCAGTTGGTGGAACTGTTTGGGAAGGTTTAGGAGGTGTGACCTTATTAGAGGAGGTATGCAACTGGGGGTGGGCTTTGAGGTTTCTAAAGACTCCTGACAGCTTGAGTTAACTCCCTCTGCCTCTTGCTTTCACATCAAGATGTTAGCTCTCAACTGTTTCCACTGACATACCTTTGCTTTGGCATCGTAGACTATAACCCTTTGAAATGGTAAGCCCAATTAAATTCTTTCTTCTATAAGTTGTCTTGGTTATAGTAAATTAGCAATAGAAAAGTACCTAATCAACACTCAAGTTCTATTGATATTATCAAATTCCAAAAAGGTTAGATGAGATATTCTAGATGACACAGTCGGAGTTAGACCTGACTTCTGATTCCAGCACATCTGACTTATGTCACTGAATGTAGCTGAGCTTCCAGATTCTCACTGCAGTTCCTCCCCTGAACTGCTGGATGATTCACGGCAAGTAACCTCCCTAAGCCTCAATTTCTTAGGGCGAAAAATAGGGATAACTATGATACTAGCTTACCATATCCATGCTTTCATGGGATAATACACAGGTTTGTGGTAAGGAGTTCCCCTGACTTGCCCTGCAACACTTATCATGCAGCCTATATGTCTGTACCTCCATCATCACATGGTACTTTCTGCTATTCAGGCTTCTTTTCTCATTCCAACACTCATTCATACCTGTATGTGTACACACAAAGCCTTCACATCTCACTTGACTTCTGCAGGGCTGGTTGGTAACACAATCTTCAACTTCCTTATCAGAGAGGTCGCACAATTCCCCATAGAACTGAGAGGGCCGGAGCAAGTAAGCATGTCTGTACTGGAGCAGACAGAAACAAAGGAAGCCAATGATGGGACATCAGGGACCACAGGAGGTAAGGATACTGTACTCCAATCATCACCAACCAAGCTGTGGGTGCTGGGAAAGCATACAGTTGGCTGATTGCTACTTGCCCAATTCTTGTGCTTCCTTCATTACATGCACCAAGAGTCTATGCAAGGCTAGCAATTTTATGACCATTTCCCCAGTTGCACTGTATGCTCCATGAGGCTGGGGGACTTGTCTTGAACCTCTGTCTCAGCAGTGGTCTGCCAGGATTTGTTGAGTGTGAAAAAGGCATGGGCTTTGGAATAAAAAAATGAATATATAGTTAGTTCGTCAAAAAAACTAACTTTCAGCTTAGTTATTCCAATGTGTGATTCATATATTGTCACATGTTGCTTAAGGCATTAGTGTGATATAAATGGAAAAGTATGTGCTCTGAAATGGCAGCTGATGCTGGTACTTCCTAGTTGTATGATGCTGGGCAAGTAGCTTAGCCTTTAGAATCCAAATTTACTCATCTGTTAACTGGGAGCAATGAATTACCTAACTGTACAGTTTAGAATTTAGTGTGGTGGCTTATGTCTTCTAATCCTAGCACTTGGGAGGCAGAGGCAAGTTGATCTCTGAGTTAGAGGCCAGCTTGGTCCACAGAGTGAGTTCTAGGACAGCCAAGGCTATGCAGAGAAAACCTGCTTTGAAAAAAACAAAAAATAGGGCGTGGTGGCGCACGCCTTTAATCCCAGCACTTGGGAGGCAGAGGCAGGCGAATCTCTGTGAGTTTGAGGCCAGCCTGGTCTACAAAGTGAGTCCAGGACAGCCAGGGTTACACAGAGAAACCTTGTCTCGAAAAACCAAAAAAAAAAAAAAAATAATAAATAAATAAACAAAAAATAAATAAATAAAAAGAACAACAAAGCCAATCAACCAACCAAATAAAAAAACTAAAACCAATCCCCCAAAACAAACAAACAACTCTTATTATCCACTATTTTAGGAATCAATAGTGTTATCTTGCTCTTGTTCATTTATTCTGAAAATATTGATTAATCTATCTCATATTTAAAAGGGTAGGTATTTTTCCTTGCTTGACTGTTGGTTGCTTTTTTTTTTTTTTTTTTTTAATCATCAGTAAGTGTCCTAGCCTGCCTTCAAAAGGAGAAGGTCATTGTTGGTGGCAGAAGTCACCGGGGAAGTGACAACACGGTGCAGAGGGTGTAAGACAGGGCAAGTGCAAAGTACTCTTTAAGCTTTTATGATGAAATCCTCATTGCAAAAGAAAGAGGCAGCAACTGGCATCTAGTAAGGACATCAAGGCTGAGGCCTGAACATTGAGCTGAAATATCAGGTAGGTGCGGAGGGCAGGAAAAAGGTGGCCAAGAACAACTTGGGTAGAGGAAGGTTATGGGTCAAACGGAGAGATTCAAGGATGTGTCTTCTTATTTCAGAAACCAGAGGCGAGTTTGTTATGGATGGAGGGGAGTGTAAGAAGGAAAATGAGGGAAGCTGGAGAGAGACAGAGTGGTGCAGGCAGCCAGGGATCCCAGGCTGGGTGAGGGGGATAACAGAAGGCAGTGGTCACATTTAGGTGGTTTTCTAATGTTAGCAGTCAAGGTTTGGGTACACAACATGAGGAAGATAAGTAGAGTAGCTCCTCATCAGAGTGACAAAAAGCATAGCTACTCCTTATATATGACATCTGCACTGTGGCTCTGGAAACACAGAAAGGAATGTGATCAGCCATCACCTGTGCCCCTTGTTCTTGTCCTTGGAGACTCATTCTTCCCTGAAGGTAGACATTGGTCTGTAAATAAAACTTTGAGGAACAAACAAACAAAAATAAACCAGGAAACCATCAACAAATTAAGTACAGAAGAAATATACCTCCATATAATACATGACAAACCCACAGGAAATGTCATGTTAAATGGGGAAAAGTTGAAGGTATAACTTCCAAAATCTGGGACAAAATAGCATGCCTGTTCAACATAGAACTGGAAGTGTATGGCAGAGTAATTAGGTAGAAGAAATAAAAGGTAGATAAATCAAAAGGGGGAGAGGTAAAAGGATTCTCTTTGTCAGTAGCATAATCATGTATGTAAAATCTCTGAAGACTCCACCAAAACACTGCTGGAATTGATAAATACAGTAAAGTTTTAGGATATAAAACTAACATACAAAATCCAATAGTGTTTACTTTGAACAAACAGGCTGAATAAGAGTTTTTAAAACCTTGTGGTGATTTGAATACGAATGGCCCTCATAGACTCATGTGTTTCAATGCTTGGCCTATAGGGAGTGGCACTATTAGGAGGTGTGGCTTTGTTGGATGAAGTGTGCAACTGTGGGGGTGGGCTTTTGAGGTTATATATGCTCAAGCTACACCTAGTGTGGTACACAGACTCCCTCTGTTGCCTGCAGATCAAGACGTAGAACTTTCAGCTTCTCCAGCACAATGTCTGCCTGCACACTGCCATGCTTCTCGTCATGATGATAATGGACTAACCCTCTGAAACTGTAAGCCAGCCTCAATTAAATGCTTTCCTTTATAAGAGTTGCTGTGGTCATGGTGTCTCTTCACAGAAAGAGAAACCCTAACCAAGACAATCATTTTATTTACAACATCCTCAAAATAATGAGATAGGTAGAAATAAATTTAATGTAGGAAGTAGCAGATCACCATAATGAACATTTTAGAAGACAGAAGACATTTTGTTTTCATCGGGTAGAAGAAGTAACGTTAAAATGTCCACACTACCCAAGGTAATTAGAGATATGATGTAATCCCTATCAAAGCATGAGTTACATACAATGTTTACAGAGCTAATGAGGAAAAAAAAATCACGAAATTTATGTAGAACCACAAAACATCCAGAATAGTGAAAACAATCTTGTCCAAAAAGAGCAAGGCAAGGGGCAACACAATCAAGACTGCAAGACATACTATAAAGCTAGGATGAGCACAAATGTGTAGGGAAGACATGAAAGCATGCACAGAGACCAGAGGAACAGAGAGAAAACCCAAGGTGGATCCACACACCTATCCAGCATACTAGGATGATGGATGGCCAGGAGATTTTTTCCAAGGCACCCAGAGTCTACACTGTAGAAAGGACTATCTCTTAAAAAGAAGGGGTTCTGGGAACTGGGTATATAAGAGGGATCACTCAGTAGGTAATGACTCACTTTGCAAGCATAAGGACTTGAGCTCAATGCTCAAAACCCACTTTTAAGAAGCCATGTGTGGTGGTGTGAGCTTATAGCACCAAAGATAGTAAGGTAGACACAGGCATAACCCTAGAACTCCTGGCCATACAGTCTAGTCTACTTGATGATTTCAGGCAAGTGGGAGACCTCATTTCAAAAAAGGTAGATAGAGCCTGATGAATGACCTCATGTGTGTGTGCACACAAGTACATATGAACACACACACAGACACACACACACACAGAGATAGAGAGAAAAAACCATAAATGAATGAAAATTGTACATACATCTGTAGAAGACTGAAACTTGGCACATATATATAACAAAACAGTTTTCCAGAAGTGGTGACTTATGCCTTTGATCCTAGCACTTGGAAGGCAGAAGCAAGTAGATCTCTGAGTTGAAGGTCAGCCTGATCCACAGAGTGAGTTCCATGACATCCAGGGCTATGCAGAGAAACCATGTCTTGAAAAACCATACAACAACAACAAAACCAATCAACCAACCAAACAGAAAAACCAAAATCAACCCCCTAAAACAAACAAACAATCTTTAAAATGGATCAAAGACCTCAAGGAAGATCCTAAACTATGCAACTATTGGAAGAATTCACAGAGGAAATGCTGCAAGACCTAAGTATAGAGAAAACAAAATTTTTGATAGTATAGGCAAAAAAAGCAATGTTTGACAAATGGGATTAGTTCATACTAGGAAGTTTCTGGGTATTCAAGAAAATGATCAAGTGTCAAGAGACAGACTAAAGAATGAGGAAAATATCTACGAAGTATTCATCTGTGAAGAAGCTAATACCCTTGATATATAAGGAATACAAAGAGTAGAAAAATTTCTAATAATCTGAGTTTAAAATGGGCAAATGGTCTCTACAAGTATGTTTAAATGATAATATACCAATGTTGAGAAGTGTCTTATACCCTGTTGACAGGAGTGTAAGTTAATATAAACATTATGGATCATGAAAAGCAGCACTTGAGGCTCTACAAAAGAAGGAGAAGGAGGGAGAAAAAGAGAAAAATTGAAAAAAAATTAAAAACCCTGAAAACAGATTTATCATATGAGCCAATAGTCCAAATACTGAGTATATATATCAAAAGGAAAGTATGACATTTTACCAAAGACAGACCTGAATTCCCTTATTTATTACAACAAGATTCAATATAGCCAAAATAAAGAGTCAACAAAGATGTTCATCAAGAGATGAATGGATTAAAATGATATAACTGAAAATGGAATGCTAGGCATGTATGAAAGTATGATCCAGCCATTTGTGGCAACATGGATGGAGTCTGAGGACATCATATCAAGGGAAATAAGGTAGGCAGTAAAAGCCAATCACAGGTTCTCATTCATTTGTAGAAGCAAAAATAGTTCACCACAGAAATAGAGGAAAGTCTTACAGGTTTCTAGGAGCTAGAAAGGATGAGGGCAAAGAGAGGGGGTTGGGGGAGAATTGATTATCAAACACTATGTGTGGGTTTGAATGCTCTATAATACAGAAGATAAGTCCACAATAATTGTCCAGGTCAATGTAAGTAGGGGGATGATGTTGAAGTTTCTCTACATGTTAGCACAAGATAACAATTACCTTTGAGTGACAGAAAGGCTGATTACCCTGGCTTGATCATTATGCGGCACATATAGGTATAAATTATAAAACCATAGTCCACAAATAAGCTCAAACAAAAAGCCACACATATATAGGGAGACTCCCAGAAGACCAGCCCCAGGTGCTCAAGGCAAAGTAGGTTTGAGGAGATGGAACAAATGGAGGAAACATGTCTGCTCTTGGTTGAGAGGTTTCCCTGAGCCCCAGGCACGGAGCCTCCAGCCAGGGCTGATGCCAGCGGAGGAGGTCCACAGTGAGTTACAGGGGGCAACTCTGACTGGCCGGCTTGTGCTCAGTCTTTCTGGTTTATAGTGCAGATGAGGCAATTATCCAGATAATTGGATCAATGTTGATAACTTCAGCAAGAAATCCTACTCTGGGAAGAGAATGATAGTGCTTGGCTCTCCCCATTGATCCAATTAACTGTGTAATTGTCCCAGGCTAACTTCCTCAGCCTCTTCAGAGTCTTCGCCATGACAGGTCTGGGTTTCCAAGGAGCCAAGGGAATGACAACCATTCTCTTTTTTTCCCCCTAGTACATATGCTTTGCTCAGAGTTGGTGTCCTGGGTCAGCTCTGTCATCAGAAGGGAGCTGAAGATAAGCACCAATGAGACTACTAGTTTTACAGGCAGAAAAGTCAGTAAGGACCCCCATGGCCTGACCTAAGGCTTATATCTGCTACTAGAGGACTCCAAGGAGAAACCTACCTGCTCTACACCTCCATTCACCTGTCTAACGGAATGTGTGACAGCCATCTTCTTTTCCTTGTCAAGATGTCAGAAAGCAGAATGAGCTCAAATATAAGAGATTTATGAAGCACTTGTCACATGTACACACACTTAAGACAGAACTAAATGTCTCTACGTATTTTCCATTTAAGGCAGGTAAATGACAAAAAGAAAAAAAATCACAGTATGACATATGCTAGGACCCAGGGTAGGAGGGACCTAGAGAAACAAGCAGAAGTTGCTTTGTCAAACTGGAGGCAGGGCAGATAAGCAGACAGGGAAGACTTCCCAGGGGCAGAGTCTAGAGCTCTGTGTCATGATAGTAAGTTAAGGCAGTAGGAAAGGTCACTGCTGACTGAGAAGACAATGCAGACAGAGGCAGAGAGGGGGTGACTCAGATGGAGGAATAGGAGAGCTCATGAATCATAGAGAGGAGGCTAGGTTTGGTGACACAGAAGTCTGGCCTTGATCCTTAGGGCTCATCTGGGGAAAGACCGGGCAGAGGTAGCTTTGTGGTTCCTTTCCTGGCTATGCTGTGAATTATGGATAGAAAGAGCAGATCAGGGCAGAAAGCTGCTAAGGCAGGCATGCGGAAAATGCTCTAATACCAAAGGGAACCCCTGCTTGCTGCGCTGGAAGCATAGAGAAAGGAAAGTCACCCCAGCAGCTAGCATCTTAAAGGGCACACTGGCCAGGCACCACCATCAGTGCCTCTGCCTGGCTTGTTGACCACTAGTCTCCTTCTCTATCGCGCTCCCCTCCTCTGCCCAGTAGTTTAGTGTTCACCCAGGGCTTGGGATCTTACCCTTTTCTTCTGGCAGGGGTCACATGCAGTCCAAGAGGACCAGCTGGATAGCTCGCAGTCAATAGACGTTGGGGTGGCATCCACACTCCGTACTGGTCTGCTCTTAACAAGGCTCCCGTTGACTGCATTTATCTCAAAGAAATCTGACTTCTCACCTCTAAACATCACCGGAAGAGAAGAGTTGGCATCATAAAGGAATCTCATTCCTGTCACCCGTCGATTGTCCATCCAATAAATGTAGATTGTATCTCAAGCTCTAGGTAGGTAGCTTATCATTTAGGTTCTAGTTAATTCATCTAACAAATATGTATTGATCCCCTAGGAAGTGCCTGACATTAGGATTACTGTGGTAAAGAGTACTGTTTGGAAGACAGTGCCTCAGCAGTTTGTGGACTCTGATTTCCAGTATGTAGAGCTCCTCTTTTCTACTCCACGTAGTGGCTGAGATATATTCCCTTATGCGGCTGTTTCTGGATTATAAATGATAGTTAATAGGTGAATCTTTCACAAAGCCTTATGGCCTGTGGACACATGGGGAATCTAACCACAGCGACCCATTCCCTATCTCTGGGCCTCTTTTCTATCCTCTGGAGATGAAGAGGTTTGGACTAGATAATGCCTTTTCATATTAAAAATCCATGAAACATTTGGCAAGAACAATTGATGCTGATGGTATCAGGTTTCAGGGGATATGGCACAGGGTCTACTTAAAATAGAAATGTGTCTTGTATCTTAGCTCTGGGGAACTTTGCCCAGTAGGCAGTAGTTTAATGTATGCACACCCCATGGCCAGGGCAGGTCTTGAGGATTTGTAGAGGTTAGGTATGAGTTAATTGAGGCTGGAGGCTGGGGAAAAGTTGAGAGGCTGGTGCAGGAGCCCAGTGCATGATGTGAACCTGAAAGACAGCAGGACCAGGGTACAGGGTTGGGGAAATGATAGAAAGTGGTCGGCAAATGGATGGGCTGGAAGGGTATGAGAAGAAGGAAAGAGTTTAGGTTGATGCTGGTATCTTTGAATGCCTAGGTGGTGGGGACGTAGGAGGACAGAAATGTTGGAGAAGATGGTGGAAGGAGGCTAAGGTCTAGGTACCCAAGGGATATCTATATAAACTCACCCAGGAGGACACAGTTCTTGCCTGGGTCTTAAATCTCTAGCCTGCTCTAGAGAGGCAGATCTGATGGTGGGACACTGAGGAGGGAAATGACTGGGCTCTTTCAAGAGAAGCAGAAGAAGTGTAGTAGTTACTTCTCTGTCATTGTGATAAAGCACTGTGGCCAAGGCAACTTATATAGAAGGGTTTATTTGACATACATTTCCAGAGGACTAAGAGACCATTGTGGTGGGGAAGCGTGGACACGAGCAGCAGAGATGGCAGATGGAAATGGGAGAAGCAGGGAAATGGGGTGGGGCAGAGGAGCCACACCTTCAGAGCAGACAAGCAACATGGGAAGTGAAGTATGTCTAACATGTAAGGCAGGCTATTTGTTGAGTCCCTGGCACACTTGGGCCAAGTGAATGAATGAACTCATTATTTCATCTGCATGAGCCTCAGTTTCCCTACCTAGAACATGGTAGATGTACTATGATTCTTTTTTATCTCTTCCCATGAGTAGCTATATCACTGTAAGATTCCTTGTGACTTGTGCCTCTTTTTAAGCTAAAAGGGAGGTAAGAGGAAGAAGGGAATGAAGATTTATTGAGGGCCTAGGATGTCAGACCGGAGCATTGTGTGAGGAGTTTTCTTATGTTTTCATCTCTTCCCAAAGATGACCTAGAAGATAACCATAGGACGCCATCACCTGGACAGATGCTGAAATGGCTCAGACACACAACATGCCTACTGCAGTGAAACCAGGATACAGTTGCCCAGGATCTAAGCATTAGTGTGTCTGACCCTGAGCATGCATGCACTCGCTCGGTCCTTAGGCCCCATGATGTCTGGAAGCAGATCCAACCTGCATCTGCTCCAGTTGCCTCCCACCACCATCTCTGTAAATGTCTGTAAAGACTTGTTTCAACCCTGTCTCTAAGATTAAGTCATTAGAGGAAACATCACAAAGCTTCCACTGTCAAGCACACAGGATGTCACCCCAAACAAGGTCATTACCAACACATTCTCAGTTGGCAAAAGTCCTAAAAGGAGGATAATGCTCACTACTGTGCGCTCCATTTCCATGACTGCCCTAGAGACTGGCAAAAATCAATTGCCTAATAAAGTTGGATCTTTAACAAAAGGTCAAAGACTCTACTGGAAACCACAGGTGGGTACTTGAAAGTGGTTACTGAGGCAGGATGCTGCACACCAGTGGGGGCCTTCCAATAGGCTCTTCTCTACTAATTTGCTCGGGTTTGACAAAACAATACTCTCTGTGATTTGGCTTCTCCTAAGTATGTCTTTGACAGCTCTGCGGGGTACCCTCTTCCTATTTCAACTACAAAGCAGTTACACTGTTTTATTTTCCAAGTATCAACCCAATTCGGGGCCACAGTGGAGACCAAGTGGATAAGTAATGTGCACAGTCGCTATTAAGAGTCACAATTATTTTCCTCTCTGAGATTTGAGAGCCCATTAACGGGCAAGATGATGGCTTACAGAAGGAACTTGCGAGAAGTTGCTATAACCACCAGATCTCTCATTTTTACACCCAATTTCCATTATAGAGGTGGCAATATAATGGAATAATCAGCTAAATAAACAGTATGTTTGTAAATTACAACGGGTAAGCGTGGTTCATTAGTGCTGCAAAATGCAAATCTAAAAGAAAGGCTAGTGTCAAGTCTCATCTTGAATTTGACGATGGCATGGAGTTGCACAGAAGACAGGTCTAACTGAGGCCTCTGAACGCAACTATATGTACCTTCCACCCTGAGGAATTTCTACAGAAACAAACCCCCTAGCTTAGCTTCTGCCAAGATGCCTCCATATGGGGAGAGCAGATAAGAAAGACTAATGCAGGCAGTGCATGTGGTCATAGTACATTATATTATGAACATGTATGGAAGTACCATAATGCAAGCCCAACATGCAATTAACAAACACAAATGCAAAGCCCAACTCCTCTGTAACATAAATCTGCTTCAGGAAGTACTGAAAATTATTAGTCACTCAGGGTCCATACCTACATTGACCCCTGTCAATCTTTCGCCACGCTTGCATGGTTTTTTAACTAAAAGGTATCTCCAGGAGCTGGGCATCTGAGTTTTACATCAGCCCCAGTTCTGTTTGTTTAACATCCTTTTCAGAGGCAACAACTGCCACAGATATGCCTGTGTCGTTCCAGTCTTTTAAATGCTTCATGCGCATGCGCAGTGTGCAGCTTCATCTCCCTGTGCTTTGCTGACACCTTGTCTGTTGTCCGTTGCTCTGCACCTGGTCCCTGCCCACTCCCATCCACCAGATCCACACTAGATTCCTAAAGAGACCTAGCTCCCTTCTTTCATCTGGATGTTCTCTCCTAGAGCATCTCTTGCCTGTCGTCATTGATTCTTTTGAGGTACATTCATATTCTAACAACATTTTGTAATTTTAAAACATATTAGTATAAGCACCCTTTTACACTTCACTGGAACTATGCCCCTTTTGAGGAAGTGCTGGCACAGACAATTCTTTCTTTGGGGTGCACAGAACATTGTTGCCAGACTTAGGACACATCCTTCTGGGTCCAGGCCTTCTATTCCCCTTTCTCTGATCAAAATAAAGATGGACTCATCAAGCACAGCAGGATTAGGTCAGCAGTAAATTTCCAGCCCTCAGCTTATATGGATGGGGCCCATCAATATATTTTGGCTTTCCGTGGAAATGCCCTGACACAACAACTTTCTTGTCACACACAATTTGTTCAGCAGCTGCATCCCTGTGCGAACAGCATCTTCCACTTCGCTGGGGGGAGGTGGTTTCTGGGGGAAAGGTTTTCCATTTCTCTCTGTCATTTGCTTTTGCACACATGGAATTTAAAGCAACCTCTCAAAGTAGTGAATGTGTGTCCCAGAGAAACATCCTAGGTATCCGTATCCAGGAAGTCAAGTGGAGGGGACAGTGTGAGGCAGAAAGCAGAGTGTTTGAGGTCTGCTTCCCCTCACACACACGGATGGACTGAGTAGCCTGGAGAGCCACATAGCCTTGAAGCCTCAGTTTCCTCTCTTTACAAAGGCGATAAAATGACTGTGAGGAAGAGAGCAAAAGACTAGAACAGAATGACAATCAATAATGATCAATGACAACATGACCTGAGCAAATGAAATGACAAACTTTATGATACGAAGGAGGTCGCAGCCCTTTCTGCCCCTGAGCACAATACTTTTCTTTTGCTTTTTTGTGTCCGATGCTCAAAGGTATGTCATGCTCAGCACTGGCATGTAGAAATCATGGGTGAAGATCAGAGTATTGAACCAGGAGTCAGGGAAGGGCTGGAGGCTCATGAGTGTGAGCTATTCTCTTCTCCCCTCTGGGGATCAGTTTTCCCTTCCACAGAGTGAAGACAAGGGGCCAGTGGCTTCCTCACATGACACAGCTGTGAGTTTCATGGCCTGTACTTTTCTCACCTGGTGGAACTCCAGCCTCTACTTCAAAGGGATAGATACCTCCCACTGTGCTGCTCTTCATGTCAAACCTTCTATGCCTGAAGGACATGGTTTGCATCCCCCAGCTACTTATTCCTACTTCTCTTCACAGTTCCCACCTCAGTGGCTATTCAATGATATTGAAATGTACCTGGAGCCTTGGGAACAAGCCAGGCCCTCTCACAACTCCATGCCTTTACGTATGCTGCTACCTTTGCCTGATCTATGCTTCACCTCACCAGGGCCCCTCCTCGGGAAGACTGGTCACTTTCTCCCTTGATTGCTGCTTGTCCCAGCACTACCTCTCACAAGTCTCTGTATTCGCTCCCACATCACTGTACTCCCTGAGAACATGAGTTTGGGTCTCGTTCAGCTCTGTATCCTCTGGGGGCAATCAAGGGGCTGTGTACGGGGACAGGCTGCTTGTGGAAGGGTTGTATGAGCCCTCTCCTCCAGGAACAGTTCACTGGGTACTGCAGAGTTCTCTGTGCCCAGAGGTAAATGCAAGGAAAGCCTCTGCAGCGGAGTTAGTCTCTTCACCCAGTCAAGGCTCATGTTAACTCTAAAGGTGAGTGCTCAAGTGTCTGGAGAGTGGTGAAGACTCAAACTCCTGGTCCCTGGGAAGGTGCTCAGCAGAGGCTGGATAGCATGACAGCTCAGAAGAGAGGGCGCAGCAAACCCGTGGTGCTGCTCACACTAATGAGAGGCCATTATCTGGATATATCAGGGAGCAGTGTGAGAGGAAAGAGGGTCTTTACCTCTCTTTCCATGGCAGTACTCATGAGCACTCAGGTCCCTGAGCACTCCCACATCTCGCGGTGGGAGCTGGTCAGGCACAAGAGTTCTCAGATTGCTCTGGAACATCTTTCTCTGGAACTCAAGTTTGAGCGCCAATGAAGATGATTTTCTTTTGCTGTTTCTCTTCCATCCCATGAGTGGAAACACTGATGAAATAAACAGATCCTTTTGCTCCCGGGAATAAACATCTGTGAGAGAAGGGGAAGGGAAAGGAGAAGAAGAGAGGAAGCGAGAGTCTGAGAGACCCACTCACCCTAGATATATTGAGCTGCTGAGCAGGTAGACCAAGACATGGCCATTTATTAGGATCATCCATGGGAGCTGGCTCGTTTTTCATTATATAATAAACCTTCTTTTGCATAGAGTCAGAGAAAAGCTTCGATCAGAATGTAGAACTTGTATCCTATTCTTCTCGGCATGGCAGAATACATTCAAGCACGTCAGTTCCTTAACAGGCACTTTTGTTGAAGCCAGCCACTCGGGTCCATAATAATTCAGAAGGAATTGTTGATCTTATTTTATCAGACACATGCAAATTGCTTTAAGAGATGTTCCTCTGTCCACAGGCTTGTGACGGAGCTGTTCAGCATTATGTGGCTTTCTGCCTTCTGCTACATGATTGATCAGGGGATCATTTGTACCCATCACTTACCTGGAACCAGAGAAATGGAGACATCCCAGGACAGCACAGAGAAGACATGTCTTTGCCAGTGCCCTCCAAGTCTGAGCCCCTGTCCTCATGCTGTCTGCGTGACAGGAGCTCTGGTGAGGCTCCTGACACATGAAAAAGCCTACTTACTGTAGCTTCTTTCAGTTCTGTTCCCACAGAGCAAATAGCTCAGCAAAACAAACAGGAGCCAGTGACTGGAACCTCAGTCAACTTTGCACAGCAGGACTCTGCTCCCTGGTGCCGCTGCTGTAAATGAACAACAGTGTGGAGCACTGTAAATCCATGCATGTTGCCTTACCTGAGTACCTCAGGTAGCCGCATACCATAGCCTCCCCAAAATGGTGAGGGTGAGATAAGCTAATATAGGGAAAGTAGTGTGCACAGATACATGCTGGGCACCCAGACACACACAGGTTCTATTCTCAGTAAGTGGACAGCACGCAGGGTCTGAATTGGAACGGGACTGGGTCTGAGATCAAGGTTGGCAGCAACTGTGAGCTGGGTTCCAGAGCCCAGCTACATGAGTTTGAATTTTTTCTATATGATTTCCACCTGAGTTCAAATTATTTCCATATGATTCTCAGCTGTGTTACCAGAACACATACTACCCTCTCTATTAAACAGATAATAACAATGCCCATCTCCCAGTACTGCGCTGAAGGGGTCAATGGGAGGGTGATAGGTGATATATTAAAAATATGCATGAAATGTCACAATGAGAACCACTATTATGACTTTTAGTATATACTAATAAAATATAAGTAAATTTAAATATTCAGAACACACTGAGCACTGTCAGGCAGGTACTCTGTGCTTTCCAAATGCAGCTGACATTCTCCATTTCCTCATGATCAAATGGCTCAGAGCTGGAAGAATTAGATGAGATGCTAAATGTGCTAATGCCATGCAAAGAAGTATTGTAAAAGTTATGATTTTAAAAAACGATCCAAATATATATTGGGACGTTGACACAACTTCTATAGTGTCTTATTTCTGGGGCATTCAGCCCTGACCTTGCTGGGAAGTAAAATTTAGCAGACATTGGTTCAGGCAAATTCAACATTTGTCTCTAATATTTGCTGGAGACTGTTGAGAGCCACAGGTAATATAGCTGAGTGGCTACCAGACTCTTCACCTACCAGTGCCCTCACTTCCCAGGTTATAGAAACCCTGATCCCTTCTCTAGGGCTGAACACAGCCAAAGCAAGTAGGTATCACTCACAACCCTGAGTCCACTATTTGTGCCTAGAATAATAGGCATTCCACTCACAGCTTTCTGTTGCTCAAGATGGCTCCTGGGTACACCTGCCACCCCTCCCTGTTTAGTCAACTTAAAGAAAAGACCACACCCAAGTGTTGCGTCCCCCTCGCCATCAAGGACAACGCAACTCACAAAAGCTCTTCTCAAGCAGTTTATTCAGGTCCCTTGAACACAGTCTTCCAAATGCCTGGGCAGACCCAACCTACAGGCTAAATACTATATGAACAGCCAATCAAGTAAAGCCTTGTGGTGCTATCTTAGAGGCCCACGTATGCGGAAGCAAGCCAGATCAGCGGTCTTAGCCAAATATGGACTTGTTTACCACCGAGAGCGCTCACCGTCGGGCTGGTGGAAGGCGGAAACCGGCACCATCTTTAGGACGCGGCACGTCGCAGCTCTCTACACCCAAGCACTCTAGAAACATCATAATATACTCAGCCACTCATGTGCAAACCTCTAGAAATGCTTTTCAGAGTCTGGGGAGGTGGCATAGGACATAAGGGAACCTGTGAAAACAGAAAGACTAAGTTCAGATCTTCAGTATGCACATTTAAAAGAAACCTCCAAAGACAAACCCACTAGGTATGGTCACAAGCACCTGTAGCAAACACAATCTCCAGGACCAGGAGAGCCTGACTTGAAGGGATAAAATAGAGAATGGTACAGAATTACACCCAATGTCCTCTGCCGACCTCTCTACACATATGGTTGTACACACACAACACTCAAGGAAGGAAGGAAGGAGGGAAGGAAGGAAGGAAGATAGGAAGGAAAGAAGCACCTGTTTAAAATAGTCTATAACCAGACATGAAGTGGGCATTTACACATTTCAGCCCTACCTAGACTGTGGTCCTGATTCCAACCTGGAGAGACTGGCAAAGTGAGAGGCGCACTGTACAATGCTAAGGCAGGATGCAAATACGTGAGGCTTAGCAAAACACCTTCCCAACTCCCAAGAATCAAGAGGCTAAAGTCAAATCACAGATTATACTCGTCGAATGGTATCAATGAACCAGACTGCAACTCTTTAAAGGGTAGATGCTGGCTGAGTTGAGAATGCGGTGAGAAATCTTAGAAAGGAGAGGTGACGCGTGACACATGAGGGTGGGATAGAAAAGGCATTTGCTGTTCTTTGCCACTACGTATTTCTCCAAAACTGTCTTTTCCGTAAAACAGACAATTCATTGACATCCACCCATAGGTTGTCTTCAGGTTTGAATGTTTAAAAATATGAGACACTTAACCTACTTCTGAATGTAAGTTTGGGTGCTCTCCCAGCCCATCACCTCTCTGTGTCTGCCAGAGTAGCTGGGCGGGGGTTGGGCATGCAGAAAAGGGTGGAGGGGCATCTTGGGAAGATGGTGGTCCCTTCACATTCACTGTGGCCATGCTTTACAGTAGACGAACCTGTTCATATTCCAGTCGCCATTAACTCAAAACACAAGGCACTGTCTCACCACCATCCCCAAAGGATGCAGTCGACCTGAACTTTGGCACAATTGATTGCTGCAGTTAATCATTGGTAAACAGACAGAAAATTGAGTTCCAAGAACCACTGCTGCTCCCATCTAGGTGGACATTAGTTTGCTTTCTATTCCTGTGATATAGAAGCCACTACCAAGACAACCTGGGGGAGGAACAGGTTTATTTCGCTTAGTGAACCCGACCACAGTCCATCATGAAGCAAAGTCAGCAAAGGAAGTCAACACAGGAACCTGGGAGCAGCGGCAGAGACAGAGACTGTGGAGGCATGCTTCTTCCTGGCTTGTCTCCAAATGCTCAGCTTGCTTTTCATACAATCCACGCCTAGCCGCCTAGCAATGACACCACCCACAGTGGATTGGGCCCTCCAACATCTATCGTTAATTGAGAAAATGCCCCACAGATTTGCCCACAGGCCAGTCTGATGGAGGCATTTTCTCAAAAAAATTAATGACCACAGCACATGTAAGTGAAATCAAATTTTTTTCTTTCTTTTTTAAAAACATTTATTTATTACTTCAAGTTATATCTCCATTACCACCTCTTCCCTCCCCCTCCTCCCGGTCCCACCCTGCCACCCTCTACCCCCTCTCCCATTTATCCCACCCCTCCAGTGTGGGGTCCCTTCATGTATCAGCTCCTCTCAGTTCATTAGTCACATGAAGTCTAAGAGCTTCCTCTTGCACAGGAGGCATACATGGCAGTTCCACTAGGGTGGAGTGTCCCACTAACAGGTAACCAAGTCCTTGTTCCTGTTCTTTTGGGTCTGTTGTCTGTTCGATGGTTATCCTGTGCTATATGGCTAAAATCCAGTTATAAGTGAATATATGCCATGTGTGTCTTTCTGAGTCTGAGTTAGCTCACTCATCACAAGGTTTTCTAGTTCCATTCATTTGTTTGCAAATTGCATTTCTTTGTTTCTGATAGCTGAGTAGTATTCCATTGTGTAAATGTACCACAGTTTTTTTAAATTCATTTTTTGATTGAAGGACATCTGGGTTGTTTCCAGTTTCTAGCTATTACAAATAAAGCTTCTAAGATCAAAAGCTCAAATGACAGCACATGCTGGCGTGGTTGTGGAGAAAGGGGAACACTCCTCCATTGCTGGTGGGAGTGCAAACTTGTACAACCACTATGGAAATCACTCTGGCGATGTCTTAGAAAACTTGGAATAGCCCTACCTCAAGACCCAGCCATACCACTTCTGGGTATCCACCCAAACAATTCGTCACCAAACCACAAGGACATATCCTTATTTATGTTCATATCAGCCTTATTTGTAATAGCTAGAAACTGGAAACAACCTAGATGTCCCTCAACTGATGAATGGATTAAAAATTGTGGTACATTTACACAATGGAATACTCCTCAGGTATCAGAAACAAGGAAATCATGCAATTCGCAGCCAAATGGATGGAACTAGAAAAGCTCATCCTGAGTGAGCTAACCCAGACTCAGAAAGATGCACATGGCATGTACTCACTTATAATTGGATTTTAGCCATATAGTAAAGGATAACTATCCTACAACCAATACACCAAAAGGATCAGGAACATAGACTCTGTTACCTATTAAGGGGAAAATTTGTCCTAAGAGTGCCACCATGTTGGCCCCCAGTGTAAGAGGAAGCTCTTAGCCCGCATGACTGTTGAGCAGAGAGGGGCTGATATGTAGGGACACTCCACATCGGAGGAGTGGGAAGGGTGGAAGAGGGAGGAGAGGGTGGGAGGGTGGAACAGGGAGTGCTGGAATGAGGGCACTATGATGGAGATAAAACTTGAAGTAATAAATAAACAAAAACAAAGAAATAAAGCTGCTATGAACATAGTTGAGGAGGTTCTAGCCAGAGCAATAAAACAACTAAAGGAGATCAGGGGGATACAAATTGGAATGGAAGAAATCAAACTATTCCTATTCATAATCGATATAATAGTATACATAAATAACACCCAAAATTCCTCCAGAGAACTCCTACCACTGATAGGCTCTTTTAGCAAGGTGGCTGGATACAAAATTAACTTAAAAGAAAAAAGTGGTAGCCCTTCTATACACAAAAGATGAATGGGCCAAGAAAGAAATTAGGGAAACAACATGCTTCGCAATATCCACAAATAATATAAAATACCTGGGGGTAACTCTAACCAAGCAAATGAAAGACCTGTACAACAAGAACTTCAAATCCTTGAAGAAAGAAATTGAAGGGGATATCAGAAGATGGAAAGATCTCCCATGTTCGTGGATAGGTAGGATTAACATAATAAAAATGGCCATCCTACCAAAAGCAAAATACAGATTCAATGCAATTCCTATCAAAATCCCAACACAATTCTTCACAGACCTTGAAGTTCATATGGAACTCTCAAGTTCATATGGAAAAAACAAAAAACCCGGAATAGCTAAATCAATCCTGTACCATAAGAAATCAAATTCTTATATAGTAAGGGTCTCCTTTGAACCTCCTTACTGCCAATCATCCGGGAAGGAACTTAAAAGTCAAAGTTATGTGAAGGAATCATGAGTTCTCACCTCTATGCTTGCTCAGATTAGGTGCCCCTGGGGGTCAAATGCTACTCATTGTTTTATACCAATGTCATTTGGATAAGTAGGCCCTCCCTGTTGGCCAATCCCTACCTCCCAGGGTCCTCTGGGCCGGAACAGATCTCCTGGAATTTTAACCTCATTGTACCCTCTGGGGTTCCCCATGCTGTTCACCTGAGGTCACGTGGGACAGTAGCCTTCAGTTGCAAGGAAAACAAACATTTCCACACCTAAGTTTTTAGCAATGTCATAGTCTTCCCATTCATCATATAGTCTGCAATCAAGTAAATGAACAAACCAAAGATTCCTCCCATGCCTGTAGTTTGGGGTTCCACAGCTGCCTCCACAGCTGGGTGCCAGCAAATCCATTGCTAGAGATAAGAATTTTTTTCCTATCCCCAGACTCTATCTTTTTACATTCAGAGACTCTTCCCTCCTCTCAGAGAACACCAACATTGCTTCAGGTCTGGCGAAAAGATAATATCTTATCAGTCCTCTGCTCTAGCTGCTGTCCTAAGGGCTGTACCTCTTATTGCTGATCCCGAGGAAGCTTTAAAATGGGTCATGTGTCCCTAAGCCTTTAAACTCTATGTATAAATCCAGAAGTGCCCCCCCCATCATCTGACCATCATCTCTGAAGATGCGCCCACCATCTGATCATCTCTAGAGATGCCCCCCCCCCCAACTAACCATCTCTAGTCCTCTTGGTAATACTTACCTGAGTTGCAAATTCAGGCTTCTTGAAATAATGCTGCAATGATCATTTATTGAGCACCTAGTAGACAATGGGTACAGTGTTACATCAGTAGGTCTTAAGATGCAATATCCCTTCCTCATGACTGCTGACAACCTCCCATGGAAGCTGCACTGTGACAGAGGTCTGCCCTATGTAGTCTGGGCACATGACAAGTGCATGCACATGCATGTGGTTGGGAAGAACATATTCTCATAAGGTAGCTGGTCTTAAGGGTTAAGGAGAAGTCAGAAAACCAAAGGGAGGGCATGTAGCCCTGTAGGGACAGAGGGTATCAGGGTGGAGACACAAGGTATCAAGACATAGGGGATTCAGCATGACTATCAGTAGAAAGGAATGAAAATGGGGAGGTTGGCTGGGATCATATTACCAGGGCCACATGGGCAGTGCTGCCGCTGGTGGACTTTATTCTAAGTACAGGGAGAGCATCTGAACATCAGGGGCTGAGGGGAGGGGCAGGTTGCTTTGTGACAGAGAGTCTTTCTGCTGCAGTGCAGAGAATGGATTAGGGAAAAGCACTGGAGCAAGGAGCCCTGAGGCACTGCAGAGATAGGAGCAGAGCATACACATTGAGTCATTCTTTGAGAGTGGCCAATGCCATGCCATCCACGAGTGGCTTTGGATGGTGCACAGCTCTGCACAAAGGCAAGAGTGCTTCGACAGAGATACTGGCTCTGTTAAGGAAGGCATATTAACTCCCAGGGCTGAGAATGGCAGCTGGTCAGAGCAGCATTGTTCTGGGCAGAATGTATTTGCTCCTTCTACACACACACACACACACACACACACACACACACACACACACACACA
>CAJQZJ010005020.1:3119890-3146330 GCA_907164525.1 Lophiomys imhausi | reverse complement strand
TCTATCTATCTATCTATCTATCTATCTATCCATCTATCTATCTACCTCTACCTATATCCATGTATCCCCATTGTGTCCAATTAGGGCTTCCTGTATGTGCATGGGTATGGGGTCACCCATGGGAGACTGGACGACCTACTAGTGGCCGTTGCCCCCCAAATAAGTCATATCTATTCCTCCCCCAGCTGCTATCAGTTACCAATTGCTCCTCAGCAAGGGGTGGGCCTCCCAAGCTCTTCCCCACATAGAAGTCAATCTCAAGCCAACAGGGACACTTGAGAAGTAACTCCCATGTTGACTAGCTTTCATAGTGCCAGAAGGTACTAAGAAGATGCTGGGGACAAAAGACTGCAACGGTCTTTTACCCTGCACTGAACCCTGCATCTACAATACTGACCTGCCAGGGAGGGCATGTAATAGTAATGCCACTTTAATAGCTGTACATAGGATATGCATGATCCTCCTACAGACTCTCTCCTCTCCTCTCAGTTGGTGTAGACAGTTCATGTGAACTTGGAAGCCGATGCGGAACAGGACAGACTGGCAGCTTGGATCTCACTGTGATTGCGTGGAGCAGAATCTTTCCCAACCTCTGCCGACCAGATGATTCTTGAGTAAGAAAGAGACAGCCATTGTTCTGAGCCATGGATATGGCAATGATTTTCTGCTATATTGGTTACTATTACCTAAACTAATAGTCCATCCCTCCCCAATTCTCATTCCCCACCTCACAGAATGGCACACATTCATTGGAAAAGTCATGGTTCAGAAACAACCATCTCAATGTCCTGACAACTTTGGAGGGGCACAAACGCATTGTCTATTTAGTAAAAGAATGCAGTAAAAATCAGTGCCACTCCAGGGCTTTCTTGGTCCTGGGTTGATAGAGAGGGACAAAGTTGTTCTCTCTTTGTTTATCCCATGTGGAGAATGAGCACTTGGTTCTGTGTGAATGTGCACAGGCTTCTTCTAGCATGTGTTAGGTCCACAAAGTACAAATGGCTGTTCTCCCTGAAAAATGTGGATAGCTATGGTTTAGACATGGCTTCAGTGTGTGTTCCTTCTCCCCCAAGGTGTGTGTGCTGGAACCCTAGTCACTAGCATGTCAGTGGTGGTACGCTAGAACCTTTATGAGGCAGGAATAATAGGAGGTCATGGGAGAATTGACCTGTTCTTGGAAGGCCTTAAAATGGCATTCATAGCATGCTTGCCAAATACAATGGAATGAGGCAAGTTCTCAAGTTAGATTAGATTTAGCGCCGAGAGTTGGCATGATGTTTGGCTCCTAATAGTTGTCATGCTGCTGGTCAGTGGGGACTTAACAGTGTACATGAAAAGGGGTCAAGAATCAATCCTAGAACAGGACAGGAGCACCATGTTGGTGACAAAAAAGCACCCTGTGGGTGGAGTCTGAAGAAATGTCAGCCTTAGCTACAGAGCAGGACTGTCTCCATGATGGCTATGTGGTGACTGGATGGTTCAGGGCCACCATGTAGTTCTTAGTATCTCTCTAAACCTGGACGAACAGAACACCACATCTCTTACCAAACACTTTTTATGGCTCCTCCAAATTTGAATATTTTATTAACCCCATCCATGCTGACCATTGACATCCTCCACATAGACATCAAGTTCAACCAAGGGAGACACATATTTGTGTGTTTAAAAATATATGTGAGTGAAGGGCTACTGGGATGGTTCAGAGGGCAAAGGTTTTTTGCTGGGCAAGTCTGGCAACCAGAGTTCAATTTCTGGAAATTGTATAAAACTTGTTTTCTGGCCTCTGGCATGCATGTCCATATACATACACACACAAACATACTAATAATAAATAAAAATAAAACACAGAAGTGCAGGCAGATGAATTAAAAAAAAACAATAAAAATATTCAGAGTACTCATTTTCTACTTCAAGTATTTCCAGGAATGCTCAAATGTGTGAGGAGGGAAAATGGGATAGTAGCTGGCAATGTGCCTCAGAACTAATTACCTGGGGGACTTTAAACAACTGGATGGATTATGTATTTGCATTGATTTTGTGGATTAGCCGCAGCAAATGGTGAAACTTAATCCACTTTGTTCATCTGCTCATTCACTCATTACAGGCCCAAGTTCAAACTCCTTAGCCCGGCAAATGAACAGTTTTCCAATCTGAGTGCTCCCAATGCTCTCAACTTCATACAAACCTAAACTTTCCATTGATTCATTTATACATCTGAAAATAATTATTTTTCAATGATTGCCATGCAGTGGACCAAGATCTAAGCTAAGGTGGAGGGTGCATCAGTAAGTATCACGCCTGTCTCAGTGCACTCATAGAGCCTTCAGTTTTGGACAGAAACTAAATTCAAATCACTGCATATATGTGTAATGATGAATTAGTAACTGTAAGTCGATCCCTGGCTTGGGGGTTAGAGGAGGGAAATATGAAAAGCTTCTGTATTTGGGAAGTCTTGAGCAAAGGAACGAAGAGGTTGAGGCCTTTGTTGCAGTCACGGATGTGTAGGACTTCTGTTGTCTGGCACTGTCAGAAGAAATTACTCTAAAACAGAAAGGTTAAATAATCAACATTACCACGATTCTGTAGGTCAAGAATTCATGCTGAGCACAGCAGGAATGTCACCCACTCTGGCTGGCGGGCTGGACTAGCACAGGTGGTTCTCTACTCACAGGGCTCTTGACTTGGTTTGGATGCTTGATGGTTAAGGGCTGGTTATGACAGCTCAAATCGAATCTGAGTTCTCCAAAAGGCTTTTCCGTGCAGAGGAGTCATTCCACCCACGGGCCACTGCGTGTTCTCTATACAGCAGGGAAGCTGGGTATCTTACATGGAAGCACAGGGCCCCCAAGAGCTTAAAAGCAGAAGCACTTGAGTCATAGTGTATTCCAACTGATTTTTTTTTTTCTGTTGTTGTTTTTGCTTTTTGGTCGATCACATTCCATTTGATGAAATGGGTCACAGGGTAAGCTCAGACACCATTTGTGAGAGAGAAGTACTGAGGTGAAAGCAGACATGTGTGGCTCACGGGAAGACATCTTTGAAGATCAGGTACCAACCCAGGAAACTACACTGCAGTGTGAGGAACTTTTTATTTCTTTTTAATGCAAGCCGGGGCCTATTGAGGTGGATCAGTGGGTAAAAGGCTTGCTGCACAAACATGAAGACCTGAATTTGGATTTTAAACTCCCATGTAAATGCTGAGCATGGCAATCATGCTGGTAAACTCAGGGTTGTGATGTTGGGGCACAAGATAGACAGGTCCATGGGGCTCGCTAGACAGCCAGCCTAATGCAATGTGAACTTTGGGTTCAGGGGACTGACAATGTCTCAAAAAAATGTAAGATAGCGAGTAAGGAACGAAGACATCCCAGCACGGATCTCTGTCTTCTTCATGTTCATGTGTGCACACATAGTCATGCAACACACATGCACACATATACTCAAATAAAAATAAAGTTCAAAAAATTAATGTACGTCGATTGCTAGAATTTGAATATACAACTTTTCTCCTCAAAGGTTATTGATACTCCCTAGGGACAGTCAGGAGACCCTTGCCTGATTTTCCATGTGTTGTTCCCTCCTATGTAGCATCCTCTAGGGTAGGAAGTAGGTAGTGAATTGACATGAGAACTCTGTGATGTCACTTCCCCATGTTGGGGTGGGACTTCATGGTGATACAGCTGTTTTGCAGTCAGTCACCCACACTCTGGTAAGTAGGCCTGTACCCATGCTCTCTACACAAACTCATTGGTCTCACCAAGTCGGACTTTGGTGAGCTGTTGAAATCAACTGTGACCTGTTGTGGGTGCCCATGTCGGGTGAGGTTTGTGTCTCTTTCAGGAAAAGTTAATGCAACAGTTGCATTCAGGCAAAGAATAAGTGTATTTTTTTCTGTCTTGAGACTTTGAGTGAGCCTGAATTTAAAACTAATATATTAATTTGATATAGATTTCAAGACAGCAAAGCATTCAGGCTGTGGCATGCTTTCTTTTAAAAAGGTGTGTGTACGCGTGTGCGTGTGCATTTGTGTGTGTGTGTCTAAGGCTGCATGAGTGGAAGTCAGAGGGCAACTTGCAGGATTTTGTTTTCTTCTTTGACCAGCGGGACCCTGGAAATCCAAATCAGGTTGTTTGGCTTATCAACTAGAATCTTTGCCTGCCGAACCATCTTGCTACTTTGTACCAGTTGCTGTTAGCCAGGTAAAACTCAGTAGCAAGAATTCAAGTAAAAGATTTAAAAAACATGGAGTTTGTTTCAAAAATCAACATGTTTAAGCTTGTGTTAGAAAAAAAAAGGCAAGTTTGTCAAGAGGTTTGATTCCTTTAAAAACAAATCAAGTACATTGTAGCAACAGGAAAGACAGGAATTGTTGGAATTTAAATAGGAATTGGCTGAAGTCCACCCATCATGGGATCAATGGCAGAAAGGTTTTAAGTTGAAAGACTGCTCTGAAAATAGAGCTTAAGGGCACCCAGCATGCACAGGGCCAGTGCCACCCCATGTCTGCTTCTCCTTTATGGTAGCCAGGTCTGTTGTGTCCCAGGAGAGAGCAGCGGAGCTTAGTAAGGCATCATTCAGAGGTGAGGGCAGTACAGGGTCTCAGTTGGTGGGGGAGTAAATGGGTAAAAACCCCACCAGGGCAACAGTTCAGAGAACTGACTTGGCTTATGGGGGTGAGGGGAGGTATTTATGCCCCTGGGGAGGTGGCCAGGGTCTCTGGGGAAAGGTTGGTGTGGCCCTGTATCGTGTACCGTGTACCATTGGAAGGCTTGATCCTTAGTTGCTCGTGTTGTTTAGGGAAGCTCTGTTTCTTGTGTGTAGTAGGAACCAGCTTGGGGAAATGGGCCACTGAGTGACCTATATATACTTTGGAGGCTGTATTTGTTCTCCAGTTCCTTTTCCACTCTGCTGCAGTTGGTCATGGGTGTTGGAAGGCACTTTATCTGCATACTCAGGAACTATAATAGGGTGTGTATGTGTGTGGTGTGTGTGGGGGACCATATAAGGCCAATCAAGGAGTGAAACCTGATAACTGTCAGAGCAGTAAGTTCTTGATGGCGGGAAGCTGGCTTTGTGGCTCCAGGTCGGGAAGCGGGAGGTAGCCAACTCCTGTCATCCCAGAGGCTTCTGGGATTGAAGCTTCCTCAGTCTTTCCTCTACAACCCTGGGCCATTACAGTCCCACTGGCCATCCAGGGAAGGGTGTGTTCATGTTTAGTCGCTGACTCATGGGCTGCTGCAGTGGTGAGCTTAAGGGATGAGGGTGTTGCTCAATTTGATAGCAGTCCTTGGCACCATCCTTATGACACTGTTTTATGAGGATGCAGAAAGCAAGAATTAAGGGGTCATTGATGCTTCCACTCAGATGTGGAAAGGCCAAGGAAGCCAAGCAGGTGTGGCAGGGCCAGAGTCCCTGAGAGAGTGATGTTGTGAGTGATGGATAGTCTGAAATAAAAACCTTCGGATATCAGAGATACCAAGACCATGGAAGGTTTACTGAGGAAATCCACTGACCGTTAATGGGGCTATGAATAAAAAGAGGCCATGTGGCTGCAAATAACAAAGCCATGGGGGCAGGGCTTGATAGACCGCATGCCTCAGATGGTGGATGTAGAGTTACAGGGTTGAATGTTTTCCCTGCTGGGTTTTGGAGCCATCTCTCTTTTCTGTGTCCTTATTCTTATTGGAAGAGTTTGCCTTGTGTCTTAGAGGAAACTTTAAAGTTAAACTTTTGAACAATTTTGGAACTATTATGACTTCAGAGACTATCGGAGATAGAATAAAAGCATTTTACATTATGATATGCTCTCCATTATTTACAACCAGAGGTGAAAGTTATGGCTTCAATATGAACTGTACCTCATAGGCGCTTAATGTGAAGGCTTGATCCTTAGTTGGTGGTGTTGTTTAGGGAAGCGCTGTTTCTTGTGTGTAGTAGGAACTAGTTTGGGGAAAGGGGCCGCTGGGTGACCTATACATCCTTTGGAGGCTGTATTTGTTCTCCAGTTCCTTTTCCACTCTGCTGCAGTTGGTCATGGAGACAAACAGTCTCTTTCTCTATACATTCCCACTGCCATGGTGCTCCTTCTAAGTGTGCTGTGAACTAACCATGCACTGAGCCTATGAGGCCAGGATTCAAAATAAAGCCTTCTTCCCTTAAACTGTTTCTGCCAGATATTTGGTCACAATAATGAAATAAAAATGGATTAATGAATCAACCAAAAGTGCTGCTTTCTCCTTCAAAGGGACCCTGAAAATATCTTTGTTTATCCACTGCTGACAACACACACACACACACACACACACACACACACCACAGAAACAACTTCACGGGAGAAGTCATTCCTGGACCTATGATTCCAGACTTCAGGATTTTGTGAATCAGTGGTGAAAAGGCTGTGCTCTTTTCCTCAAATGGTTGTATAACCCCTCGTGCATGGAAGTGATGTAATAGAAATATAGAACATATGTGAAAAGAGTGGGGATACTTAAGATAAGTGTTCACAATATCTTACAAGCAAATTCAAGACAGGAGAAGCTGGTCCTGCCTTTGCATGGAGGGGCTAATGCCATATCTATATATACCAAATCTGATGTCAGAACCAGAGCCAGGCATTTCCACAGTTTGTTGTGTAAGTTTCTGCTTAACTTTGCAAACCAAACACATGGAGTTAGGCTAGTATAACCCACACGTAGAGAGACAGCTCTGCAGGCTGGTGACTCTTTATGAAGCTTGCCTCTCCCATGTGGCAGCTGTGTGACTTTGGGTTGTGTTTTTTCACTTTAGGATTGTGAAAGTGTTTAGCAGAGAATCCTCGATGGCGGGACTTAAGTAGCAACTACTGAATTCATTGCTGGCAGTGCTTTTATTGTTAATGTAATCCTGTCAAATTTACACAGCTACCAGAATTTGACTCACATAGACTTCTGCACCTGCCCATGGTGAGAAAACTTTGGTGACGAACATGGGCAAACCAGAATAGAGGCCTCATTTCCAGAAAGAGACATTGATATCCAATCTTGTTGGTTTTGCCTTGTAGTTGACAGACAACAGAGTCGAAGCTGGAGCTGTATCTGGGAGCATCCTCATCATACTGACTGATCAATCCAAGTAATTCCTTTTGACTCTGATATGCAAACAAACAATTTCAGGAGTCTTATATGACTGCTAGTATTGTTTTTATTTTGATTAAAATGCTACTGTGCACATCCTTATCCTACATACACAAATCAATTAACTTTGGACCCAAGCTGAATATCTGTGACATCAATGTAGCTGATTGTTCTTCTCCAGGGTCTCTCATTTCCCAGTCTCCCTGCATGGATCAGGGACTTTCCTGTCTCCCTCTGTGGTGACATGGGTGGTAGTGGTTACCTGCCTATAGTCAACAGCCTTGCTAAAAGGCACACTTGTGGGCTACTGCACACACTGACTGTACTTCTTTTAATTTTTCCTTCCTTGAGATTGAGGTGGGCCATATCCACTCTACAGGAACCTTCTGAGAATTAAATGAGCTAACACATGTAAAATGTTTGGAGCAGTGTCTGGCATATGCTGGATACATTGCATAAGTATTACCTATCATTATTATTCATTTGGTACATGTGGACATTCATTCGATTCTTTAGGCCATTCCTGCCCAAAATTTGACTATCAACTCCAAGGACCTGCTGTGGAATATAGAGGATAGGCTTAGAGTTGGCTCTTCCATATCCAAAGTTCTGTTAGAAGCCGAGGACCTCACCCCAGATTTGGTATTCTTCCATGAGGCAGAATGAAGTGGGAGGAAGAGTCTTGGGATTCACTTGAGAGAGTAGGTTTAGTACTATTCCTGCCACTTGTGTGTATCTTCAAGAATATCACATCTCTTCTGAATTGTGGGTTCCCACCTCCATAATAAAATAGCAATCCTTACAGGATTACCCAGGCATTTCAGAGTCAAGCATTTTTGCTGAGGCAGTAGGAGCTGAAAATTTCTATTTTTTTGAATTATTTTTTAAATACTGTTTCTTGCATGGTTTGTCTCCTCAGTCACCATGCGCAGGACTCTGAGAAGTTATAGGAATATGCAGGTGTGGGCTAGAAGCTCAGCTTCATTTCCAATGTTGTGGAAAGTTACTGTACATCATGGGATGGAGCCCAATGCTCCCCTACGCCACTAGGACAGAGCCCCAGGCAGAGTATCCACATGGTATCCCAGGGTATCCACATGGAAACAGTTGACGTATTCTAATGTTGAAGCTGGAGTCACCTGAACCCTTTTGGAGACTGGAAAACAGATGATGATCAGAGTCCATGTGCTTGGCAGGCGGCAAAGATGCATCAGAGCCTGGAACCCATGGTGGCTCACATTAATCTGCTTATAGAAGGAAGCCTGGGGCTGCTATACCCCAAGTCTCACACTCTGGGCCCTTGAGTGTGGGAGGACAGCCAGGGAGCACACTCTGAGGTAACTGACAATGCCCTGGGCTTCCCTACAGGCTCTTGACAGTGGGGCTTCTTTCCAAATCTTGCACTTTTAGGCCAGTTCTCCCTGGCCAGTTCCAGGGTCTGCTTGTTCTCTGTATTCCCTTTAGGACCCTTGCTGCTGGCACACTCAGCATCTTTGAGTCCCCACTATTCGGCTGTGTTTGGAAGGAGCTGTGCAATTAATTCTGCCTTATACTTCTGGCCCAGCCACAGTCTCTGGTTTGGGATTTTCACTTTTTTTTTTTTTTTTTAAATAGGACAGTGTATCGCTATGTAGATTAGGCTGGTCTCAAATTCACTATCTGGTCCAGGCTGGCCTTGAACTTGAGATCCTTCTGACTCAGCCTCCAGAGAACTGGGATTACAAGTGTGCATCATGCAGAGTGGGTCAGGTGCCACTGAGAAGCAATGCTGAGGAATGGCACACCGTGGACCTTTGAGGCACAGCAGGCTGAGTTGCACTGAGTTCTGTCACCAGTGTGAGACTCTAGGTGACTCTAGGTAGGGTGCTATGCTTCTAGATCTTCAGATATTTCTCTGTAAAGGGAGAAGAGTTGTATGGGGTTGTAAGGACTGGGACAATGTATGCCAATTTATGGGTCTTGCTTGACACTGGGCAGATTTTTCACACATGAAGCTGCTTTTTTGTCCTATAACTATGACTGTGGGAAGAAGGTCACATAGAGAATCATGAAGCTGTCAAAGCTGATCAAGAGGTCATTCTCTCTCAGGGTGTCCTTGGGACAGACTTGAGTCTGAGACTTAGTCAAATCTTAAATTATTGGCTTAAAAACCTGCTTGGGATACTCACCACATTCCTCCTTCCTCTGCTGTCTCCAGGAGTCCTTCTCCAATCCCACAGGTGGCTGGAAAATAACTAGCATTCTCTAAATGCTAAATAATTCTCAGTGGCAGTGATAATGACCATCATAGTATAAGGACACTAATAGCAGGTTTTAACAAGCCCCCATAGTGACCACAAATAGGTGTCATCACTCGCTCCCCATGGTGCTTCTGGATGCTCATTTTTCCCCATGCAGCTCTGACCCAATTGCAGAAACAGAGAAGGCAGATGCAGAACTTCGGGGGAATGCAGAGTGCCTGTTCTCAGGACTCCCTCGTTCCTCTGAAGTTCTCAGGACGGTATTAGTCTTTGTTGGTCAGGAGGTAAGGGAGTCAGTGGCCAAGCCTTGGCTGCCATCTCCCTGCCAGGCTTCTTGTCAATACCTGTTGACATTTTCCTGAGTAATTGTTCCAGGCACCTCAGTATATTTCTTCATATCAAGAGATAGATTAAGGGGGGGGGGGCTATTGATTTTGTGGCTTCATGTGTGAAAGATCTAATCTTAATCCTCCACTGTTCATTTTCCTTAACCTTTTAATAACATGATAGGGAGGCAACCTGTCACAATGGAGTTTCTGAGACATGTTGCCATAAATACATGCCACCGTTGGTTTTCTTTTATGAGAGTATATTTTTAGAATAATAATAATAATGATAACATTTGTAGGTGCAGTGCTGCTTACAAAGCATTCTCCCATATCAACTTATTCCATCCTGACAGCAGTCCAGATGGGTTAAAGTTATTTTACTCATTTTGATTTATTCCCAGAATCCTTCTACAATATGAATTATTATCATTATCTTCCATGTCACTGATGAGGGGTCTGTACTGTCCAAGGCCATATAGGTCTCAGAAACAATGTATGGAGTTGTAGTGATCAGTCCTCAGGTGCTGCCAAGGGGCCCTGTGTCACCTTGGACTCTCTGGGGTACATTTCTTTTTTCAAAGCAACAGGACAGCTTCCTTTCTGAAATTTTCATCAGGATTAAGGATGATGTGTGAAAGCCATCTCCATAGTATCTGACACCCAGGAGAGGATAGGTATAAGTCAGCTATGGCATTAAAATAGTAATTACATTAATTATTTGATAATGGCAAGATGGGAACTTTATGTCAAACCTCAGCTTTCCTTTCTCTTTACTGGAAACAAATTGGAGTCCTCCCTTTCCCCGTGACACTCAGCTAAGGGCTCTTTAGGTGACCATGTATGTCTCAGTGGATGCTGGTAATGAAGTCCAAGGATCAGGTAAGGAAGCAAAATTTGGAAGACTCCCCCTCTTGAGTAGGCTCCTCGCTGCATTCTGAGGTACACACAGGACCCTGGTAGCATGCTATTTAACCCTTGCCTTGCACTGAGAAAGGGTGATGGGGCACCCAGGTGTTCTCATTTTAGCTTAGAGAAGTCAGGGGTGCAGAAGGTACAAGGATCAGGAACTTGAGGAGATAAACAGAGGGACTGGACCTGCCTTATCCCCACTCTTGCCACCCTGCAGCTCTGCGGATTGAAGAAAGTCACTTCTGTCCATAAGCTATCATTTTAAAAGTGCCTGGACTTACTTGTAGTTTGTGTTCCTCAACTGAGATTTAACCTGCAAGGGGCTATAACTGAGCCATGAGCGTAAGGTGGAATATCCTTCCTATTGAAGGGAAAGCCAAGTAGCAGAATCTGTGGATAGTGGCTGAATCCATTTAAACTCAACGTTGTCTCCATTGCCAGTTCAAGGCATGAGGGTGGAGGTAGAAGTGGTGATGAGACGGAGAAGCTTAGGCTAGGAAATCTTGCTGGGATAATGTTTACATTTCCTCTGGGACTTACAGTCTATAGTTTCTGCTTTCCAGCCTGGAAGCCTGTTCTCAGGTGCCATCTCGCAGCTTTCTTCGGTTCATTCTTGAATGCTGTGGGACAACACCCACTGGCCCTTCCCTCTAGGTGTCTCCTTCACTTGCCCTAACCCAACATATCATGTTCCAGTTTAAATTAAATCCTGGGTTTCATCTCCATTGATAAATCCCACGATCCCTGACCTGTCAGGTTTGGTGCCTGTCCTTCTCTGTCTGGTTAGACTTTCTGCTCTGAGTCCCACTTCCCTTTTGAAGAACCCAAGTTTTCCTTTTCACACCCAAGTGCTCAAATGTCTCGTTCCTTTGAGACACATCTTCCTCACTGTCCTCTTTTGGATCCACTCGACTCTTTGGGATGGGGTTGACACACTTCATGATAGTATGATTCTGAACTCCTGTCTCCATGTCCCCCTATCTATACATTCCTCTATAATGAGGCCTTATCCTCATCCATCCGGATACAATCAGCCCCTTTATTGGTGTCTTTCTAGTGTGACACATTTTGCTTAAAAGGAGGTTAACAACCCTGTTGACACCAACTTCATATTCACCAAGGCATGTGTTCCCAGACTCAGACTGTTTTATAATATTGTAAGGATATAACACTCATCCTCCACAGTCTCTTCATTGTATTCAGGAACCGAGGTTCATAAAGGAAGATATTTTTTTCTGAGGCTGCCCAGGTATGTAAAAGCAAAGCTGCAAGCCAATTTTAGGCTCTCTCATTCAGCCCAGGCTTTCTGTCAGCCCTACCTGTTCAGCCAACTTCATGGCATGTGCAGCTCACCTCCTTCATTCGAGGCATGGGGCTCTGTGCAGTGATAGGCCATCTTTCTGCCCCAAAGCTTTGTAGTCAAGTCATCCACACTATTGGTCTTCCCACGAGGACCAATGTCCACCATTGGACTGAGCATCTTGTAGGAGCCGGTCATGGAGATGCTGGTGTTCTTTCAGGAGCTCTTACCCTGATGCTGAACCCTTTGCTCTGCATTCTTTTTTTTTTTTTAAATACTTTATTTTTTTTTCTTCAAGTTACATCTCAGTAACAAACCCCTCCCTATTCCCCCTTCCTATCCCGCCCTTCCACCCTATTCCCCCCAGAAGTTTCCCCTTTCAGTCCAACAGATGGTTCCTTCTCTTATTACAGTAAGTATTATACAAAACAACAGATACAGATATGCCACATTTATGAGAGTTAAATGGCCCAGTATACCTTCCCAATGTCCAGTTTATACATATTTGGCCCCTGACTTTAACATTCTACTATCTAACCATCTCCTTGGGTTTAAAGGTCTATATCTGACTCAACATTCATACTAACTTGCAACACACTTTTAAGAGTATCTTCTTAGATCTATAACACCCTCTTGATTCCTAAACAACTCAAATTTTAACTATGAGACTCTAGCTGTCTATTCTTCAACCACCTCAGAGACCTGAGAGGGATAAATATATTTGCTTATATAGGAAGTGCAGGGCCTGCAGCTTCCAAAACTAAGAAAGGACATACCAATGACTGCCTGGACAGTTCCCATTTTCTCTCCATACATTCCTGCATCAGTCTTCAGCCTTTGGGTCCTGTTTCTCTGACAGACATTTGTTGTAGAGCAGGGATTATGAAGGACTTACCTACCCTGTCTTGGCAGAGTTAGGCTGTCGACTTCCCTGCTACCAAGTTTTGTTCTTTTTGAACAGCAGTCTGTCTGCAGTTGGTGCAAGGGGTTTTTTCATGCCAAGAGATAGGCTTGCCACTAATTCAACCATCTTACAGTGGAGGTTCTTCGATGCTTATCTTCTACTTGGAGTAGAATAGGGGGTGCTGTCAGGCGCTGATATGTCTCGATATCAAAAATAAATCTTGATTTAAGATAACATCTTTGAATGCCATATTCTGCAGATCTCCTGGGGTTTTTGAAGATGCCCTATCCATCTCTTGTATTTAGATAAGCAAATGTTGCTTGTCTCTTAGCAACTTGATTACTGGGTAGTTTAGAGAATATCTGTGATAGACTGTCATAGTAGCTAACAAAGTGACATGTTTGCATGACTAGGAGTTTGTTTTAACTATCCTAGACCGTTTTAGATGGTTGGTATCAAGAGGTCAGAGCTTCACATTTTATTTTTAAGTATCTCTAGGTATGATACCATTAGGAAGCGTTACCTTTAAATTTGTATCAATATACAAAGATCTATTCAATTGTGGTTAAATATACTCTTAATTATGTATCAATATACAAAGATCAATGCCTATGTAGCCCAATACAATCTTAATATTACGTCCATATGCAAGGGTCAATACCATTGTGGCCAACTATAATCTTAATTTTGTATCAATATACAAAGATCAATACCGATGTAATCCAATACAATCTTATTTTTGCACAATAAACAATGGTCAATACCACTTTAGCCAAATAAACTACTAATTTTGTATCAATATACAAAGGTATAAGGGCATATTCAATAATCTGCCCCTTCTTCCTGGACCTTCCTGTGCTATGTCTATATCTCATTTTTCTCAAGCCCATGCACTCCTACATAGGAGAGGAAGAAGGATACAGAAAAGGAAAAGTAGGAAGTCCCTGGGGCTAACCTCCAAAACCCATTAAGACAGGACCATTTATCAGCTTGTAGTCTCTTCCCCTAAATATCAGAGTTTTCAGTTATCCTTCAAATAACCAAAAAGAAGGGCGGAGAAACACCTTCCCCACCCTCTGGGCATGGGACGTCGCTCTCTTAAAGTGACTTCCTGCTGATTTGGGTCGTAGTAGACCTGTTTGGGGCCCGAACCCAAATGGAAAAAATGGTTAAAAATGTTTGTACACTCCTTTTATGTTCAGTCCTTCTGTTCTCAGCTGTTTAGATGACCTAAGGGGTTTGTAGGCAGAAGCTGATCTTGCAGGCTTCACTGAGGTTCCTGCCGGGGCATTGTGTAGAGCTGAACGGTCCCAGTGACATTGGATTGCTGTGGTGGTTGCAGGCCCCCATGGAGACAGCTATTGAGGAAGTCTGCCAGGCAGAATCAACTGGGTCACTCGTCCTCCTTGGTGCCTGATTCTGCTCTCTGCTGAGGTTTCCGCTGTCTAGCCGTCCCTGGGCTCCCCTAATGAACGCTTCGATTCTCCTGGAACGATAAGAACAGAGCCCTGCCCCAATCCCAACCCTAGGACAATTGTCCTCTTTTTTTTGGGGGGGTGGGGGGGCTAGGTAGTACTTCTCCTGAAGCAAATTTGGCCTTCTGACAACATACAAAGCGTTATCTTTCAATCTGGGTTAAAGAAGAAATCATTCTGTCACCTTGGAGCTAAACCAGCTCCAGTGTATATATTTTGAGATCCCAAAGGACAATCTGCCTGCATCGAGAAGGCCTTTTGTAAGTAGCCTCCAAACCTAGGTCCCTCCAAATCCCATGTGTGTGTCTCTGAACTCTAATTATTGGGATCAGGGACCTGTGTTTCCCATCTGAAGGGATCAAAGATGTGTTCCACCACTCCTGGATCGAAGTCTTTCTCTATTTAGAGTTTGCCCTGCATCAGGCTGACCCTGAGCTCCGGGATCTGCCCGTTTCTGTCTCCAGTGTGCTGGGAGCTGGGACCAAGGGTGTACTCTTCTTGAGTGGTGGGACCAAGAGTATGCACCCTCACCACCCCGCTCCGTATGACTCCAGAATACATAAGACCACCAACTCTACGGTGCTCCCCCCCCCCCCCCCCCCCCCGACGTCAAAGGCATGGGCCAATACCACAATTCTCTTGTATTTTACCTTAGCTCCACGTCTTCTCTACACCTGGAGGTCTGCAAAACCAGGCCGAATGGCTGTATCCTCTATTCCATTCACAGTGTTTCAGCCCTGCCCCCTGCCTTTGTTTTTTTAGTTAATAAATTTATTTGTTTGCTGCTTCAGGTTACATCCTTATCATATTGTCCTCTTTTCCCGCTTTCCAGCCCCAACCTCCCATGCTCTACCCCCTGACCCTTCCGTCTTGTTCCTCTGGGGTGGAGTGTCCCTGCCTAACAGTCTCTCACCACAGATCAGGAGTCATATGAGGGCCAAGAGCCTCTTCATTCACCAGGGGCCTACGAGGCAGTACTGCCAATGAAAGGTGTCTCCTTGCTACTGGGGGAATACTAAAAAAAAAAGACCAACAAACACACAAACCCACAAAAAACAAAGAATATCAACAAAAAAAGAGAGGAAAAAGAGAAGGGAAAAGGAAAAAGAAAAAAGAAACAAAGAAGGAAAAAGAAAAAGATAAAAAAAAATTATGTCCATGTTCCTTTTGGTGTGTTGGTTGTAGTACAGATATCCTGTACGATATAGTTAAAATCCTACTATAAGTGAATAGATGCCATGTGCATCCTTCTGAGACTGGGTTAGCTCACTCAGGATGAGCTCCTCTAGATCCATCCATTTGGTTGCAAATTGCATGACTTCATTGTTTCTTATAGCTGAGTAATATTCCATTGTATAGATGTATCACAATTTTTTAATCCATTCTTCAGTTGAGGGACATCTGGGTTGTTCCCAATTTCTAGCTATTACAAATAAGGCTGCTATGAACATAGATGAGGAGACTTCCCTATGTCTCCCTGAGAGGTCCTTTGGGTGTATACCCAGAAGTGGTATGGCTGGGTCCTGAGGCAAGGTTATTCCTAGATTTCAAAGATATCGCCAGACAGACCTCCATAGTGGTTGCACAAGTCTGCACTCCCACCAGCAATGGAGTAGGGTTCCCCTTTCTCCACACCCTCGCCAGCATGCGCAATCATTTGAGCTCTTTATCTTAGCCATTCTAACAGGTGTTAGGTGGAATCTCAGGGTCGTCTTGAGTTGCATTTCTCTGATGATTAAGGATGTTGAACATTTCTTCAGGTGTCTCTCAGCCCTTAGGGATTCCTCCTTTGTGAATTCTGTATTTAGCTCCATCTCCCATTTTTTGATTGGATTATTTGGTTTCTGGCATTTAGTTTCTTGAGTTCTTTGTAGATTTTAGATAATAGCCCTCTATCAGATGTGGGGTTGGTGAAGATTTTCTCCCAGTCGGTTGGTTGCCGTTTTGTTCGAATGATAGTGTCCTTTGCCTTACAGAAGCTTTTCAGTTTCATGAGGTCCCATTTATTGATTGTTGATCTCAGGTCCTGAGCTGTTGATGTTCTGTTCAGGAAGTTGTCACCTGTGCCAATGAGTTCGAGGGTTTCTCCTACTTTTACTTCTAGTATCTTTAGTGTGGCTGGCCTTATGTTAAGGTCTTTGATCCACTTGGAATTAAGTTTTGTACAAGGTGATAGGTATGGGTCTAATTTCATTCTTTTGCAAGTGGACATCCAGTTGGACCAGCACCATTTGTTGAAGATGCTGTCCTTCTTCCATTGTGCGGTTTTGGCTTCTTTGTCAAAGATTAGTTGGCCATAGGTGTGTGGATCCATGTTTGGGTCTTCAATTCGATTCCATTGATCCACTGGTCTGTTTCTATACCAGTACCATGCTGTTTTTATTACTGTTGCTCTGTAGTACAGCTTGAAATCTGGGATGGTGATACCTCCAGATGTTTTTTCATTGGACAAGATTGATTTAGCTATTCTGGGCTTTTTGTTGTTCCATATGAAGTTGAGACTAGCTTTTTCCAGGTCTATAAAGAATTGTGTTGGTATTTTGATAGGAATTGCATTAAATCTATATATTGCTTTTGGTAGGATAGCCATTTTTATTATGTTGATCTTACCTATCCATGAGCATGGGAGATCTTTCCATCTTCTAAAGGCCTCTTCCATTTCTTTCTTCAGGGGCTTGAAGTACTTGTTATATAGGTCCTTTACATGCTTGGTTAGAGTTACTCCCAGGTATTTTATATTGTTTGTGGCTATTGTGAAGGGAGTTGTTTCCCTTATTTCTTTTTTGGTACATTTGTTTGTTGTATAAAGAAGGGCTTCTGATTTTTTTGAGTTAATTTTGTATCCAGCCACCTTGCTGAAGTTGTTTATCAGCTGTAAGAGTTCTTTGGTGGAGTTTTTGGGGTCGCTTATGTATACTAACATATCATCTGCCAATAGGGATAATTTGACTTCTTCATTTCCAATTTTTATCCCTTTGATCTCCTTTAGTTGTCTTATTGCTCTAGCAAGGACTTCAAGTACTATATTGAAGAGATATGGTGAAAGTGGACATCCTTGTCTTGTCCCTGAGTTTAGAGGAAATGTTTCAAGCTTCTCTCCATTTAATTTGATGTTGGCTACTGGCTTGCTGTATATTGCCTTTATTATTTCTAGGTATGGTCCTTGTATGCCCGTTCTCTCCAGAACTTTTAGCATGAAGGGGTGTTGGATTTTGTCAAATGCTTTTTCTGCATCTAGCGAGATTATCATGTGGTTTTTTTTCTTTCATCTTGTTTATGTGGTGAATTACATTGATAGACTTTCGTATATTGAACCATCCCTGCATTCCAGGGATGAAGCCTACTTGATCATGGTGTATGATACTTTTGATGTGTTCTTGAATTCGGTTTGCTAGTATTTTATTAAGTATTTTTGCATCTATGTTCATGAGGGAGATTGGTCTGAAGTTCTCTTTCTTTGTTGGGTCTTTGTGTGGTTTAGGAATCAGAATGACAGTGGCCTCATAGAATGAGTTTGGCAGTGATCTTTCTGTTTCTATGTGGTGGAAGAGTTTGAAAAGTAATGGTGTTAGTTCCTCTTTGAAGGTCCGGTAGAATTCCGTGCTAAAGCCATCTGGCCCTGGGCTTTTTTTGGTTGGGAGATTATTAATGACTGTTTCTATTTCCTTGGGTGTTATTGGGCTGTTTAAGCTGTTAATCTGATTTTGATTTAGTTTTGGTAGGTGGAATTTATCGAGGAAATTGTCCATTTCGCTTAGGTTTTCAAATTTAGTGGAATATAGATTTTTAAAGTGATGCCCGAATATTTTCTGGATCTCCTCAATGTCTGTTGTTATTTCTCCCTTTTCATTTCTGATTTTGTTGATTTGTGTTCTTTCCCTTTGCCTGTTAGTTAATTTGGCTAGGGGTCTGTCTATTTTGTTTTTTCTCAAAGAACCAACTCTTGGTTTCATTGATTCTTTGTATAGTTCTTTTTGATTCTAAATTGTTGATTTCAGCCCTAAGTTTGATGATTTCCTTCCTTATGCTCTTCTTGGGAGTGTTTGTTTCTTTTTTTTCCAATTCACCCAGCGTAGCTGTTAGTTCACTAATATGAGCTGTCACAATTTTCTTTTTGAAAGCACTTAGTGCTATGAACTTTCCTCGTAGCACACACAGCTTTCAATGTATCCCATAGGTTTGGGTATGTTGTGTCTTCATTGTCATTGGATTTTAAGAAGTCTTTGATTTCCTTCATTTCTTCCCTGACCCAGTGGTCATCCAGTAAGGAGCTGTTCAATTTCCATGTGTGTGTAGGCTTTCTGTTGATTCTTTTGCTGTTGAAGACCAGCTTTATTCCATGGTGGTCTGATAAGATACAAGGTGTTATTTCAATTTTCTTGTATCTATTGAGACTATCCTTGTGACCAACTATGTGGTCGATTTTGGAGAAGGTTCCGTGGGGTGCTGAGAAAAAGGTGTATTCCTTTGTGTTTGGGTGAAACGTTCTGTAGATATCTGTTAGGTCCATTTGTTTCATGATCTCTGTTAGACTCAATATTTCTCTGTTTGTCTTCTGTCTTGATGATCTGTCCTTTGTTGTGAGTGGGGTGTTGAAGTCTCCCACTACTAATGTGTTGTGATCGACGTGCGCTTTAAGTTTTAGAAGTGTTTCTTTTACGAAAGTAGGTGCCTTTGTATTTGGGGCATAGATGTTCAGTATTGAAATTTCCTCTTGATGAATATTCCCTTTAATGAGTATTTCCTTTGTCTTTCTTCATTAACTTCAGTTGGAAGTCTGTTTTGTTTGATATTAGGATGGCTACTCCAGCTTGCTTCCTGGGTCCATTTGCTTGGAAAACCTTTTCCCAGCCCTTTACTCTGAGGCAGTGTCTATCTTTCGTAGTTAGATGTGTCTCTTGTATACAGCATAAGGAAGGGTCTTGCTTGCGGATCCACTCTGTAAACCTATGTCTTTTTATTGGGGAGTTGAGTCCATTGATGTTGATGGATATTAGTGACCTGGGGTTGTTATTTCCCATTAGTTTGGTATAGGTGGTGGTCCTGTGCCTCTTTTGGTTTAGTTGCTGAGGGGTTTTCTATTCCCTTTGTTTTCTTGGGTGGAGTTTTCTTCTCTGGGTTGGGATTTTCCTTCTAGGATTTTCTGTAGGGCTGGGTTTGTGGGTAGATATTGTTTAAATTTGATTTTGTCATGGAATATCTTGTTTTCTCCATCTATGTTGATAGAGAGTTTTGCTGGGTAAAGTAGTCTGGCTGGGCACCTATGATCTCTCAGGACTTGTAGTATATCTGACCAGGCCCTTCTAGCTTTTAACGTTTCTGAGGAGAAGTCAGGTGTAATTCTGATCGGTCTGCCATTGTATGTGACTTGACCTTTTTCTCTTACAGCTTTTAATATTCTTTCTTTGTTCTGTACATTTGGTGTTTCAATTATTATGTGGCGAGAGGAGTTTCTTTTCTGATCTAATCTGTTTGGTGTTCTGTAAGCCTCTTGGATTTTTATTGGCATCTCTTTTTTCAGGTTTGGGAAGTTTTCCTCTATGATTTTGTTGAAGATATTTCCTGGACCTTCGAGTCGGGAGTCCTCTCTTTCCTCTATACCTATAATTCTTAGGTTCCGTCTTTTCATTGAGTCCTTGATTTCTTGGATGTTGTGGGTGATTTTTTTAGCCTTCTCATTTTCTTTGGATGTTGTACTGATTTCTTCCACTGAATCTTCCATGCCTGAGATCCTGTCTTCCATCTCTTGCATCCTATTGTTGATACTCACATCCGTAGTTCCTGTTCTCTTCCCTTGGTTCTCCACTTCCTCTTTTAACTCTGACTGTGTTTTCTTTATTGTTTTTATTTCTATTTTCATGTCTTGTATGCTTTTGTTCGTTTTGTACATTTCTTTCTCCAGCTTGCTTGTTTTTGTGTGAAAATCTTTCATAGCTTTGTCCTTTTCCTGTTCAAGCTCTGTCACCTTGGCTTGGAGCTCTTTAATGGTGTTGTTCCTTGTTTTGATTTGTAGAATTGTGGCTTCTTTGAATTCCTTCATAGATTTAAGTTCTTCTTGCAGGGACTCTATCACTTTCCCTAATGCAGAATTGTCAACATTTTCATGTGTTTCTGTTGGTGTGTGGTCATCCAAATTGGATGAGCTAGGATAATTCTGCTTTGTTGGAGTCATATTTCCTTGATTTCTATTTTTTTTTTTGACCTTTGGCCATTGGATGCATTTAGCTGTCTGTTTTCTGTGCTTGGAACCACAGTGGATGATTTGGTGCAGGGGACGAGTTACTTGGCTATCTGTCCTTGCTTACAGGAGGATTTCAAGGTCACTGTGGTTTTAATCGCCTGAGGCACTGTGAGCTGGTCCAGCCTATTCCCAGGTTGTGAGTAATGGACCAGGATTGTTTCACTGCTCCCAATTCAGACTTCTCTATGTTGCACTCTGAGTTATCAGCCTGTAATGGTTCTGATGGTATGGGCCTGTTTGCCCAGGCACCGATTCTGTGAGCTTTGTTTGTCATCATGGAGGCTGACAGGGTCTGGCTCCACACCTAAAATGTCTGGATTTTCCAGAATACAGCTATGGTCCCGATTTCTGGTTTCTCACTCGGCTTCTCGCCACAGGGCTGGCCTCTGTGCCTGATTAACTTCCTGTCTGCGCCGCCGCGGGTCCCCCTCCCTGGCTGCTAGGCCGTGGGTACCCCAAGCCCCGGATCCTCCGGCAGCCTGAGTGGACCTCTCGCCCCAGCAGCTCAGCCGTGGGTGCCCGGATCCCTGGCCCTGCCCACGCCTGTCTCTCTCCCCAGATGACCTGCCGCGGACTGGCGGGGATTTGGCCCTGCCAGCCGGGCTCCCTCCCCAGCTGCGGTGTCGTACGTGCGCGGGATTCGGCCCCTCCCGCCCGCCTTTGTGTTCCCAGCTTCCCGCGCTCTCTTGGAACCTCCCGCCCTCCACTTTACTAGCGGCTGCGGACCACCTGCTGAGCCCCCTGTTTGGAGGATGCTAAGCCTTCCACTATCTCGCAAAGTTCTTTAAGTGGGTATAAGTTCTACCTGAGGTGTGGGGAGCCCAATATGCCAGCGATCTATGGCCAAGTGGACCCTGATTCTGCCTGCTGTGAGTTGGGATTGATCTTACCAGGCGCCTCTCCAAATGGGAGTTCTCGAATCCTGGGTTTAGTGGCTTCCGTGTCTGTGAGAGATGGGGAGAGCCTTGCCCTGGGACTTTTAACAGTCCCTTGGGAGCTGTGAGTGTTCCCGGGGTGGGTGGGGGGGGTCTAGCCCCTCCGGTTTTTGCACAGTGCCCAATAACTCTGTGTTTTTTATGGCTCTTTTTTCCCCCGCGTTCAAAATGTGTCAGTGTAGGTCGCCGCCATCTTGGACCGCCCCCTGCTCTGCATTCTTAATAACTGTTTGTACACCTTTTGCCTTTGCTTTGTGCTGGGGTTGGGCTTTATCTGAATTTCCTGGCATTTTGTACCCAGGTTCCTTCATGGCCCCAAGGCTCTTCTCAAGCTCTATGTCTTGATGAAGGCACCCAACTCCATGGTATTGTCTTTCTCCAACTCCACTGTACTGTCCTTCTCCTTGCTTGGGCAAATCCAACAGACAGAGAGATTAACATCATCTGGCACAATTAGAGAGCCATTCTTGAGCCAACTTTTGTTGCACCTCTGGTATGTTGATATTTTTGTTGGAGAATCTGATAAAGACTTTTTTTTCTTGAGATGGTGGTTTCCCATGCATCAAAAATATATTGTCATTTGTAAGACCACACCATTCTTCCCAAGGGACCCTCAGAACACTTGACACATGATTTTCATGCCATTTTTTTAAGATGCCCATTTGTGGTTTGATAAAAAAACCTCCTCCTAATGATCTGTAAACCCAATGTTTCCACAGAGATGATGTGGCATGATTAGCAGTGAAACCCACCCATAAATATGACATGTCAGGTCAGCTCTCTCCATCTTCTGGTTAGGTAGTTCTGGAATGAGCCAAGGAACATGCTGGGCAGACTAGAACCTCTAAGCTTCCTGAAAGCAGTGATAGTCCCTCACTTCCTCCTGGAAGCACAGTCAGCTAATGAGTGAGGGATTTGGAATCAGTGAGTCAGAAGTCAACTGCTGGCTGTGACATGCATCTAGACATGGTATTCATTTCCTTTGAGCCTCAATGTCTACCTTCATAAAATTGGGGTTAAAATATACATATTTCCTGTGAGAAAAGCAATACCAGAATATACATATTCTAACTCCAGACTCCAAGTGCATCTGCATGTACACACACAAGAGATGGGAAGGAGGGGCCTCATAGAGATGACTTACAAGAGAACTAAGGTACAGACTCTTGCAGTAGACATTTAGAAATGAGGGATGACAGGGGCTGGTCAAGAGCCAAATAACCGTAGCTAGAGAGAATAGACAAATGAGTTTGGGATCTCTTAGCAAGCAGCCAAAGGGACTTACAAGGCAAGAGTGAGTACTGTTTGAGGCAGTGCCCCACTTAAGACAGGGGGAGTCTTCCAGGGACAAAAGATTTTGCTGTAGAAACCCTGTGGGAGCCCCAGGTAGACCAGCTTGATGCTGTGTGGAACACTGGTCTCACTGGACATCACATACTGTAATTAAAATTTGATTACTGAGAAAGTTGTGGTAGCCCATGCCTTTAATCCCAGCATGCAGGAGCCAGAGGCAGGCAGGTCTCTGTGAGTTCGAGGCCAGCCTGGTCTACAAAGTGAGTTCCAGGATAGCCAGTACTGTCTGTCACACAGAGAAACCCTTTCTCAAAAAAACAGAGAACAAACAAAAAAATTTGGCCAATGGGGATGGGCAGTCACAGCCAGATCTGACAGGAAGGCCCCAGGTCTTTGGATATCTATTCTGAGTTGGGATGACTCAGCATCTCCAAATCTACCTGATTATTAAAATTGACCTTGGTGGTCAGAACCCACTCAATTCTGAGGAAAGTGCTGCTGGCAATGAACACAGAGCAGAGGGAGAAGAGACCTGAAAAATATTCCCTTGCCTCAGCCAGTTCCCCATTTGGACAAGAAGATATTCCACCCAGTCTCCTGGGATGTCTAGGGTAATGAGAAATTGCTCAGGTTGTATCTTAGTGCTGAAGTGTCAGGAGATAATTTTAATTCCCTGCCCTCTCGGTCTGGCTTGAATACCTGGGTACAAATACTAGACTCCCCAGACTCAGTTCTCCAGGTAACATGGAGACACAGAAAGCCTTGGGAAAAAATCAGTAAATCAACAGAGCTGTTGTGAATCATTTACCAGGCATTGTTCAAGATGGATTTCAAAGGACATGGACAAGTTGACAACTTAGGAAGCTAGTTCTCCAGTGGTGGGGTGTGTGGGAAGAGGAACTAGAGATGGACACACATGGTCAAGATGGAGTGATCAGAAAGCATCTGTAAAGACTGGGGAGGAGGCTCAGATAGCAGAGAACCCAACAGATATCAGGACCCACTTTTTTCCTTGCCACTGAGCATGCCCATATCCACAAGAAGAAGGGGGAGCTACTTCACCTCACCTCACCTATCCCCCAATTGCAAAGTGCTTGGACTTTAGGATAGTGACAAGGGGTGAGGCTGAGAAACCAGTCGTGTGGGCCACCCCAAAGAGAGGCTTGGAAAGGAGAGGAAGAGGGGTTCTCCACTGATTGTTCCCTAGTAAACTTTACAGTCACTCGTTGGCTGTCCACAGTTTGCTCCAAAGAAATCTGAAATCGGTGATGGTTCCTGCCTTGGAGGCAACATCCTAAGTAGAACAAACAGCATCAACCACCAGACAGACAGACAGGAGGAAGATACAGTTCTGCTCTGCACCATCTGCGGGCCTTAAACTTTCAGGCAGGAACACAGAATTTACCTTTACCACAGGCGAAGCACTTCATGCTCAGGAGTAATGAAACAGGGGGATACGTGTACCTTGACTGTGTGAACAACTCTCCATTGTGTATATAAAAGGTGTCCTCACACACACACACCAAAATCTATAGTTCAGTGAAGAAAATCATATTGCACACAGTACATGAAAGCATTTATTTAGAAAGTAAACACCTGAGACAAAGCTAAGTATTTCTGTAGTAAACATTCACAAATGTAGACTCAGAAGGATGCAGGAGGGGTTATGCAGATCAGTGGGTTTCCTGGGAGGGAACAAGGAGCAGATTCATGAATGTTTCATACTGATGTATTATATATTAAAAAATTTAATGTTGATGTTTACTACGACAAAAAGTACACACTAAACAAAGATAATGCAGTTGGTCCTTTCTAACTGGACTTCAAAAAACTGTTGGTTGTAACCGGACTTGAAAATGGTGAGAACTTTCATTGTTGCCTAATTTCTCACCACGTTCAAACTCAAACAAATTTTTGGTGAACTCAAACATGCACTAGATTCAAAATGCTTCAGGCAGTTCACTTCTGGTGCACTTCTCTGTTGCATCATGGGACCTCTTCCCAGCCTTGGTTCTGTACGCAGAGTGTCCACTCTTAATTGTGCATGTTGCCACACCACTCAGCTCCAGCAAAGGCTGCCAAACACTGTGGTTCAGATCTGAGACTATGGAGTTATGAACTGCACAGTCACCTGTTCAACCCCGGGACTGTTGCTCATCTTTGAACACCTTTGTAGCTTACCTATGTGGTCAAGAATTATTATCTCTAAATTCATATACGCCTCATTTCTTTTTCCTTTAAAGGTTTCCCTTCACTCCATCCATTTTTGGATACGCTCGTTTCCATGGCTGCACTCTCTGTTGTGACATGCTGCCTGCTCACTCTCCACTTCAGATCGACATCCTTTAGTGAGGCTGTTCTGGCTGTTCTTTACCAAAGTTTGCATAGGTTGGCACCATTTAAACATGTTATTTCTTTTTGCATTACCTTAAAATGTAGACTGATGTCAATAAAAGATATAATAGCTGAGCTGACAGCCTTGATCTCTATTTTTTTTTTTTGAGACAGGATCTTCTTGGAGAAAGGTCTTATGCATGATTTTCAGATGCTGAATTCAATGCTCTGAGATCTGGTTACTGTCTTATCTGAGGCATTGTTTGATTGGATAATAAAAGTTGCTGGTGGCCAATTAGCTGAGCAGAGAGAGAGAGAGAGAGATTGGGAAGGTGGGACTTCCTGGTAGGAAGAAACTCTGGGAAGAGACAGAGGAAGCTTTTTTTTTTTTTCACCAGGAGACTCAAGAGGAGACAGATGGACAGATGTGACTCTAGGCTTGGGAAGTACAGCAAGCAATGTGGCTGGCTGGGACTAGGTTCTCAGGTTAATTTGGATGAGCTGGTTGAGAGTCTGCCCAGCATGTAAAGCCAAAGCGTTAAAACATTAAAAGGTCTTGGTATATTTATTTTATGGGCATAAGGGCTCCTAGGTTTCAGGCCTCCTCACCCAGAGACATAAGCCCCCAGGCCTAATACAACAGAATGTCACTATGTGGCCAGGCTGCCCTGGAACTCATAGATCCACCTGTCTCTGCAACCCAAGTGCTGGGATTAAATGTAAATGCCTCCATGGCCATCTTCAGCAGTACTTTTTTTTTTTTTGAGGTAGGGTTTCTCTGTGTAGCCCTGGCTACCTTGGTCTCACTCTGTAGACCAGGCTAGCCTCAAAGACCCACATGCCTCTGCCTCCCGAGTGCTGGGATTAAAGGCATGAGGCACCCTGCCCTGCAATACCACACCCATCTTTGAACTCTAATTCCAATAGGGGCCTTTACAGTCCACTGGAGAGGCTTTTCATATTAGCTATTAGTTTGAGGCAAATATTATTTTACGTGTGTGCTGGCTAGTTTTATGTCAACTTGATATCTCAAGTTATTATCTTTTTTGGGAATAGGTAACATCAATTAAGAAAATGCCTTATAAGTTGAAGCTGTACGGAAGCCTGTAAGGCATTTTCTTAATTAGTGATGTATGGGGGAGGACCAGCTCATTGTTCGTGGGTACACCATGGGATGATGGCCTAAAAAAAAAAAAAAAAAAAGCAGGGAGAGCAAGGCAGTAAACAGAACTCTTCTAAGGCCTCTTCATGAACTCCTGCTTCAAGATTCCTCTCCTGTTAGAGTTCCTGCTCTGATATCCTTCAGGGATGGACTATGATGTGGAAGTGTAAGTCAAAGCCCTGACTTCCTTCAATGATGGACTATGA
>CAJQZJ010005020.1:3082761-3114890 GCA_907164525.1 Lophiomys imhausi | reverse complement strand
CAATGATGGACTATGATTGGAAGTGTAAGTCAAAGCCCTGACTTCCTTCACTGATGGACTATGATATGGAAGTGTAAGTCAAAGCCCTGACTTCCTTCAGGGATGGACTATGATATGGAAGTGTAAGTCAAAGCCCTGAGTTCCTTCACTGATGGACTATGATATGGAAGTGTAAGTCAAAGCCCTGACTTCCTTCAGGGATGGACTCTGATATGGAAGTGTAAGTCAAAGCCCTGACTTCCTTCACTGATGGACTATGATATGGAAGTGTAAGTCAAAGCCCTGACTTCCTTCAATGATGGACTATGATATGGAAGTGTAAGTCAAAGCCCTGACTTACTTCAATGATGGAGTGTGATATGGAAGTGTAAATCAAGGCCCTGAGTTCCTTCAGGGATGGACTATGATATGGAAGTATAAGTCACATAAACCAGGCCCTCTCCAACTATCTTTTGATTATGGTGTTCCATCATAACTAAGATATCATGCTACGGGAATATTACCCTAATTCTACTTTCCAATACCTCTCCTTCTCCCTTACTCCAGGATTTGACTTAGAGACTTGGACACAATAGACAAGCAGACAAGTACTGTACCCTGAGCCATATCCCCAGCCCCCACCCTTTCTTTGCGAATTTTAAAGAATGGTTCCTGAAGTTACTGAGTTTCTTAACCCACTCTGGAATCCAGGCTGATCCTGAGCTCATGATCCTCCTGAGAACTAAGGGTCATAGGCCTGACTCTCTAAGGTCTTTTTCTTGAAGAGGTTAATAAATTTATCAGAATTCTTTGACGGCCTGGCTTCTCTGGACTTATTAAGTGCATCCCAAGAATCAACTTTATTTAGTCATGGTTTACAACTGTGTTTGATTTGAATTTAATTTTGATGTTTCTGATAATGTAGTAGACAATGAGGCTGTAATTTGTTCCACTCTTTTGATGCCTGCCTCTCCTAGCTTTGAAACATGAATTGAGAAACTTTCTGTGTTTTTCAACAGCATAAATGGTGCTATGTTCCTTGGCTTCACTTTTAGCTGCTGTAGGCACTCCATGCCCACTGGCCCTGCTAACTCTGCTGATGCTCTTCCACCCAGTGCTATTAATCATTTCCTGGTCAGCTACTTCCCTGAGCATGCACCTCAACTGGTGCCATAATCTTAGTACAAACTCTCATTGCAGATTCAATCATACCATAGCTCATTTCTCTCCTAACATACCCTCCCCTTACCAGGCTCTGAAACTTCTTGAAGCTGGGGTAGTCACACATGCATTTGCTTTAAGATTTTAAATCTCCTGTGCTCATCACAGGAGCTGACATAGAGCTTATACTTCATGATTCTTTGCTATGTGGATAAATCCTTGACACATTTTAGTAGTGAAAAATTTCAGATTTATGTGTATATTTCTTTGTTTTTCTAAGATAAAAGGGGGTAGTAATCACTCTGCATTCTGCATTTTCAGAGTTACTGTGCTAAGATAATGGGTGGAAAGGGTTCCCTAAGTGTAACGTGGACAAGTAAGTACAAAAGCACACACAGCTGATACCTTTTCTTTGCTAGCGACAAAAGAAAATGTGCATTGAGCATTACCGCAGGTGTAGAATTATAGAATTTTTTTTCTCATAACTTCCCTCAAGTTTACATGAGGATTCTAGAGAGCTTAAGTGACTTGTCTGAGGTTGAACAACTTGGGAGACCAAAGAGCTAGAATCTAAAGCAAAACTTTGTGGCTACAGAGCCCACCGTCTGAACACAGCTCTCCTGGAGTCACCAGTAGCAACAATGCCCTCCACATGGGAAAAGAGGTGGATGATAGGGAGAGAGTGACAGCTTGCTGTCCCCAGGTTTTACCTAATCTGGTGCCCCATAGGTATATAGCAAACTAGTATCTAACTGCCTCCTCGACTTCCCTCTGACAGGCTAATCATTAAGTCTCACTTTGTTTAGTCTACCCTATGATGTGCTCTATTCTAAAGAGATAAACACAGCTGTGGGACACTTGAGTACTTTCTCATTCTTTCCACAAAGATCCAAAAGGGCACAAAACAGATAAAACACTGTTTCAGTCACTCATGAACTTCCTAGACTAGTGGTTCTCATCCTGTGGTTCATGACCCCTTTGGGGTCCTGCATATCAGATATTTACCTTATGATTCATAACAGTAGCAAAATTACAGTTATGAATTAGCAACAACATCATTTTATGGTTGGGGATCACCACAACATGGTGAACTGTATTAAAGGGTTGCAGCATTAGGAAGGTTGAGAACATTGTCCTAGACTCTTTAAGTTCAAGGCCCTCAGCTCTTAGTTGAGTTGTGATCCCATTATCTGAGATGAGAGAGACACCGGCTTCTCCACCACCCACTCCAAAGGCTAGGTACAGTACAGCTGTTACCAGCATAGTAAAAAGAGAGATGGTTTGACATTTTACTGTTGACAATATGTCAGCTCCTGGACCGGCTTATTCTACCTCTAGCCACACAGACAGTTCTCCACTCCAGGTAGTGACCCCAGACTGAATGACAGAAGCGGCAAGAGGTTGTTCAGAAGATTAAAGATCCAAGTCACCAGAGGCTGCCATCTCACAAGACCATTTAGACATCTTTCACTAATCATCAATCATTAATATTCTCCAGAAGAGAATGAACAGGAAGCCTGTTCAAAAAGACTCCTCTTCAGATCTCTGCACTTTGGAAGATAAAGAGAGTGTGAAGATTTTGTTTTGGAATTAAATATTCATTGGACTGGGTTAGAGCTCTTACTCTTCTCAAGAATAAAACTGAATTTCCCCCTTTGTTTTAAAATAACTACAATACTTTTACTTAAGAATCAATTTCTCTACCAAATCAGACGAGTGACATGTGCTGTGATTTTTTTTTCTAATATAATAGCCACAACTTGGACTGAATACACATGGACTTTAAGCATTTTACAGAAAGACACATCGGCTTGACACTGAAGGAAGAGACCTCCCAGGACAGAGGACAGACCTGGGCACTCTCTGGCTGGGCTGCCTGCCATCACTACAGAGCTGTTCTACAACATGAGGTTCTGTTTCGGAGCCTGTGAGATGGGAAAATCCTTCTTTCCCCTCAGGCTTTGCTAAAGATTTGAAAATGACAGGAGGAAAACAGGTGACCGGAACAGAGCAGGAGCAGACAGTGGTGACCACTACTCACAGGTTAGCAAAGACACTGAGGACTGGTCACTGAATAGCGATTGGGAGCTGTTCACATCTGTTCCCATCCCCCTTGCCTGCCCTATCTTTCAGGCATCATTGTGCACTTTTCTCTTGAATTTAAACATCTTTTAAAGGCTTTCAAAGCTTTGAAGGTTGATTTCAATGAAACCTGTTTTTTATTCTCTGCGTTTTTCCGACTGTCACTCTCAGGTAAAACAAAAAACATTCACTGTCAAAACAACAAGGGTTTGCTCTCAAGCACAGAATGAAAACAGGTATGTCTGCTTGATTTATTTTGGCATATGCCTTGCAGTTAAATAGGGCGCCTTTTAATTTGTCACTTCTTAAAGATTCACTTAGGTTGGCAAAGTAAATCCCCAGGGGCTTGGTATCAGCTTGATTTGAACTAGTTGGGTAGAAAGGTTTATCTTCTACCCTTTGTATGTCCACCTCTTCTAAGGCGCTAATTAAAGAAGCAAGTTTTTAACAACTTCAGATAGGCACAAGTAATGGTCTTTTGTTCTTTAATCCAGAGAAGTTTAGGAATCAAAATTACTACCAAAACTCAACCAGAGGTTTGCAGTGAGACACAGAAGCCGGTGCTTTTCAATAGTCCCGTGGAAGGTTGAAACAGCAACTCTCCAACTATTTTTAAAATAGCAATCAGCTTTAAGCAGTGAGACTCAAAATTCAAAATCTCTGGGTTGTCATTTTCAACCATGCAGCCATGGGTTTCAATGTGTCTTAGTTTCTTTGCTTAAGGCTTTGGTAATGACATGCACCCACTCTAGACTGTTGAGAGCCAGAATGGAGGCAACACACACATAGGATCTAGAACCCACTAGAATATATATACCAGTTGCTCAGAAGTGTACATGGGTGTTCTCACCAGGGGAGACTGCTACAACAACCTGGAGTTCCTCCACTCAGGATTTAGCATTTCTTCCCTGCTCTTCCCAGAGGAGCACGTTTCTCTGTCTGCTCAGAATTTCCTTTGCTGGAACTGAAGCCATTTCTTTCCTTTTCTCAAAATTGGCAATAACATCTGTTTAGTTCCTTCAGTGTAACAAGGCCAGATTGAAGGTTTGTGTTTACGCAATCATTAACACAACCACTGTTAGACAGAAGTGGGGTTTGGCATCTCAATCACCTAATTGAAATCTAGCTCATTACTAGATATGTAAACTGATTCAGTTACAAAAAGAAACAACACACACACACACACACACACACACACACACACACACACTCACCACATTAATATGTAGATGTATTTTTGAGTTCTTCATAAATTTTCCCTTTCCCCAGACTCATATTTTCTAAAAATGTGCATGTGTAAAGTATATGAAAGAAATAAAATACTCTCTCTTTAAGACCCTTAGAGCAAATGACTTTCAAGGAAGGCAGGAAATTCCATGGTAGCCATCATTAAGCATAGTTTTCCAGTCCTCACTTAAGTGGACTTCCCTACCTTTCCAAGCTCCACACTACCTGTGGTCCAAACACCTCATCTATTTCTTTTGAGCTGCTTCTCCAAACTATTTTTGTTTCTATCAGTGTGAATAAATCAAAGCATTCCACTGAGGCCTGACCATGGAGCATCAGGGAAGCTTGCTCTTTTCAGCTCAGAGCCAGGGAAACGGAGAGGTTGTTTTCTGGAGGTGTGGAATCTTACACCAGAAACCAGTTCCTCTTCTAATCTCTTGCCTGATTGGCTGCTGGAAACTTGTGGAATGAAACCAGGCTAAGCCATTGTTCTCAAACATGTTTATTTGTAGCTGTTTTACATGGTGTGTTACAGAAATTAATGGAAAATTTCTAAAAATTTTGCTGTTCTGTTGAATGTGTTGTACATAAAGTTAAAAATAATGTGTCCATATATGTTAGCAAACTGTCATCTGAGGTAAAGTAGGTCTAGAAACGTACTGCAACAGTCATTTTCTCTTTCTCATCTTTATTAAAAAAATATGTGTCGGAACGCAGAAATTGAAAGGAACCAAACCCACGGAGTAAACATTTTCTTAAAAGAAGGTGCCCGGTACATTACATGATGGGGTTTCTGTAGACGCTGGGATGAATATGAGTTATCAAAAAAGTCTTGTGGCATGTGAAGATCGAAGAGCCATGGGGAATGGGAAAGAATGACAGGTGGCATTTCCCTGGTTTCAAAATTTAAAGTGACAAATTTAGTGCTAATAGAAGATGAGGAAGTAAGCGTTATACACACGAAGCTTTCTATTGATCTCACCAGAACTGTGCAGACTCCCCATGCTCTTTTGGTATTGGTACCTCAACTCTTGTTTGGGAGTGTCACTATATCTGGGATAGGGGTACAGAAATTCTGAACTCACCAAATGGTGCTTGGCAGGAAAAAAAAAATAGTATTCTTCCAATGAAAATACAGATTGAAATCTCCCTAATTTTAATGTGTCACCGAGGCATCTTCCTTAAGTTCAGATCCAGTTACATTTCAGTCATGCTCAATGAAGGATGACAATCAGCTGGGCTGTGACCACCTGCTATGAATCTGATTGCAGATGGTACACCCGAAACATCAACATCAGCTGGAGGTCACTTTGTGTCACAGTGACCCAGAGAACAGGGATGAGGGCTTGCCACTGACAGACAGACTCAGACAGCCACAGTGAGGGAGACAAAGCACCACTCATGTAGGCTCAGCACGGTGACACCATAGCCACCAAAGTGGTTTCCTGCAGCAAACACCTATCTTGCCAACGCTTCAGAGAAGCAGGGCTGCTTTCAGGACACTTTGCAGCCATCATACCTTCCCATTCGTCCTTGGGAAACGGTTACCTCATCACTGCATGGATAGATGTTTCGGGAGGAATCCTGTACCAACAGGCAGCAGCCTCAGAGGGCCAGGGATAACCCTTCTCATTTCTCTAGTTCTTGGGACCTTCCACAGTAGGGTAGCATTTACATATATTTTCTAAAGGACACTCCATTCATTTATCTGCTTGGGAAAATTGTGTTCCAGTGTGAAATGTGGTCTCTAAATAATAATTAGTTTGACATGGTTATGTGATGTGTGTGTGTGTGTGTGTGTGTGTGTGTGTGTGTGTGTGTGTGAAGAGTTACTTTAAAATCATCTTCAAAATCACTTTAGTTCCTATTGATAGGAAGAAGCCAGAGCATACTGGCCAATTTCAATCAATCATATCAAGACAAATTTGATTTTTTAAATATTAGAGCTTAGTAACCGTAATTACTCCCAGATCCTATCACACGACTCTTGAGGGTTTCCTTCTTAATGTTAAACCTCCACATCCAACATGTAACTACATAGGAGGATCAGGAAAGCCCATTTGACCTGTATAACAATTCTCTGTAGGGTAAAAAATATAGATTCTTTATGAAAGTTGTGTGCTAAACATATGAACTGAGCACTGGACTTTTGTCCCATATGTGTAAAATTAGGAAGTAAAATCCTTCTGTTTCATGTACAATCAACCCAGTGACTCATGGGAGAGTAAGGGGGATAGGAGAGCGATTTCCCGAATCTGAAGGTCAAGTCTTCCAAACGTGAGCCTCCTCTCTTTTCCATCCAACTTAGGGTGTGGACTCCAGAAAAGCTGGCTATGAGGCCACTCCTGTTCACTAGCTGCTGATTGGGCCGGGATTTCTGCCTGTCTCTGAACTCTAGCTTCCTAGCAGAAAAACATCTGGAAAGTGAGTCCCATCCATCATGTTCGTTGCAACTTACACTCCATCTGCTACCTTCTCTACAGTGTAATGGCATTATTAAAAAGCATCATTGACATTTATATTTACAAAAAAAAAACTGACAAGTTTTTTTTTTCATTAGAACTCCTTAAAGCCATTTCCCTTAAATAGTTAAAGAGTTTAATGGTAAGGTTCTCCTTTTCAAGTTAGAAAATTAAGAAAAAAATCCATTTGAATTTTCTGATGTACAAAAAGAGACAGAGATGAAGCATTTGATCACAGAGTCAGCTTGTTACAGTGAATGTTTATGTTACCACTAGAAAGTTGGTTCCTAACATCCAAAACCACATTATCGGAATTGTACCAGAATTATTTGGCAAATGACTTTTCTTTGAAAATGGCGCATGGAGAAGACACTTGTCTGCATAGTATCACAGCAGCGAAGTATCAAAAAAATAAAGACATATTATTGTACTCAAGAGTTCAGAGCTTCTGAGGAAACTGGATGCATTTTTCATCTTTCTCATCAGTGGGATTTGATGTCCTTTGCTACCTCCAGAATGAAGGTTCTATTCAAAAGCTGTCTTTCTTCAACAGGATGCAGGTACCTAACAGGTTGTTTTGGCAACACTCTTGATTATAATGAATAACCAACCACTTATTTGCCTTGTGATTTCAGGTGGATTCACTTCATAAGAGGCTTTCCCTCCCCCATTTAGACTTCTTCACCCATTTCTACAAAAGTCAAAAGCAATACAAAAATTTGTACACCCATTAATTCTCAAACATGACAAAGAAAGGACAGGAGAAACAGGATGGCAGACCAGGCCCTGTGGAGAGATGCCACGCACATCGCCACAGCCAGAAGGCATATGGATGGTGACACTGTGGTCACAAAGGATCCCTTGCTTTGGCCTAAAATGAGTTAGTGCCAATCTTGTTGCAGTTCTCTGAGGCCTACCACTCCAAATCTGTGGTCTCTACAGTGGTCCACAGGTAGCGAAATGAAAGAACAATAATGGTTTCAAATCCGGGGACATTTTAGACCCAGCTGAGAGCTCAAGGTATTTGTTGGTTAAGCAACAGCTTGACTGGTGATTAATGTTGGGTTCTGTTTTTTTTTTTTTTAATACTTTTGTTGGGTGTCGTGTTGTGTTTTGTTTTTGTGCTGCCATAGGTATCTGCCATTGTTTGCCAAAAAAATACTTTGTTCCCTCTTCGGACAGTTTCAATGGGCGATTGTGAGTTTCTCCGTGGGATGGGGTGAGGTGAGGCGAGAGTACAAGAGAGTCTGTTGCACTGCCGATTCCCATGCCATTCTTGAAGCACCCACCATGAGCTCGCATTGATGCTATTTCTTAGGTCTGTTGATCTGCGCATAGAGAGGCTCTGGCTCCTGTGGACAGAAGCACATCAGTCAGGCCTGCCTTACTTGCACCAGGTTTGTGAGATGGTTTTAGGAAGGAGCACTTGGCAACAAAGACAGAAAGGTGACCATTGATGATGAATGACCTTATGTTTTGTTTTTCATTGTCTCAATATGGTGCTCATTATTTTGGCAATAATTTTAACACCCCTAAGAACACATCCGGTGTTTGGTGTGTGTCTGTGTGTGTTGTTGCATGTGTGCCGATGGGAGTGATATATGTGTGCATGCCATGGAGGCCCAGAGTCAACCTTGAGTGTCATTCTGCAGGTACGATCCATCTTGGTTTGTACCTGCAGAATGGCTGGCCAGAGAGCCTCAGGGATCCATGTGTCTCTACCTCCCCAGCTCTGGGATTACAAATGTGCTACCATGCTTGGGCTCTGATACGGGTGCTGGGATCAAACTTATGCTTGTGGGGCATAATTTACGGGATTAGCAACTGCCTCAGTTCCTTGAGGCAGTTCTATCTTTAGTTTTGAAGCTCATTTTCAGTTAGGGTAATATTATGGCAAGTAGAGCAAGCTTGGTAAGTTCTGTGTTTTGGGCAAGATACTTATCCTTTCTGAACCTCTGTTTCTTCAACCATGCCACAGAAATAGTATCGTAAAATCTAACAAAGTTCCTGAGATAAGTAGAGATAATTCACAGACAGTATCTAGCATAATACTTGATAGTGCTGGAGGAAAGAGGAGGAGAGAGAGAAATCCTTCCATCTGTAGAACGCTTAGTTTGTGAAGCACCTTCAGGTCTTACCTTCATCTACCTAACGGCCCTGGAAACTGCTCTTAATCCTTCCATCCTCAAGAGACAGGAAACTTAAGTTCACATGCAGAGAATAAGAGATGGTGGGATGCTTAGCTCTAAATATGGGACATCCACACCATAGCCCTTCCTCCCCAAACTCGGAAGGGGATCATCTCGGAAGAGGGGGCAGAAAGATCTAAGAGCCAGAGGTGGTGGGTGACTACAATGAAGCAGTATCTTCAGGACACAACAGGCAGTTGCACACATGAACTCACACTGGTTGTGGCAGCATACACAAGACTTGCGCAAGCTCAAGCCAGACAAAATACCAGCATGGAGTGGGGAGGTGGGTGTGAAGTCCCACCCTCCCCAGCTGAGGAGCTATGAGCAAGTGATGGCTGCTGGGAGAGAGTGAGTCAGCGTTCTTCAAGAATGGAGCCCCTGAGAGGCCTCCGAAGCTCCAGTAGATGGTCTTACATCCAGGCACATACTGGCATTGCTGGGTGGAATCAGTAGGTTAAAAAATAAGTACATGAAGTTGGGAGGAGGGGATAATGGGGAGGTAGATGGGAGAGGAAACGGAGTGGAGCAAATTGGGGAGAGGTGCGAACTTAATCAAAATACATCGTTATTTGTATGCAAAATTCTCAAGGAATAAAAAATGAAACACTCAAAAACTCAAGTTGAAAGAGGTTGTACAGTCTCCAGGTCCCCATGCTGCCTTTTCCATGTGACGCAGCACACTGTTTTCTCCAGGGAAGGGCCTAGAAGATCATGTCTGACCAATGTCTGACCCAGGATTTTTATAGATGAGGGATCTGCAGAACAGCACAGAGTGCTTCTGTGTTTCCACAGTGTCACATGAGTACTGCGTAATCATGCCAGGGTCAAAACCAGTTCACTACAGAGTCAGTGCACTCTCCCCGGGACTGGATGTGGGCACACTCTCTCGGAAGAAGGAATTTCTGCTCTTCCAGCCACCCTGCTCTGTAAAACAGCAGAACACTTGTATCCCCACCTCTATGCTCCACCCACAGAGGTCACCCTACTGAAGGAAATCGATAACTAAGTAAATACAATCTGATGAAATGTCTGACTACAGGAAGGGCCCCACTTTCCACCATCCCTATTCAGTTCCAACTGCTACTTCCCCTGACTTTTACACATAGAAATGTGACATAGTAAGTCCTCACTGTGCAGGGGGGTGGGGGGAAGGGTGTGTCTGGTAAACTAGTGTGTGATTATGAAACAATTTCTGATATTTTGATTTCTTTCAAATGCACTCTTCAATGCACTCCTATTTGGCTTCATTTTCCTAAGGTTGAATCTGTGAAAATCTGTACTAAGAGGATGATCTGTTAAGTCCTAATGTATTTCCTTCCAATTGTACTACCAATATCTGCTGTTAGAGTAGATAAAAACTTTGTGTTCTCTCTCTCTCTCTCTCTCTCTCTGTGTGTGTGTGTGTGTGTGTGTGTGTGTGTGTGTGTGTGTGTGTATGCACATGTGCATGCATGTTTTCTAGGGATGAGGTGCACTGAGTAAACAAGAATGGGATAGAAATTTTGTGAGGAACAACACACAGGGATGAAACACTTTCCATCACTCATTCGTTCACCTCAGTGTTTCCCGTGTGGGCTTCTTCGCTCACCCCATTCTTCTTTCTGGGTTCTCTAATAAGTCAGGCTGCCTTGATCTCACCCTACAATTTGCTCTATTCCAATTTTGGAAGCTAATTTATCCAACTGAGAACGACACCTAAAAACAGAAGACGACAGCAGGCTCACACAGGGTAATTAATGCCCGCTGCATTAACTTTCTGCAGTGGAGATAAATATTCACGCAGCTCCTGCTTGCCGGAATCTAGCTTCAAATACCCATCACAACAGTGGTAACAACTGCAGTCAGCTCTCTATTATCCCCACTAATGAAGGCGAGCAGTGGTGTGGAAAACCCCAAGCAGCAGATAATCCAGAAGTCTGACACTGTGATACATTATCCGTTTTGGCAATGGCTTTACCTTTCTTGTTACAGAATCATAGACTGTAAGAGCCGGAGGAGAGCAAAGAAATCATTTGACCTTACTAGACATTTCTAACCTGGCTCTGGCAAGGTCATGATGGAGACCTCATGGTATTTTCAGTATTCCAGAAAGCCTAACTGCCTAAAGAAGTTGGCATAATTTAGGGATTCTATCTTCTTGGTTAGCTGGGATTGAGGCTTGCCTAAAAGGAGGAGCTGTTTGGGAGGTATTACTTGAAGCCTGGTTCCTCCTTGCTGTAGCTGAGTGAAGTTGGAGAAAATACAGGGTCCTAAAATGCCATCACTGAACTGTGCTGCTGAAGGAGACAACCAATGGTTCACATCATGCATCACTAAGTCAGAATGTTGCTGAAAGCCAAGTCCCTGCTACACCTGGAGTGTTGCTCAGTTGCTCTGTCTGTGCTGAGTCTTAGCACAGAGTCCCATGCCAGTCTAGAATTTTAGCAAGTACCTCTGTCTCTTTCTTGTCAAATTTGTGAAGCAGAAACAAACAAACAAACAAAAATTCCAACTTAAGTGGCGTCAGAAGTCTTTAAGTTCTATTTTAGTAGCAGCAGGAGAGAGGCACTGCGATTGCTCCCACTGGGTGACTCTAGAAACACCGGGTGTGATCTCTCCATCATGGGAAAGCAAGCTGAAGTCCACTAGTCAGCTGTGGAAGCTGCCTGGTTCTGTGCACAGAGCAGGACCCAGCCACCTCCACTCAGGATGCCTCGTCTTTGCTAGTTTCTGTTCACAATTGCAGAGAAACTACGATAGTCTGGGTAGCCTACACAACCTCACAATACAGTCTCCTGACCTGTGGTCTACATGGGCTACCTTATTCTTGCATGCACCACTCAGATGGTTGAAGACCATGTTGCATGTTGAAATCTTCATGTCTACCCTCATTTCACCTTTGACCTCCAGGGGTGCATCCTGCACTGTTTTCTCTTGATTGTCTCTCGAGTGCCTCAAGCTCAGGTGGTCTCAAAGTATACTTGCTTGCCTCCTGTTCAGACATGCCACTCAGTGCTCTACAAAATGACAACTGGTACAACTTAGTTCTACATTTCACAATCTACCTCATCCCCTCTTCTGCATCCCCTATGTCCCTTCAGTCTCACCTCCAGCCAATTTCATCTTTTGAAAACTTCTTGGCAACAAGTGTGGCTCTTCGTTCCAGCAGGCACTGCCTTTAGCCAGACCCTGGTATTTTCTACCTAATGGTTTTCCAGCTGGGGACATCAAAGACTGTCATTCCATGAAGGTCTGAGGAAGTCGGACTGTTAACTTCAAAAGCTTAGACTAGACTGGTCCTAACTTGTACATCCACCAAACAGGCAGATTTGAATGAATGAACAAATACAGTATTCCTCAGGTTCTGTTGTTCAGTTCTATTATTAAAGGGGAGTAATGCTAAGGTTGGTGGTGTGTGACTGTAGGTCTTGAGTTTGGAGGCTGAGCCAGAAGGAATGTGAGGTTGGGGCCAACCTAAGCTACATCATTTAATAATTATAATACCAAATACATGTATTTTACTTTGAGACTTTCCAAACTATCTCCCATGTATGTGTGTAGATGTGTGTGCATGTCTTTATAAGTATGTTTGGGTCTGTGTGGACGTCAGAGATCAATCTTGGGTGGTGTTGTTTCTGAGCCATCCATCTTATTGTTTGACATGGGTCTATTACTGGAACTTGGATTCAGTGCTAAGGCTTGTAGCTGGCCATCCAGCCCCAGGGGTCTTACTGTCCTCACCTCTTAGCACTGGGACTGCAAGGTGCTTGCCACTATGCCTGGCTTTATATATGGGTGTTAGGGATCATGTCAAACATTGTATCAATGAATGATCTCCCCAAACCCTAAAGTACTTTCATATTCAAATCATGTGATTTTTGGCAAGCCTGGACAGGGCACTACTATATTACTGGTCCTTTTCCATGTGAGGGGTGACATTCTTGCCTATGACCACTTGTTTTCAGCCTCATTCAGACTGTGGCCCTCTGTTTTTTTTTTTCCATTTATTAAAAACAAACCATCATCCAAAACCACACGTTTGCCCCCCCAAAGCATTTGAAGTTCATCTCTTTCTCCCTGAACACTAGGAATCTATCAGGTAATACTTATATGCTTTGGGTTCCCACTTCAGAGATCAGTATTTAAAAAGTGACAGCGACTTATTATTTATGACAGTTTCTATTGTTACAAAGGGAGGCAGAGCAAACGATTCCCATTGTTACAGATGCTTCTTTGACTTGACAGCTGGGGAAGTCTGATAGGCAGTTTATTTACTTAGCCATTTAACCAAATAAATGTTTTCATTTTTCTTTCATCCCTTCAAAGGCTAACATTTCGCCCTTAAAATTGCTTCAGCAACACATCAGTGAAGTACAAATTACCTGCCATTCCCACACCAGCCATTATAATATCATTTTGGTTCTTTTTATTTTTTTGCCCCCGTTGACTCAGTCTTTCGAAGACACGTGGTTCTCCCAGATGGAAAGGTAAGGGGGAGAAAGTGAAACAATTGAAGATATTTTCCTTTATTGCTAAAACAGAGACCATTTGGTATTGGCCCTGAAGCTTCCACCTGTGGGGATTGAGTCTGGTTTGTTTCCTCTTATTCTGGAGCTGTATGGCTTTAACTTATCAACAGATGTCATCCTTGCTTACTCAGAAGTGGCTGGCTATTTCTAATAAAAAACAGCTGGAGATAGTGGCTGCAAGAGTGATAAGAAGAAGGGTAGTGACTTTGCTTTCCAACTGCAAGACAACAGAGGGGGAAAATAAAGCCACCAACACAACCATCTCTGCATGGAATCCTTTTTTCAAGTGTCTGCAAAAGCTCTAAAAAATTGCAGTCAGTAAATTTCCAGTTGGTTCTGAGTAAAGGGAATGGAGACAGAAAGAAATATTTGGCTTTAGCTGATGGAGGGACACAAAGAGTCACACGAGTTTCCTCTGTGGGTGCCATAGGGAACCCATGTGCAAGGTGGGCATTAATGTCACTGCATAGCTTTTGATAGGGAATTGTAAAATGGCCAGGCTGAGCTCCTGCTTCATCAAAATTTATAATCTAGCTTTCCTCAAAGCTGAGAGGGTCCCAATGTGATTTACATATGAACCCAAGATTTTTTTTGGGGGGGGTGGGGGTAGCGAGAGGTGGCCTGTGAGGCTCAAATAGAAGTCATTCTGATGATGGGACAGGGTTTGTCATCGGGACACTAGAAAGGCTTTACCCCATCCCCTTTGCTTTAATCAATTATGGGACATACCAAAAAAAAAATATCTAAAAACAGAAAGTGTCAAGCAAAATCTCCTAGTCACTGATTTTATTCAACACCAGGGAGGGGATAAATGTGTGAAATCTAAGAATATAGAGCCCTGACATATGTTGAATTCATACCATATTGATTATGGTGATGGAGGTGGTGGTGAGGGCAATAACAGTGGTGGTAGTTGTGATGCTGGTGAACTGAGCTGAGGAGGGCGGTCGTGAAGGTGTTGCTGCAGGAGCACACAGTGGTCATCATGGTGGGATGAATGCAGTAATCGGTAGTGGTGCTGATGCTGATATGTTCTCCCAGCGATATGGTGATGAAGAAAGTGGCAGTGATGGTGGTGATGGTGGAGGGAAAGGCTAGTGATAGTGATGGTAGTAGTGCTGCAGGGAGCTAGTGATGACAAGGGTGGTGGAGGTGGCAATGTCGGTAGCTACCGGACCTTCTATGTGCCACATACTGTATTGAGAACTCCACACACACCACCTTATGACTTCATCCAATTGTCCTGCAAGATGGGCATTACTTTTATCCCTAGTTTTCAAATGAAGAAAATAAGATTAGAATCCTGACCAAGCTGACACAGTCAAGAAGGATGAATCTAGTTTCTGAACTCTGACAACATTAACTCCCAAGCCAGCTATGTTTTATGCCCAATTCACATGGCCTGACTTTATGCTACAGAGTGGACTCAGGATATGTTAGTTAATATCAAAGATAATACAACTCTCTACTAGCAAATGAAAAAGAATCAACGTACAGAAAAGAGAGAGTGTCTCTTGCCCAAGATTTCTCACTTTTTCATGGCTAAGATTTGAACTCAAGTTCCAAATCTGGGGCTCTTGCTACAACGCCATCAGATGTCCATTTAGAACCCAGCTTTGGGTTGAGGAGCCAGATGGAGCATCAAATGGTGAATAAACCAAGGCCTCGTGAAACAGTTTAGCTTGTGTAATGCCTCATGCTGAACAAGCTCATGAAGGTGACTTTGAGATGCCGACCTGCCAGTGGTGTAAGCCATCTTGGTTTTCAGCAACTTCTTCAATTCTAGGATGTTTACTGCTACCATGATAAATGGATATCTTCACCTCTAGTTCCTTTATCAAAAATGTTAAAGTACATTTGACTGTATGAAGTACAATATACACAGGAGGTGAAAAACCTCTTGGGAATCACCTCAAGGCAATCTGTTCATAACCCCTAACTTTTTTCATTCCTGGAGCATTGACTGTGCCTTTAAGAGACAGTTCCCAATGTGGTTGGGAAAGACTGACTTTTTAAATGGGTATTTGTGGTTTTGTATGGTACAGTGTATTTTTATATTTTACTGATATAAAATGTGACAAAACATATAATGTGCTAAGTTCTTTATCTCTAAACTCTATTAACAGAATGTACTTCCAAAACCCTGTGTTAGCTTTCATTAACTGTCAAAAGGACCTATGTGTGCACTGTGAATGGCTCTGGTATAGCCACAGAATCCAGTTCTAAGCAGTGAAAAGCTATTCACCAGTTCTAAGGCAATAATGGCACTCTTCAGGAATAAAGAAGAAGTCTTTGAGGTCAGCCTTACAGTCCTACATGTTTATAGAAAACCAGGACGATATCTGAAAATTCAATACATTTTTCAAAGCTGGTCTTAGAAATCACATCTGCGTAACAAGGTATACTTCTGTCTCCTGAGAAGGTAAGCTTCATCAGCTCTTTATTTTGATCAAATCAGATGTATTGAAAGTTGAGTTCCAAAAGCCTCTTCTAGTAATGCAAGGATGCCTCTCTCCAATTAGCTGCCAATTGACTCTGGAGTGATTCGGTGGCAAACCACGGGCTGCAGCACAGGTGCAAAGAGCAGGGCCAGAGTGACAGTAACATGTGTTTGGGCCTTGAGTTTCACTGACACATGGGAAGGAGGTACAGAACCCTTCCTGAATAGATGGGAGGGGCTACTATGATCGTACATCTTGATCAATTTTATTTCAAGCCTAGCTTGTTTTTGTTTTATAGTCTAGCTTCTCAGTGTGTTTGATTGGTGACCTCTTGAGATTTGTGGCATGTAAGCAAATGCAGTGACATTTTGCTTAAAAGAGTAGATCACCAGGTGCTCATTTCACTGAGAAATTATCATGTGTGTGCATGCATATGTGTGTGTGTGAGAGAGAGAGAGAGAGAGAGAGAGAGAGAGAGGAGAATATGTTTAATGTGCCTATCCCAGAGGGCCAATGTTTTTAGAAACTCAATCCACATTAGGTAGTGTTGACTGGACCTCATCCCATCACTGTCACCAACTCAGAATGTCAGAATGTATCATGAATTCAGTAATAGAACTATTTGCCATGTTCCCTCCAACCCTACCTTTTGTTGTATGTCAAAGGTCATTCATCCATGAAAAAAAAAAGCAAAGTGCAAATTAGAAATGAGGCAAAGATTGATTGTACAAGCACTTGTAACTGTTAAGATGGTGCAGGCAAGGAGAGAGGGTATAAATATCGGCAATACGGTAACAGGCATGAAAAACGGTGCAAGCATTAGGAAGAAGCACAGAAGTGGGGAGATGGTATGGATACTATGACACAGCACAGGCAAGGACACAAAGCACAAACCCTGGGGTACGATGTCACTGGTAAAGAGCAAGCAGAGGGAAAACCTTGCAGGTGAAGGACATAAAAAGGACAGATACCTACCCAGACCTGCGCTATCTAGCTACCGTCTTGTGGACTTATATTATCACCACTGGGCTCACCACTGGGCTCCCCAAATGGATCACTGGTGGAGGAGGCCTGTGATCCATCAGGCTAGAACACAAGAAGATAACACTTTTTTTTCTCTTCAACAACTGAAAGTATAAGGCACTAAGGTTATATTCATGTGGCATAAGCAACCAGTTATTTAACAGGCAGCTGAAACTTCTGCCAGAGGATGCCATCTCCAAGATTCGAGAGCTCCCAACAACTTAGCAAAAGGTCAGTGTTTCTGGCTGATGCACCTGACCATACAAGAAAATCCTTTTAGTGGCCCATCAAACCTCAGCTCAGAGCTGGCATTCTCTCTTCTGTTGGGGTCCTCGTACACAATGGGCAAATTTTAATTTTAAGGAAAAGTAGAGCTATCGGCAGGTCACTTACAGCCTCTTGTTCTTCACTCTTGCTGGGACTTTCAAAGCCTTCTTCGAAGATGTCATCTGTGGTCGGATCACTGGTGTGGGATGCTGATGATTTGGATGGAGAGCTCTGCCTAGGGGCTGGGGTGGGAGCTACAGAGAGACCATGCCAAAAGAGGAAGTGTGGTAAATATACATATAAGCAGCAACCATTTCTATCCCACAGAGATACTTGGGGTCTCCGTATCCTGGAGTCAAATCTCCCCTCTCCCTATCCCAGGTCAAATCTGAGCATCTAAATTCCTCCCATGTTTATGCAGTACTCCTACAGGAGAACCACTGAATTGGGAGCTCCGAACAGTTCCTACAGCACTTCTAACCCACGAGCAAGCTGCAAACTGCTGGGCATGGCTGTCTCTCTTTTATCGGAAGGTATATTTTTTGAATGACTTTTGTGGATCAGAAACCATTAGGAAATTTAAGGGCAATATCCCTCAAACTTGTAAAGCTCCTTTGAGATAAAGACTACCTAAGTTTTACAGAATAACAGCGATTGCTAAGATCTTCATGGCAACTACTAAACCAGGCTTTGCATTCTTGCGCTCACTTAGTGTTTAACAAACACAGGTTGGGTTGGCAGAGGGATAATAGGCAGTGATTAGCTCATTATGTATTTGCTGCTGTGACCCTCCTATGTCTTCTTCCTCCTATTTGTTCCTGAGGTTTCTAACATATATCACACTGGAAGCTCTTCTTTTCATAATGTGTGTCTTAGCCTAGAAAATTCTGGTCACTGGCTTATGCCCAAGGTATAGATTGATTGAGTGATTGAGTAGGTGAGTAGCAATGACATTGGTAAGGCTTTCCCATCACACTGCTTAAGAGCTTAGCAAAAATATGGCATTTTATCAGATGGTGAATGAATGTAGAAGTTAATGTTGATCTTTTACCCCTTGAACACGAGTTCCAGCTCCTTTATTATTCACAAGATACAATGAGGTTAACACTGACCATACTCTTTTTTCGTTATGTTCCTGGTACAAATAACTACATGCAGTGTTGTACACTTCCTTCAGATACTAGAAGGCAGATCCCAAAGGGACATGGGGGATCATTCACATTAATGCAGGTATGGTATTAGCTATGTGATGTGACACAGATATGTCAAACACTATCCAGTCTTTTTTTTTTTTTTTTTTCCCCTTGACACAGAGTTGCTCTGTGTAATAGTGCTGGCTGTCTGTCCTGGAACTCGCTTTGTAGACCAGGCTGGTCTTGAAGTTACAGGCATTGTCCTGCCTCTGCCTCCTGAGTGCTGGGATTAAAGGCATGCACCACCACCTCCCAGCTAGTCAGTCTTTTCTATTCTAGGTGTTTTTGTCTTTATGTTTTGCTTTTTTTGTCTTTATATGACTAGTCTCTCACTCACATTTTGCTGTCAGGGAAAAGGATGCAAAAACTGGCTATACTCATTTTCTTTAAAATAAAAGATTATGTATCTCTTGTTCTGTGAGTTGGTTTCAGAGCAAACTAGCTACACTAGGTTTAATGCTGTCTAAAGATTCCTTGCTGAGTGGGTAATATTCGCTTAATTGGGTTCTGAATTGTGTTTGAAGTGGCTTATTGCTTACAAAATGCTGAGAATCCAGGCCGAGCCATGAGTTCTAACAGTATACTACTCACGGTTCCCCAGTGGAACCATGGGAACACAGCCAGAGTTGATTTATGCAAGCATCTTAGTTGTAACAGGGTATTCAGAGCATTTCAGTATTCCAAGCTCATGTTTTCTTAATGTGTGTGTATGTGGGGGGGGGGTCATTTCAATCCCAGGGAACATTTGGCCATGTCTGGAGTTATTATTGGCAGTCATGACTAGACAAAAAGGATGAAGACACTCTTTGTATCTGATGGGTAGATGCTAGGGTGTTGCTAAGTAAGTACACGTGACAACCTCCTGCAGCAGAAACATCTGTCCTCAAATGCTAACCATGATACACAGGTCAAACCTTGCTCTTAATTACAGCTGTGGTGAAACGCCCCTTTGGGTGGCTCATTTCACCCTCTACAACCTTCCCTAATATCTGTATATGCTAGGCACCCTGCTAGCATTCTGAGAAGTGTGTGGATGGTCACAAGGTAGTCCCTGTCTGCAAAGAACTTCCTTGTTTGTAGGTAGCTGTGGTTCAATGAAAATGAGGCATGTGTTTTTAAAAGACTCTTGTTCATTTATGCATGGCTGTTATTTCTCTAGCATTTCATTTTTTATTCATTATTCTTCATTGAAACCCCATGGATTAAAATTAATAGAAATGCGTTGGCTATGTAGCACCCCTGGCCTGAGCGCAAGGCCTTCATTTTGAGAACAGCATTCTGAAGCCGGCTGAATGACACAATCTAATTGTATTCACATTAGATTTTTTTCTTTTCTTTCTCTCTCTCTCTCTTTTTTTTTCTTTTGACAATTCATGGTATTGGCCATCCAGTGATCCGTATCACTGGTGACAGTAATGAAAACGCCAAAGTCATTGTACCATGAGCCTTTTCTTTCCCCTATCAATTGTCAAAGCACAGGCTGAGTCACTGAGACACTTTCCGATTGTGTCTGACAAGCACACGCGTGCTCAAACATGTCTGGGTTCCAACTCCGCAGCAGGCTTCCTATTTTTGGTATTTACAATGGGAAAGTAAGTAGAAGCAGAGCCCCCAAATGCTAAGGCCAGAAGGAAGCTGCTGCTCCTGCACAGGGTCCAGAGACTCAGAGCAGGGACTTGCTTTGTCCTAAGACACAGCTTGTCATGGTGGGGGCAGCACTGGAAACCCGGCCAGGAGCCTGCAAAAAACCACTGACCAGTCACAAGGACGAAGACCCTTCCATGTTGCAATGCCTTTAAATAACTTGCTGTAGAGAGTTAAGAACCACAAGGCCCATGGAGGTAAAACTATTGCCCCAAAGCATATAGTCAATAAAGAATAAACAGACCTCCATTTTCCTAGCCAGGGCTTCCTGTCCACTCTCATTCAAATCAATGTTGATCATGACCTTGTGGCTCTGCACTGTCATACATTTCCCCCAATCTTAACTTCTTCTCTAATTCTTAAGTCCATTTCTATATTTATTTATTGATTGATTTATTGATTTATTTGTGTATGTCTGTGTGGTGCGTTTGTATGTGTATGGGTGTGTGTTTGTGTGTGTATGTGTCTGTGTGTGTGGTGTGTGTGTATGTGTGTGTGTGTGGTGTGTGTGTATGTGTGTGGTGTGTTTGTGTGTGCAGTGTGTTTATATATGTGTGTGTTGTGTGTGTGGTATGTGTGTATGTATGTGTCAGGGTGTGTGGTGTGTTTGTGTGTGTATGTCTGTGGTGTGTGTGTGTGTGTGTGTGTGTGTGTGTGTGTGCAAGTCAGAAAATAAGTTTAGGAAGTCAGTTCTCTTCTCCCACTATATGGGTTCTAGGGGTTGTAATCAGGTCCTCAGACTTAGTGGCAAGCATGCTCATCCTCTGAGATCTTTCTGGCCACTTGTTTCTGCTAAAAAAAAAAAATATTACGTTTGTTTCATTTTAATAAGCCATGCTAAAATTTGTGTGCCATAAGCTAACACATACATAAACATGAATGACCATACTAAGGAAGTCCTAAGAAGCATGGTGACACTGTGGACAAATGGCAAGCATGCGTTCGTTCATCTGAATCACTCGGTGTACTATTGTCTGTAGACCTTATGGCCATTATCTGTCGCACAGATCTAGTGCAGTTTGGTATCAATGTTATGTAAAAAGAGATCTAGAGGGAAAGGGGCTCATGTGTGTGCTATAACTGGTAGCTGAGTTGGTCACTATGGGGACTGTTATCAGTGACACCAACAAGCTTGAGATGCAAGTGATATATATAGATCCTGACACAGACACTTAGTTACATGTAACAGGCACTGTACTTATCATCAAGTCTTAGAACCCAGTGGAAGAACACTCACGTGAGTTGGTGGATGGTGTGGTAGAAGTCACAGGGGTCAGATTCAGTTGGGAGATGTCAAAGTCATCACAGTCGTCTGTATCCTGTGCCACCCCGACTTTGTTGAAGTAACTGGAGAAGGCCTCTGAGGTACAGGTCAGGGAGGGCTGGTCAGGCTTGCGGGAGGGCACTGGTGGAGGCTGGGCCATCTGGAAATCCTTAAACATTTCCTTCCCCATTTTCTGCCTGGGCTTGCCACTCTGAGGACTTGACCTGGCAGAGTCACTCGTGCCTGGGACGGTTGCAAGAGGGGTGAGGGGACCTTGGAACATGGCAGCTGGTAAAGGCATAACAGTTTGTGTGGGCATGAAGGCGGCTGGCGGGAACTGCCCGGCCATAGTTGGCCAGGGCTGCTGGGTGGCAGGAAAGAGACCTGGCTGGCCCCATGTGATGGGCTGAGCTCCTGGCATCACCTGAGCGACGGGCGGCTGAGCACCCATGGCAATCTGCTGTTGAACAAGGGGTTGCTGGCCCCAGAAGGATGGGAGGACGGCGCCCATAGCGACATAACCTGGAATGGGAGAAAGGAGGGTCAGGCATCTATGGATTCGAGTGATTGACAGAAATGTACTGCCCATTTACAGAGTGCCAGGCTGTGCTAGGACTTGGGATAACCACATAAGAAGGACAGATGCCTCCTGACCTCAGGATGTTTGACCTTCTGGAGGAGGGACCAGGCAGACCTCTCACAGGAGGTCATGAGTAGGGAGTGAAACACTGGAGTCTGGGAATAATAGCATTTTCACCATTGTTTTATAGTTCAGGAGCTAGCGCATCTCAGCAAAAGGGGCAGGAGACTAGAAGGCACTCTTGCCTTCATTTTCACCCTGTCTCTACTTAGTGAACTGAGGACAATCTCAATTGGTGAAGATACCCAAGACCCAGTCTCTACTGTACAGTTAGACACTGAGACCTAATTTTCAGTAAGTTTCTCAGCAGGAAGGCAGCATATGAAGTGAAACTCTGACCAGCAGAACTTCAGAGGCACAGGTGACGAGCCAGACCTCCCTCTGCTTCCTTGCTGTCTCATTTGGGAGCACTCCTAGCATCCACAGTGCTCCAGACTGTTATGTATAAAATGGACAAACATTATCTTCTATTTCATCAGGATGATCCGAATGTAAATCCATATTCAAGGTACAGACTATTGCACCTGACGCAGAATGAACATTCAGTAAATCTTAGCTACTCCTGTAACATGACTTGGATAAAGGCTGGAACATACTTGGTATCTTGCTTATTATATAACAGACCGCACGGAACTGTGGGGATAGGAGTTATGATACATTACTCCTGTATTATTACTTTTACAAGTTTGGAAAACAAAAATTAGATGTTATTAATCCAAGGAGGATACCTCATCATGGTAGTTTGGTATTACAGAAACACCAAGGCAGGTCCTAACATGTATCATCACAACATTTACCCAATTATTCTTTTCAGGTGAGATACAGATATTATAATAGGAAGATAAATGCTATTTGTTAAAACAATACTATCCAGAGCAATGACTTCCATTCATTAAATCTATATGGCGTGCATTGCCCACTGTTCCACATCTTCATAAAAACCCCTGCATTGTAGATGCGATTCTATGCTTTGTGTAGGGATGAGGAAAAGGATGCTCAGAGAGGAAAGCTAATTTGCTTAGGGTCACATAGCTTCCATAAGGTAGGGTCAGGAGCCAAACTGAGGTGAGTCCATCTCTAGTCAGAATCCTTTTCCTTGTATTACATGCTGTCATCCAGATGGCCAACCCTATTTTTGGTCTTTCACAGTCACTGGGTCTGGGATACCATGGAATGTGTCAGCATACTGTGGGTCCACTGGAAATTCTTACAGGTTTTCAGAGGTCCCCATGCTTCTCAGGGGGCATAGTGGTCACTTACATGGACACCTAAGCCTAAGCAACAGGTGGCCATTCAGTCATGGGAGAGGGTAGAGAAGCTAGCTTTGCCCAAAGAAACACTTTAATGGCTGCCAGAATAAAACTGTAGGTGCAGTACAGTGAGATCAGAAAAAAATGGGAGAGGATTCAGGGTATCCTAGCAACATCCGGAAGGATGATTGACAGATGCTGTGGCAATGATAACATCGTGGTTCATATCAGGTGACTCTGGTGAGATCATGTACAGGAGTACCTTGTTTTAGTTTCAGATTCAACTGCTCCTCAACAGACTGATGCAAGGTCAGGTCAACAGTCAACATTTGGCCATTTCTACACTTCCTTTTGTGATGCTCCCCCAGAAGGAAGCTTTCAACAAGGCACAAGGATTTCTTACTGGTGAATCTAAACAGTGTTAAAGGCTTTCAAGCAATGAAACAGACAACATCCTTGTGGAACTCTAAGTCAAATTGAACTGGGCATGAGGGACACTGTTCAAACTTTAGATTTGTTCACAGTGCTTCACAGTTCACCTATGAATGCAGTGACTTGACCCACCAACACACTAAGTCACAATTGGGCACTTGTTCCTCTTGTTTTCTGATTTTCTCTAACATAACTAAATTATTCTCAGAGGGAGTGCTGTTGCCCCTTGGGGTGAAGAGAAGATTTGTGGGATGTTGTAGTTGTTAGGGTAACTGGCAGGGAAACCTGGGTTCTCCTGGCATTTAAGAGGCCACAAGCACTTACAGCAGATGTCTATAACTTGTGAGACCAATGCCCAGGACAATGAATGATCCTGCCTCCTGATGAACAGGCAAGCCTAGGCAGACCGAATGGCTCAGAAATTTAGTTTCTGTGCACAGAGTCAACACCTGTGGCTTCCAACAAATGTTAACAAGTGTGCGCACTCAAGGAAGAATGTATTTCATGTCATTTGGAACATTCGAGGTTTTTTTTGTTTTGTTTTGTTTTTTTAATAGTGATCCCAGACAGAAACACTTCTCATAGTCGCTGGTCCACAGTTTTCAGCTGCGGCTTTTACTAGTGATGCTATTATCAGATACAGTCATCTCATTATTCATTATGTCCTGCAGTATGATCATGCCTAAGTATTTCTTTATTGAAATACATGCCTTTATTATAAATCACTTCTCATTTCAATTCCATGCTATCAGTATGACATTACACTGATTAAAAATGGTGTAGGAACATGATGAGTTCATACAACACTACAGACATATATATATATATATATGTATGTATGTGTGTGTGTGTATGTATTTATGTATGTATGTATGTATATAAGGGATCTAGGATTCACAAGTGGTTACTTACTCATGGACCTTTCAATGGCCCAGGTGGCTCTAATGTGAGTGAGGAGAGACCTTCAGTTTCCACACACTTACGCCCCATCCTCCTTCCCACTGCTCTTCTAAAAATGCAAATAAACCTGCTATTTGTTGATGGGTCTATAACCTAAGAAATCTACAGTAAACTTAAGATATTTCAGGCAATATCTACTGAACAGCCTAGCTTAGCAGCCCAGTACACTGTGGGGTGACCTTCATCCTGATTGCATGGTTGACTGGGAGCCACAGCTCCCTGAGGCTGCCCAGCACCTAGAGAGAGCACTGTATCACATGTTGTTGCCCTGGGGAAAGATCAACATTCACGGTGTGGTTTCTACTGAATACATATCAGCATTACACGATCACAAAGAAAAATAATCCTGAGGAGAAGCATTGTGAGGCACGAGTTAGGAGTCTGTGTGGCACTTCGCGGTCTTGAGCAGAAGGACTCAGATGTGTGGCTCACATGTGCTGGCTGGTGTGTGGATCCAGAGGATGGACATCTTCATGTTTTTCCAAGAGTACAATGGAACCTAAGATCCACAGGTAGAATTGTCTCTGGTGATTCTCCTGCTGGCGCAGCCTCCCCTCCATATTCCCCCCCTCTCACCTCCCATGGGGAGCTAACAGATGGGCTATGCAAAATCTTTGGGAAAGAGCTATTAGAATGTCTCTCTGGCTTCAAGCCATCTGCTCCAGACCAAAGTATAATATTCAGAAGAGAAAAAGGCAGCACTGGGCAATTGGTACCATGTTGAGAAGTTTGCAGATCTCATTCAATTTTCCTAGTGGGGGGGGCGGGGGGGGGGGGGGTAGCGGGAAGGTTGTACAGCCTGAGCTCTCCCCATGCCTGAAAGCTACTGCTTTGTAGCCAGAGGCCATATGCATGCCTGAAGGGACATCTCAGCCTGAGGACTAAGGCAGCATTGGTTTCAGGGAGCAGCTTCATGGCAGCCACTGCAGCCACCTTAGCAACTTGTTAGCCGGAGACTCATTAACGTGTGCAGCCATGAAGTGCTGAGGTGCCAAGGAATATCTGTTTGTCTCATAGAGGCTCAGGAATTGCAAACCTCTTTGCTGCTTGCAAAGAGGGAACGCCTGCATTCCTACCTTGCAGTTAGAGGGTGTGTGTGTGTGTGTGTGTGTGTGTGTGAGAGAGAGAAATATTGCAATTTATAATAAGTTGCCAGCTCTGGAGATACCCGTACCTATGACTGAGGAACGAAAAGCAAAATCAGATTAAACTATCAAGAAACACGTTGGATACAAAGGGTCTCTGTATTTGTATAGAGCCTGTATGGTACCTCCTGGCTACATTGCCTCATTTGACTCATTCATTCATCCAAAAATATCCATGCTGGATGCTTGGCTCTGATTCAGTCTCTAGAAATGTAGAGAAGGGCAAAACAACAACCCCCACCCCCATTTTTGGGTGGAAGAGTCGATACTTGTAGTAAGCCTCTAGGGTAGCTATCACTACTATCTGCTTAATCTGTATGCATAAAATTCTACTTCCATGAGGGCCTAGCTTGCACTAGCCAGTTATATGAGCAGCAAAGCATAGACCCTTGATAAGAAGTGCATAAGCTCTCAGCACAGCTCGGGCTGGGCCATCTGCAGCTGGTGAGAAGCTGAGCCTGCACTCTCCGAGCCACCCAGCCTACCTCTGCCACGAGTAGCCAAAAGACTGAAGGTTTAAACTTTATGGATTAAAAAAAAAAAAAAAAAAACCAAGAAAATAAAGGAAAAGAAAAAGATAGGGTAGGACAGGGCACATGTCCTTTGGCTTTCAGAATCAGAGCTATGATGATAAAATAGTGACAGCCTTTTCCACATTGAGTGCGTACAATGCACCAGCATTTTCAGAGGTGCTTCATTATTTCGTTTAGTTCTTATGATATTGCCACAAGGGTTTTTCCTTCGATCTAGTTATGAAGATGAAATCTCGCCTCTGACAGATTATCAGCCCCAACATCTAAAGCTTACTAAAAAGTACTAAGCCAGAACGACCGGCAGATTTGGGTCCTCAGGAACCGGCTAGCCTCTGTGTGACGTGGGTCACTTCTCGACCTTATCTCCCTATTGCTGGCCAGATAATTTGTGCAAGGTAGATGGAGGCACATGTGCAGGTGGCATTTTAATACCAGTTGAAGAGGGAAAGGCTCATATCTTCACCAGCTGAGGACTACCTCAAGCGTATTTTATGCAAAGACAGAAAACATAAATATGCTAATGCAAGTTAATTTTAGTCTTATGCTCTGAAAACTGGTCAGATTTTTCAATAAGCCAAAGGGAAAGGGTCACAGAGATGGACAGTTTGACACATAGCTGGTTAGGTAGAAAGAGACTACAGGTCCTTAATCTGGCCTGGGAGGAAGTACAGATTATCACTGAGTCAGATAAAACTCTCAGGGGATTTGCAATCCAATATGGGTGCAGCAGGCAACCTAGAACCACACCTAGTGCCACCTTAGAAGTCAAATTTCCTCCGCATGCCTGGAACACACTTAATCGGAAAGCCTGTCTATTTCCTTGGCCTTTCATCATCTTGATGTTGCCATAGTTAAGAGATCCTGCTGACCACACCTTCTTTGGACAGGACTCTTGTGCCCAGTGCCTTCTCTGTTCATCATTTCACCCCCACCACACCTATTCTTATGTACTGCACAAACGATTTATGCTATGGCCAGCTGGCGGGGAGCCCTTTGTTATGCTCACTGTTGTACCCCAAGCAGTTGGAACAGGAGCTGGCATATAGCGGGCACCCAATGAACACTTCTAGACTAAGCATGCCTGAAGATTAGCAAGTATGCCATTATAATTGATCTGTATAGACGAAGCATTGGGGCCAAGCATGGGATGTGAAGACAAGACTCAAGCTCAGCTATGTTCCTAAAAGACATTTTTATTCATATTTTAAACGACACATTCTATTTTACTCTTCCCAAGATTTTAACGTCCATTTTATATTCAGAAAATAAGTCATCGCCACTATCCCATTTCAGAGAAGACTAAAACAATTCAACTGGGGAGTTTGGAAATAAATACATTTCTAGGTTGCCTGTGGATTCCAAGTCATAAGTCAGGGCTAGTCACAACCAACTATATTGCTTCTAAAAGTTTGTAACGATCCTTAGACTAAAGAGGAGGAGCTGCATTCCAGAGCAGGGTATGAATTTTTAATTTATGTACAATAAAAGCAAGGTTTATATTTAGTAGCGAGAATTCGCCTCTAACACTATATAATTAAAAGTAATTATTTACAAAAAAAAGCACAAGCAGAATTTGTATTCTAAAATATTCACGCTCTCATTTGCTGTTTATAAGAATAAAGCCAAAAAAGAATTAGTGAGCTTCCAACTCAGAGCACGTAGGTAGAGGGAAATGCAGCACCAATCCAGGCTCCCAGATAACTACAAGAACTAAACTCACCTACCAGTGGCCATTTCTAAGTGGAGTGGCCTGGCTACCTGGAGTAGCAGATTATCATAAAGACAATGCATACATAGCCCCTGCAATGCTATTATTTTGTAACTTGCCTGCAGCACTGTGTGACCATAGATATTTTTACCCTGTTGTAAATCCAGTCTACACATTTTAAAGGTTCCTTGGAAAAGAAAGATATACTTTCTAAATCTCTAAATGTTAGATACTCTTCTCAATTCATCATGAAGCTGTTTGCTCTTGTCTTATACCATTCCCCAAGGAACCCATTTTTCCTTGAGCCTGGCAAGGCAGTCCCCTCTAACCATCAGGATTTAAGAGGTATGCCTCCTCTCTCCTTCAAACCATCTTCCCTGCCTCTGGCCTAAGGGATCTGGAGGAAACGGACTGGCACTGCTTTGCATGGCTCTGTGCATGACGCCATGCTTGTCAAACAACCTTGAGTCTGGGGTTTTTCAGGTGGAAGCTTCCTTGAATTCCTGGCATTAGCACCTACAGCTTTGTGTTTGATCTACACTCGCCCACCAACATGGACATGGCCGCCTCCTCTCTCTTGATGGGTCACAGGAGGGAGAAGGGCTCCTAGGCTTTCTAACAGTATTTGGAGCTGGTTTGGTTAGTTGTCTGAATGAGGTTCGTGGAAAGTATGTGGGGGTAGCTTACCTGAGGGTACGGCCGCAGTGCCAAAAGACACAGAGCCAAACACATCTGCACTCCCCGGCAGCGTCTGGGATGACGACGGGAGAAAGGCATCGCCTGGGGTTGCAGGAGTCTGCCAGACAGAGAGGGGCGGGGAGACAGAAGCATGAGACCTGCTCAGTAGTCCAGATAGATGGAGGAAGAGTGAGAATGAGGTGGGCACTGCTAAAACCAGACACGATCCAAGTCACTTGTGTACTTTACAGACTGTGAGTTAGTGACAGAAATGTCACCTTAGCCCACAGAGCTGCCAGGAGGACTAAATGAAACCATGCATCTAAACAATTAGTTTTATTAAGTTTTTCTTAATTACCATGCCTGGCCATATAGACATGGCTCAGTGCACACAGTGGGAAATATGATTATTTATTTGAGCCCCTACCTCAGGGGATTTTCAGGCGACCAACTTACTCCATCACATATGGCTGTCAACCCAATCTGGAATAAACCCACCTGAACCCAACTGTATTCTCTCAGTTTAGAGCTCATTACTTATTAGGTGGCCAGTAAGCAGCTGGCTAAATATACAAGGGAAGTTTGATGCATGGACGGAGTTCAGGCCTGTGTGCTGGAGCCTTGGAGACTCTTGATTTAACCTCCCCCTTCCAAAAGAGAAGGAAATGTTTTCCAGAAGACAACCAGACCACAGCAGCATATCTGGAAACTTCTAGTACTAACCTGGCCCCAGAAAGGCCAGTTGTATGAAGTGCTGGGTAAGGTGGGAGTTACCAAAATAAGAATGCCCACTCCTGTTAGCTGTAGGCTTTTGCCTACAGAGTGTAAGTTTGCATGATGCCTTAAGATCCTTGTTAGTCCCTGCCTCCTCCATTGGAACAGACTGGGGCAAGCAATTAATTCTGAAACCATGGCAATTAGGGCCATTTTTAGACCGTCAGCTTCCGGGATGAGTGGCATTGTTCTCAGGATTACTAAACATCCATTTGGATCACGCTTGGGTTCAGGGACAGAAACAGCCCCGAGCTGCTGCGTTAAGCAGTTTTACACACAGTCAGAGCTGTTCTCTTTGCCCCCACACAGCCTTGAAGAAGTCACCACCGGTCCTCCCTGGGTCTCAATTTGCTCATCTGTACAATGCAGGGGGTAAAGAAGGAAGAACCTTCAGGCCCACTCTAGCCCATTCTTCACCCCAGCCATTTACTGAGGTGGGAGGGAAAGGCTCACAAGAGTGGCCTGGCCTCTCTGGGAATAAGACAAGGCTGGAGAGGACATCAGGTGTTGGGAGCAGGGCAGCTGTGCCTGGATTCCCTACTAGCAGCTGTGGGCTGTAGGGTCTCAGTCCATCTGTCCTCGGTGGTGGGATCACAGACTTTTCCCTGTGAGGTTCATATTGCCAATGAACCACAGCACTATGCCTCTGTTTGCGTAACTGTGTGGTGCCTGGAGGAGTAGTCATTTTCCAGCATCTTCAGCTGGTGCAGCTGTGGCTGACTGCTCTCACTCCACACCTTGAGGTACCAGGCAGGGGAGGGGCTGAAGAGGGCATTCTTGCATGGGAGCAGCTACTGCAGTGGCAGGATTGCTCATCAAAGTGTCTAGCATTAAGGTTCTATTTTGCCTTGTTTTTAATTCACTTTTTGTTCTTTCTTTTTCTTTTTAAATTTGCACTTTCAAAGGAAGGCTCCATCCAATCTCAATCCTCTTGCAAGTAGTATCCCAGATGCCCTTACTGAACTGTGGCTATGGACTCAGAACCACTCAGAGAGTGGTTCATGGAGACACAGATCATGGCTTCCAAGGCTCAAAGGCAAGCCAGTAGGCCGTGGGAGGAGAGAAAGGAAATGGGGAGAGAAAGAAGGATGGATATAAGGGGCTTCCTTTCCTTAGCTGCCCATTTGTGCTGTGGGGGACCAGTTCAATGTTGACACACATTGTGCACCTGTTGAATTTCTTGTCCATATTCCTAGCTCAGGTATCCACTCTTGGTAGGCTCAAACTACATCTCTTTCCAATCTCCCTTCTTAGAGCCTTAAGAGCAAACCACAATGTCTTGGGATTTCAGTACACATGGTCTCATTTATTCCTCAAACCAGAGGCATTTATCCTAATTCCTTCTCCTCCACAGTAGAGGAGCCTGGGGTTCAGGAGCATTAGTTGAAATACCCAAATAACACAGCTTGCAAGAACTGGAGTTGAAATTTACCAGCCCGGCCTCTCTCACCAAAGCCCAGACTGTGTCACCGTGTGTCTGGGGAAAGGAGGACCAGGGACCAGGGATCAGGGGGCAGTGCATACTTACAGGGGGAGAGGTTATATCAGGAGGGGTGGACATGTCTCCAAAAAGTTCTAACTGGGTCACAGCCTGAAAAGACACAAGGAGAATCATGTAAGCAGGAGTGTGGATGCTGCATGCTGGCTTTCAAATGTTACATTTTGAGAACAGTCACCCCTTTCCTTCACTACCACCATGTAAATGGCAAGACTCATCATTTACTGCTACCATTTACGGATCCAACAGAACACTTTTGGATGTAGTCAGACTCAATCTACTCTCTATCTAGCTGCTTATCTAAGCTTGATGAGTGACACCCATTAGCTCTAAGCAGAGTTAACAGTACTTCATCCTCATGTACATCAAATGTAGCCAAGAGCCAGGGATAACAATCCTATGAATGGTTTCTCTCAAGATGGAACCACCCATCTGAAAAAATGCATGGGATGACTAGAGGAACCTGTGACAGTGACACAGGATGACTATAGGGTCATGTAAGAATGACACGGGATGACTGTGAGGTCCTGTGACAATGACATGGGATGACTGTGAGGTCCTGTGACAATGACACAGGAAGACTATAGGGTCCTGTAAGAATGACACGGGATGACTGTGAGGTCCTATGACAGTGACACGGATGACTGTGAGGTCCTGTGACAATGACATGGGATGACTGTGAGGTCCTGTGACAATGACACAGGAAGACTATAGGGTCCTGTAAGAATGACACGGGATGACTGTGAGGTCCTATGACAGTGACACGGATGACTGTGAGGTCCTGTGACAATGACATGGGATGACTGTGAGGTCCTGTGACAATGACACAGGATGACTATAGGGTCCTGTAAGAATGACACGGGATGACTGTGAGGTCCTGTGAGAGTGACATGGGATGACTGTGAGGTCCTGTGACAATGACACGGGATGACTGTGAGGTCCTGTGACAATGACATGGGATGACTGTGAGGTCCTGTGACAGTGACACAGGATGACTATAGGGTCATGTAAGAATGACACAGGATGACTGTGAGGTCCTGTGAGAGTGACATGGATGACTGTGAGGTC
>CAJQZJ010005020.1:3068441-3082751 GCA_907164525.1 Lophiomys imhausi | reverse complement strand
GACTGTGAGGTCCTGTGAGAGTGACACGGGATGACTGTGAGGTCCTGTGACAGTGACACGGGATGACTGTGAGGTCCTGTGACAGTGACACGGGATGACTGTGATGTGAGGTCCTGTGAGAGTGACACAGGATGACTGTGAGGTCCTGTGAGAGTGACACAGGATGACTGTGAGGTCCTGTGACAGTGACACGGGATGACTGTGATGTCCTGTGATAGTGACACGGGATGACTGTGCGGTCCTGTGAGAGTGACACGGGATGACTGTGAGGTCCTGTGAGAGTGACACGGGATGACTGTGAGGTCCTGTGACAGTGACACGGGATGACTATGAGGTCCTGTGACAATGACACGGGATGACTGTGAGGTCCTGTGACAATGACACGGGATGACTGTGAGGTCCTGTGACAGTGACACGGGATGACTGTGAGGTCCTGTGACAATGACACGGGATGACTGTGAGGTCCTGTGACAATGACATGGGATGACTGTGAGGTCCTGTGACAGTGACACAGGATGACTATAGGGTCCTGTAAGAATGACACAGGATGACTGTGGGGTCCTGTGAGAGTGACACGGATGACTGTGAGGTCCTGTGACAATGACATGGGATGACTGTGAGGTGCTTTCTCAATTAATGCTCCCCATAGCACTATCCCTGAGAGGTATGAACCCTTATTCTTATTTGTTTGTTTGTTTTTGTTTTGTTTTGTTTTTTGGTAAAGAAATTAATTTGCATAGAGGTGATATCAGGTGTATCCAGGTCAGGATTTGTATTTTCTATGTAGAGAGTACACAGTCAACTATGTATCCCTTGGGATAAAAAATGTGGTTGGATGAAAAGAAAACATTTCATTTAATCCCAGAAAGGGCATCAAAACCAGCCCACTATACACACTATCAATCACTCCCAGGAACTTCATCCCTACAGACACTCATCCATCCATCCTCCCATCCATCATACAGAGTGTGTGCAAAAGCCTGGCCAGAAGAGCAGAAGAAGCCCTTTTAAGATACACTTAGAAATTAATCTGCATACACTTTAGCTTCAGGGACCATGGGGATTCTTTGGCCAGGAACCAAATGTACTGACTTAATTATGCAAAGCATACAATCACACACTTTGTGAGAACCTGTCCACTGAGCAAAAACTATTTCCCACTCATCTCCATGTCTTAAGTGAGGGATCCCAATGCAGGCAACCACAAAAACCAGTTAACAGAAGCCACAGGAAGAGGCTGGCAGCCCTGCTGTTCTGGTCCCCGTGCAGACATTCAGCTCTAACTTGGTCATAGTTGGATCCCTAGGATTCATATCATAAAAGGTATGATCATTCCTTCTGATGAGCGAGACAGCTCTGTGTTCAGAAGAAGGTCCCACAATTGGGTATGGATAGGTATGGGTACCCATTTCAACTCTGAAGCATCCCCCAGGTGTTATTTCCCCAGCTGAATGCTAGACTTGGTGATATCTCTTTATATGTTATAGACTCACCATCCCTAGTCTTAAAACTCTAAACCTCAAATATTCGAAATCTCAAGCATTCTGAGTGCTGATATAAGGCCACAAGTGGAATATTCCATAGCTGACCCCCTATAAAGGTCATAGTAAGAAATGCTAGCACGCTAAATACACACATGTATAACATATACACAGCAGGAGTAGATGTGCATATGAGGCTGAAAGGAATTTTGTGTTTAGACTTTGGTTCCATCCCCAAGATATGTCATTCCGTGTATGTCCCAAAGTCAAAATCTAAACCACATTTGGTCCCACGCATTTCCAACAAGGGATGCTCATAATAGCAGAGCCTGTTTTGTTCTCAGCTAAGTCTGGCTGAATGGCACAGAAGCTCTTTTCCTGGACAAGAATGATGCTCAACTATGTGAGTTCCACTTCCATTCCTCTGCCTTGGGCTCTCAGATTGAACAACAGTGCCTGGCACACACACAGTGTTTTGTTTCTCCCCAAGTACACAACATTCTTCCCCAAAACCTTGAAGAAGCATAAGGTGCTGGGCATTGCACTTGGTGTTAGGGGCACAGGAAGGAGAACAGCCACATCCTAACTGCAGGAAGTGGACAGTCTGTTGGGGGATGGTAGTCCACAGAGGCAGACCCCTTCAAGGTAACAGGACAGAAAGAGTGACCAAAGTCTCTGTTGGGGAGCTGGATCCCAGTTAGTTAGGGTTAGAGAATTTAGTCAGAGTTTTCCAAAGGAAACAGCCTGTCTCCAAAATCCTGCAGGAGAGGTATAGCTAGCCTGGTGACAAAAGAGAAAGGACCCTGAAGACTCAAGAAACTGCATGAGTCAGGAAGAGTTCTGGAGGAGAGTAGAAGCTGTTTGCTACCATCTTGAACTTCACCTGGGAGAGGAGGTGGGCAAGGGGCCTGGCCAAGACTGCGGAGGCAGTTTCATGGATTTTACAGTCTTCTCCAACTGACTCTCCTCTAACGGCTTCCCTCTCACACAGTGACAACCCAGCAGCTGATGTGCACATGGCAGGGGGCATGTAGTGTGTGCTCCTAAATCTGGATGGTTCTGTTTTCCTCTGTAAGCCTTCTTTGGCATGCCAACAACACCTCACCTGATAGGGTGAAGCCTACCCTTTGGTCCCTCTTCTGATGCATAAAAGACTAACTCTGCTTAATGAATTCAATTGAAGCTTCAGGGCTTCCTGGAGTTTGGATCTCCATGCTTATAAAATGGCTCAGGACTATTTTCAGCGTTGGGAAAATATTAAAATGAAGTTAATAATTAAGTCACACAATTTACATCTCAAATGTGTTGAACTCATGGCATACTTTTACTAACATCGTAAAGATAATTTATTGGCTAATTTTCTCCTTAAGCACAACTTTTAAAATAACCTTCTTTCTTGAGATATAGCCCTTCCTCTTGCCAAATGATTTTCACTCAAGGATTAAACGAGAAAAACATGGGGAGGCATAAAACATAGGCTGTTATTTCGTTTCATTGGATTTGCTGTTTAAATAGAACCCTGAGTTAATTAAATTTTATAGAAAAAGGGGGTTCTTTGGCCATAAAATTAAAAGTAATCTGAATAACCAAGTATGATTGAGAATCAGGAATAGTATCTATTTTCACAGCCCTCCCCCATGTGAACCCCAGCTGCTTATTTGTAACATAGTAAACAATGTTCCATCTGAAAATACTGTCCTCATCCATCATTTTAAAGGCCTCAAGAGAATAAAGCTAAGAGTTCACATTTGTAAAACATTTTACAGCTTAAAATAAGCATTCCCATACATTATCATCATGTTGACACTGCCTGAGCCCCGGAAAGTCAGCTCCATCGTCACAGCCAGTACTTCAGAGATGCCTTCATTGAGGCTGAGGTAGGTGACTGGCCTGTGATCAACCAGGGAAAAGGAGCTCGGATGATGAAGCAAGTGATGTTCCCCAGGTAAATGGAACACTGTACAAGTGACAAGTGCTTCAAGATTAATCCCTGGCCCTTCATTCACAGTGACTGTGGCGAGTAGCCCTAGAACTCCTCTGAGGGGAAGATTTTGTGACAGAACTGAAGAAGAGTGAGATGGCATGGGCTGGCCCCCACACCACATTCTCTCACAGGCTCAATCCCTATGTTTTGGCAACAGGAGATCCCCGACCCCCTTAGGAAACGTGGAGGAATTCCTATCATACATGGGCTGCTGTGCCATGAGCAGGGACACAGACCAGAGGACCACATGCATGCTTTAGCCTCTATTTGCAATCCAACTATTGGACGCTCTATGGAAGGTGGACCTGTGCAGTCAGCCCTGCAGTGCTGAGGGCAGCAGAGCACAGAGGATCGGAGGGGCGGGCCATCTTAGAGCCGCTGCATGAGTTCATCCCGCAGTCACTCAGGCCTTTCCCCACTGCCTTCTCAATGGGACACAAAGATTTTGTTTTGTTTTGTTTTTGTTTTTTTTTTTCGTGCCAGAATATCTGGAATGTGTTAGGAGGCCTCTAAAATACTGGTTGAATGAAACTAAGGGGTGATCTCCTTTCCAATACCCTTTCTCTCTGTCTCTCTCTCTCTCTCACACACACACACCCTGTTTGTACACTCTTACTAGTGGACTTCATGGCACCTTTGCTTTTCCTGTGAACATTGCAACGGGTACCTACTGGAACAGCACAGAGTAGAATGATTGCCATTCATGCAAGTGGATGAGGACATGATGGGGCACATGAGGATAACCAGAAAAACTCCAATTTAACAGGACCCTGGAGGTCTTACCTTGGTTGCCTCAAGAAGCTCGTCAAAGTCCACGGACAGGTTTCTGTTCTGTAGCAACCACAAGACATGACTGATGAGCATGAAATGAGCGACGGCCCAACAACATGAAACAGTTAAACAGACAGAGCCCTTTCATCCTTACCGGCGTGGCTGCAGCAAAACGCTCTTCAAAATCCTCCAACGCCTGGCTATTCTGCAAGTGCAAGGGATGATGAATGAGGATGGAGTGAATGACACACAGATGACATGGATTTATGAGTTTAATGACGACAGTAGCTATGGTTTACACTCCCACAGCCTCAGTAGGCGGGAGTGGACTCTGATGTATGGTGAAAACCCTGGGATATGTTTCCAGCATAACCAGATGATAAAGCATGGGCCTGATTGAGAGATACAGCAGCAGCATATCTGTAAGTCCAAAGTCCATCTTCCTGCAATTACACACATCACTCAGCTGGGCACAGCAGGGTCTACAGGCTCAGAGTCAAAGTGTCTACATTGAACAGTATTCTTTAAAACTGAAGATGTGCTATCATGTGGTTTTAGCCAAACTTGACTGTTCTTACTGCTAATTATTTTAGTTATTAATAGTATGTAAAATATTTTTAGTATATTTTTAAATGTTTATTTATTACTTCAAGTTACATCTCCATCACAGTGCCCTCTTTCCACCCCTCCCAGTTCCACCCTCCCACACTCTACCCCCTCTCCCTTCTGTCCCACTCCTCCAATGTGGACTGTCCCTACATATCAGTCCCTCTCAGTTCAACGGTCATATATGGACTAAGAGCTTCCTCTTGCACTGGGGGCCTACATGGTAGCACTCGTAGGGCAAAATGTCCCCTTGATAGGTAACAAAGTCTATGTTAATGATCTTTTTGGTGTGTTGGTTGTAGTATAGTTATCCTGTACTAGATGGCTAAAATCCAATTAGAAGTGAGTAGATACCATATGCATCTTTCTGAGTCTGGGTTAGCTCATTCAGGATGAGCTTTTCTAGTTCCATTCATTTGGCTGCAAATTGCATAATTTCATTGTTCCTGATAGCTGAATAATATTCCATTGTGTAGATGTACCACAGTTTTTTAACCCATTCTTCGGTTGAGGGACATCTGGGTTGTTTCCAGTTTCTAGCTATCACAAATAAGGCTGCTATGAACATAGATGAGGGTATGTCCTTATGGTTTGGTAAGGAATTGTTTGCATGTATACCCAGAAGTAGTATGGCTGGGTCTTGAGGTAGAGCTATTCCATGTTTTCTAAGATATCACCAGACTGATTTCCATAGTGGTTGTACAAGTTTGCACTCCCATCAGCAATGGAAGAGTGTTCCCCTTTCCCCACAATCTCACCAGCATGTGCTGTCCATTCTTATATTTTCATATTTGTAGGTACACGCACAAACACACTCTCTCTCATAATCAACAGGTTGTGCCCATCTTTTGTGCCAGCTGTCCTCTTTGCTCACCAATCTCTTCTTATCCCAGTAAGTTCAGTGTTCCCTACATTCCTAAGCCCAGATGAATGCCACCCCTGCCATGTAACCTCCTCTTAGAGTCCTCAGCACCCCAGCTGCACCTGCTCTGTAGCAAGGCGTCTCATGTGTGTAATTTATTCCCAAATGCCCAGCAGCTCCTGAGGGTCTAATACATAGAATTCCTCAAGAGAAATGTATGAATCCATGTCTTAACAAGTGGCTGGCAGCTGGCCAAAACTAACAGTTCTCTTAACTTTTAATTCTATTGTATATATCACGTATTATACAAAATGTATAATATCTACCACACATGCATATATTTAATAACCTTGTTTTGCTCTATACATACAAACTAATTATTCATTGGATAATTTCCAAGAAGCTCGATGCTAATAGCATCTGTGTCTACTGGCGTTCAAATTGAGTCATTGCACATGAGCAGAGAAATGACATCGCTCGCTTCCTCCTTTTGAGTAGTGTTTGGTGCTGGAAATAAAGGAACACGAGGAAACTGTTGTCCAGTCTTAAAATACCATTCATTGAAATAAACAAAATCACCTTCACTCTGTCCACAGAAATTGTTAAGTGCTGTTTCCTTAATCGATGGCCATGGCATATGGAGAGGGGAGGAGAATCAATATGCCCAGGACCATTGTCACTTAGGACAACCACCTGTAAATCCTGCCACCTGAGTCCACCAGGGTCTAGCTCATCATGGCTCACCTGTGGTGATGATCACACAATAGTCACCCTGTATGATAACTACAGAAATACTACTCCCACAACCATTGGCACTGATAATTACTACTATTGTCATCTAGCCACAGGTGTGTGGGGCTCTGGGTAGACAGCAACAGTCCAGGAGACCACATGATATATAGTGTGGCCTAGAAGGTTAAGGTTATGTTGCTACATCCCTTATAAATTCACTACTCCTGGGGATTTATGGCAGGGCCCCTACCAACTAGCTCTGGGTCATAACTTTTAATAAAAACATTTTTTAGTGTCCAAAATCTCATTACATCTGTCCAATATAAAAAAGCAAATGGCTTCAGAACATGATGGATGAATTAAATAAATTTGAAAAACAGCCCATGGTTGAGTCTCATAAAGGCCTCACCATGTCCCACATAATGAAAATGTGGGAGGACCTCTAGCATCGGAGTGTGCCTGTCACCTTCTTAGGGACAGAAGATGTGGCCTCTGGGGAGTTGCAGAGGTGAGGCGTGATGAGTGATTTTTGTACATTCAGAGGAAGTTCGGTCTAGGAATCTGGACAAATACGTCTCCCAGGAGTCACACTGGTCAGGTCACCTCTTTGTCACATGACTCTGAAAGTCAAGAAGCCCCACTTTCCTCAATTTTTAGGTAGTGGTATGGAGCCATTCTCTGAGACTTACTGAGATTTAAGTACAGTTTTGTTTGGTATTAGGCACAATGTAGGTGCTCAATGAATCACAGCCATTATTTCAGTATCTTCTCCTAACTCTGGGCTCATTTTAACAACATACCTACATGTGCTTTTTGGGTTTTTTTTGTTTTGCTTTTTTTTTAATGTGATGAAACTACTGTTACATGATGTTTGGAGCTAGAACAAGGAACATTTAGTCTGTTCTTGACTCCATTTCTTCCTCCTGGCCTTGTTCCTAGGCAGTTTCACCAGACCATCTTCCTCCCAGTGATATCTCTGATACCCTGGTCGCCTGCTGTCAGATTCTGGCTTGGCCAATGCTTCAGGGTCTTTCCTCATCTCTGCTGTGACCATAGGTGACAGTGCACTCCATCCGTCCAGTGGAGAATCATTTTAATCCAGTGCCCCGTTTCCCAGCTGAGACTCATGTCTAGGGCCTGGAATCCATCCCCTGGTTCCTCACACACCCAACACTTCCTTTACCTACATTTAACACAGGAGTTTCAGCTTGGCTTAGCAATTATCTTCGATTCTTGACTTTCCTTCAGGTACTTTTTTCCCCCTATTTGCTTTGTATTTTGCTTTTAAAAACTCAAGAATGACAAATATACTAGGACCTCAGCATTCTGATACAAGATTTAAGGGACTACATTCTCCTACACTGCTTCAGTACAGTTTTATCCTGACTCTTCATAAAGACACCAAAATAAAGTTCCCATGGGGAGTTTCCTTTCCCATGGTAGGGGAATAATGGCTCCACAACTGAGGAACTTGAGAAGGGAGATCAGACTGATGGCCCTTTTGCAGTAAAAATGACTGTGGATGAGATAGGATGTGGGATACAAATATCAAATATGAAGAAATCATATTTATGGCTGAGAAGTCAGGAACTTGCCATGGTTTACAATATAATCTTGGGCTGCATAACACAATCCCGTGGGGAGGCATTTACAAAACTCTGAGACCTGAGCCTCAGTCTATGATTGGAGGGGGAGGGGGGTAGGCTTCCACAGGTCCTCAGTGGCTCTGATGTGCAGTTGGCTTTTCAAATTGCTGTGCTGGGGAATGGATTCTCTTCAGAAATAATCAGCGAGCATCCTACTGGGAGAACCAAAGGCATCTTGATTGATTAGGTAATGGATTAATTAATGCCTTCAACAAACATTGCTGGTGTATTTCCTACCTACCAGGACCTAAGAAGGTGCTGGATGGAGATACAATGATGCCTACTATGTGGCTCAGGCTTTCAGCAGGGCCATGAGGTGTCCTTGTCATCCGAGGTGGACAGGGGTGTGCATATGGGAGAACGCAAGGCTTTTAGATCTAAACTAGGACCTAGGCCAAGGCTGCAAAAGGATCAATTTGATTATCCATTTAGAGGGCCCAGGAGGAATGCATTAAGTTAAGTAATCTGTAACCGAGCACAGGTGGGCAGTATTAAGGATACCTAGTGACAGAAGGCACCCCAATGCATGCCACTTTCCCAAGTGCAGGATTTAACAAGCGAGGCACATGCTAATTAAGACTAATTCTCACTGGGATACCTAGAGCTTGTGCTCTGCACCACTTTTAGCAAACAGGAAATGGCCACTTTCTACTTTTTTAGGAGAGTCAAGTAAAGCTCTGTTTGGGAACCAAACAAAAGGGCGGGGGCAGCTTAGGAGGATGATAAACTGCTATGCAGACATGTGACTTCTCCCCAGGGCCACACTGTTTGGTAGAACTTCCTATGGTGGAAAGTTCTGTATCTCTCTAGTCCAATCTGATGGGAGGCATATGCTGGCCGCTGGAGATATACTTGATGGGACTGAATTATAAAACTTACCTTGGATTAGTTTCACCTTAAGTAGCCACATGTGGCTAGTGACAACTGCAGGAGTTAGCACAACTAGACAGAAAATGCATGAAAAAGGAAAAGGTCAGCCATGTCTCCAGTACTGGCCCCTTTCAAAAGACATCTCCTTCCTTGTGCAGTTTCTTCTATTCTTTTGAAAATCTCCCACACTTGCACTGACTGGAAAATTTCTCCAGGAGAATTTAGTTCCTTGTCATGTCTAGACAGTACCATGAAATCATCAAGTCAGTCTGCAACGATAGCAGCCACCTTCTGGATCTAAGTTTTCTCATTGTCTGGGCTAAGCCAGAGCCAGACACTTGTGGGTCTTTTAAAGGGAAGCTTCAAGTAGAAATTCATGAAGCAAGTTAAGATTCATGTTTCAAGTGGAAATTCATGAAGCCTCGTCAACAGTCAAATGGAATAAAATTCCACGTACTGTCCAAGTATGCCAGGCCTTACAAGATGTGTGGCTTGACACTCCTGCTAGACTCAATGCGGTGCTCTTAATGGAGGGGCTGAGCTGGTGTGAAGACTTGGCTTTGGAATGATACTCATCCCTAATTCACCCCATACTGGGCCTCCATTTGGAGCCAAAGGCCCTTCTTTCAGCTACTGTTTCAGGACAGTCCTGAGGAATTTCTGGAAGCTTTGTGGGACATGCTTGAATGCTGTGATGAAGATGGCACCTTCCGTCAAAGAGCACATGGTAGGGGGTGTCTACAGTCCCTCAGACAACAAAACATTTACATTTTACTTCCCCTAAAGTTACACTTTGCTGCTGTGGTTGCTCTCTTGAGATTTCTGAGACAGGATCTTGCTATATTCTGGTCTGGAACTGTGTAGAACAAGCCTTGTAGTAATCCTCCTGCCTCTGTCTTCTAAGACCTCAGTGCTGGGATAACAGGTGTGTACTCCCATGCCTGGCTTGATTGTGCTGGCATTGGGAAAAAGAATGAAGGGGACAGAACTCACTCAGGACACTGAGATGACCTCAGAGGACTACTGTGCAGGGGCAGGGATATCCCTGGAAAGACTCTGACTCCACATTCTTTCCCTTCCCACCTTCATCTCAAGTGAGGAAATACAGCGTGTGTTTTTCAGTGGTGATGGCAAGAGAGGGCAGTGATGGGCCTGGTGGAAGCACTGAGAACCCTGTCGCTGTGCAGTTGGTGAGGAGTCCTGGGAAGAACTGTGCAGACTTCCGGACCCATATCTAATCAGCGACCTCATCTGGAAGCCAGAAGATCCCACATCAACAGGAGGACTCAAGAGTTTCCTGTTCCCCTCCTTTGGCTGGAGGAACAGGGTAAGAGATGGCTCTGCTGTTTTTGATGACTTTAGACAGAGCAAGCAGACTTCTATAGGTCCAATGAGCTCAGAAAACTAGAAACCAAAGGTGAATGGTTCCCAAAAGCATGCAATTAATTCTTTCTAACTTGTTGTTTCTTTTCCCTCTTCTACTTTGAAAAATCTGTAATATCCAAAATTTATAAAGAACTCAAGAAATTAAACACCAAGAAACAAAATAATCCAATCAAAAATGGGAAACAGAGCTAAACCGAGAATTCACAAAGGAGGAGTCTCTAATGGTAATGAGACACTTGAAGAAATGTTCAGCATCCTTAATCATCAGAGAAATGCAACTCAAGATGACTCTGAGATTCCATCTCACACCTGTCAGAATGGCTAAGATCAAAAGCTCAAATGACAGCACATGCTGGCGAGGTTGTGGAGAAAGGGGAACACTCTTCCATTGCTGGTGGGAGTAAACTTGTACAACCACTATGGAAATCAGTTTTGTGACATCTTAGAAAACTTGGAATAGCCCTACCTCGAGACCCAGCCATACCACTTTTGGGTATCCACCCAAACAATTCCTCACCAAACCACAAGGACATATCCTCATCTATGTTCATAGCAGCCTTATTTGTAATAGCTAGAAACGGGAAACAACCCAGATGTCCCTCAACCAATAAATGGATTAAAAAATTGTGGTACATTTATACAATGGAATACTACTCAGCTATCAGAAACAAGGAAATCATGCAAATTTGCAGACAAATGGATGGAACTAGAAAAGCTCATCCTGAGTGAGCTAAGCCAGACTCAGAAAGATGCATATGGTATCTACTCACTTCTAATTGGATTTTAGCCATCTAGTACAGGATAACTATCTTTCAACGAACACACCAAAAAGATCAGCAACATAGACTTTGTTGCCTATCAATGGAACAATTTGCCCTAGGGGTGCTACCATGTAGGCCCCCAGTGCAAGAGGAAGCTCTTTGCCCACATATGACTTTTAAAGTGAGAGGGGCTGATTTTTAGGGACATTCCACATTGGAGGAGTGGGATGGGTGGGAGAGGGAGATGAGGGTGGAAGGGTGGAACCGGGAGGGGTGGAAAGAGGGCACTATAATGGAGATGTAACTTGATGTAATAAATAAGCATTATAATAAAAAAAGATTTAAAAAATCTATATCCTATGTCTGCATTAGCTAAAACTCAAAGAGTTTTCAAAACCTCTTAACAAGATTTGGCATGGCTTCAGGACTCCACAAACGGAGTGAATTAGACCACAGGAATGTGAAATTGGCTCCTGTCAGCAGGCTGACAGGCTCTCAGTGCACTTTTCAGGAGGAGGGCAGGACACACAGCAGAGTCCATCACTTTCTTTGATGCTGTGTCTTCTTGGGGAGATCACTGCTGAGGTCCAGATGGTCCCCAAATGGTAACAAGAAATATTGGATGCAGTTGAGACCAAACCCAGTGGCAGAGGCAGAATGGGAACAAATCAGAGGCAATCACAAACGGGAGAGATGTCACAGCAAAGGAAAAAATAGCCAGCAGTCCTTGCCTGCTGCCGTGACAGACGTTCCATGCAACATGGTTCCCCTCCTTCTCCACGGGACGGCAGCTTACAAACATGGGAATTCATTTCACTATTTGGTCTTCCAAATAGTGGATTTGCCTCTCAGAGTATGAATCTGATGACCTGTGAACTCTTCTGGGTGTCTACCATGAACCAGGCACCAAGAGGCCCTTCAGTTGCCCCCGTGAGCTATGGAATAAGTGAGGTTAGGGAAAACTGAAGATGACTAACTCAAGTCATTATACAGGGAGCATCACAACAAGGGAACCATATTGAGCATTTTCACAGAGAATGTGCCGTTTCCAGTCACAATGCCATTCATAGAACAGAAGCCAACACCAGCCACTGGGAACAACCAAAGAAAGCTTTCTGTCATTCCCGGAGCAGAATCTGCCAAGTTCACTCATCCATTGAATTCCTTGTGGTAACAGTTGGGAGATGCTCATCTCATGAGGTCATGTTGAACATCATTTTCTTGTCTTAGAAAAAAGGGTTATCATTGCTGTGATGAGACACCACAACCAAAAGCAAGTTGGGAAGGAAAGAGCTTATTTGGTTTACACTTCCACATCACTGTTCATCATCATCGAAGGAAGTCAGAACAGGAACTCAAACAGGGCAGGAACCTGGAGGCAGCATCTGATGCAGAGGTCATGGAGGGGTGCTGCTTACTGGCTTCCTACTCAGGGCTTCACCAGCCTGTTTTCTTATAGAACCCAGGACCATCAGTCCAGGGACGGCACTATCCACAATAGGCTGGCCCCTCCCACATCAATCACCAATTAAGAATATGCCTTACAGCTCTGCCTGCAACCTGACCTTATGGAGGCCTTTTCTTAATTGGCGTTCCCAATTAAGACGACTTTAGCTTGTATCCAGTTGACATAAAACCGTCCAGCGCACTCCCCAATCTTGTGTTTGACTCATCCTCTGGTTTCTACACAGGCGCCAGCCAACACATGTCTAGAAACGGAAACTCCAGGTGTACATGTTGCGTGTGAGTTAGTTAGTTCCTGCTTTTATGGTCACAAGAGTTTGAAAAAAATCCACTTAGAAAAAGTAGAGCCCTTGGGCATGGTGGCACATGCCTGTGGTCCTAGCTGGCATTCAAGAGGATCACAAAAATGGGGTCAGCTGAACTACAGTCTGAGACATTGTCCTAAGAAGGTTATCTAGATAAATGAAAGATTTATTTTTGATTCACAAGTTTGGAGGTTCTTGTCTATTGCTTAATAGCCACATGGCTTTACGCCAATGGACCATTATAAAAGAACTGTGTGACAGAGACAAACCACTCCCCTTATAGCCAGGAAGCAAAAGGCAGGAGTGGAGAGGAGGGTACAGTCCTAAAGTTTCCTTTGAGGGAACACTTCCAGTGCTCTAAAGACCTCCAGGTAGGCACCACTCTTAGAAACATGCCTTTAACATGGGGCCCTTGGAGGACACTGCAAATGCCTGTTATAGCATTCCCCTCCATTTCCACCCCTCCCATGCTGTGACCTTCAGACATTCATGAAGAGATGTTGCTTCTCTGTCTAGACCATATTCTGGTCTGTCTGCCTCTGTCTGTGTTCAGCCTTCCCTTTTGCCCAAGCCTCGGTTTCCACTCTTAGCCTTACATTCATCACCCACAATGATCTCGTGACCTTAGAGTGCATCTGCTGCATTTTTCATGACACTTGGTATAATATCCAACTCTTCCTCCAGCCCGGGGCCTGTGCACACACAGGGTGCCACAATTTCTGAACTCCTCCACCCAACAGTTATTCCATTTTCGGCCTTTGTCTTATCCATTCTTATCCTGGCAGAGTTATCTTGTCTTAATTCATATCCTGGCATAGTTGCTACCTCTGGGAGAAACCCTCTCTGTGCCACGATGTTTACTTTATTGGGAACATCCCTCGATATTTGTCTGTTTACCTGTCGGTGATCTTACCATGGGAGGAGACCTGGGTCCAAGAAGGAACATGGGGCGATTTGTGAGTCTCCTGTCTTTACCACAGTGCCCGACACTCAGGAGACATTCAATCTTTGTGAATAGATGAAGGATGAACGCTTGAAAGAATGATGGATAAATGTTCTGAGAATGGTTTCAGGAGGTGACTGCCAATGCTGCAGACACTGTACTCTTATAACAAAAGGGACCCTGTGCACATTCCTGCAGGAACAAGGGATCCCACTTTTGTCATTCTGAAACCCGGACTCTTGTTTTTATTTCTATTCCTGCTCGTTCCCTGGTCCTGGATTATCCTGGAGGACTGTGTAGCTAGCGGGTAAAACTGGCATAACCAGTCTTGCATGGACATGTTTCCCCCATGTTGCAGTGCTCAGTGTGCGCTCTGTGTGGCTCTTTAAGAGCAGGCTGCATATATTGGGTAGGGCCACAGTTGGTCGGCACTGCTATTTCTGCTTTTGACAAACACACACACACACACACACACACACACACACACACACACACACAC
>CAJQZJ010005020.1:3005578-3068431 GCA_907164525.1 Lophiomys imhausi | reverse complement strand
ACACACACACACACACACACACACACACACACACACACACACACACTCACACTCACACACCCCACTCACACTCACTCACACACCCCACTCACACACCCCACTCACACTCACACTCACACACCCCACTCACACTCACACTCACACACCCCACTCAAACAACCCCACAAACCATTCAATGTAGACTAGACAGGAAATAATGGGTCAAATAGTAACATTAAGACCTCGTGTCTTCTTGGCCTGGCAGAATGTTGTGCACGACAATTGCAATTTCAGCTGATACTTAGACAGGATTCCTCTGTGCCACAGAGACTATTCTAAGTACTTTCATGTAGTGACTGATTTAATTATCACAATTGATGTGGGCAAGATTACTACTCTCATTTTCAGAGGGAGAAACGGAAGCATAAAAAGTCTAATAACTTACCCCAGGTCATACCAGCTAGAAAACACCAGAGTATATAGTTTTATCAAAGTGGGAAAGCTTTGGAAATTCACACCTAAGATTCAGGCTATATTGTGGATGGCCACAGCTGTAAGGTGACCCATGTCATAAGACCAAGGTAACTGGCAAGGGTCTGGAAGGAACAAGCATGAGGGCAGTTTAGGAGCCTGCCTTAGTACAGAACAGCCTGGTCCTATGTGGAAGGCATGGCCAGCTGATATGCAAGTGTCAGCTTCACAGAGATGCTCGAGAACAGAGCCAGGACCCCTGGGTGAAGGTCTGAAGAACAACATGGAAATAGCCAAAGGGACAAGGCAAAGAGACTGGACAGTACAGAAGACAGAGGGAGAAACCCCAAACTGTAGGCTGTCAGCATGCAAGGTGGGAAAGAGGAATAATCCAAGAGATAAGGATGGAAATGCTGCTAACTCACAGGAGAGAAAATGATGATAAGCTGACAGAACTATAAGCAGAATTGGATAAAGTAAGTGTCATAAAACGTGATTATGAATGTTCATCACAGGAGACCTTCCAGAGACACACTTTGCTTCCCTCTACTGTTAGCATCTTGCTTCATGTATGCCATACACAAAACAATAGTTGCCATGTTAGTTAAACTACATAAACTCATGGAGCACTAGAGTCCATTGCGGGGGCTTTGGAAGTCTCATAGGGACACACACGCTTTATCATATCTATGTAGGTAGAGCGGGAAGTGTTGGTTTGAAAAGTCATGCAGGATAGTCCGGCCCTGCAGCTTTGGAATCACAGAACGAGGGGGGAGCTGGGAAGTCCCGAGTGCAGCCCTGACCCTGGCAAGGACTCTGCAAATGTCGGCTTCTTCTTTCCTTTTGAAGCTGCTATAGAAAATGAGCTTTGTGCTTCCTTCAGTTGGACTGTTACTGATACATATATTCTCGGGCCCTATGATCCTTCATTTAGCTCTTGTTCTTTCTTCTTTGACTAGAACTTGTTCATTATTCTTCTGTAACCACTAATAATGGCAGTTAGGGAGAAAGAAAGAAGCACAAAGGAATGATTTATCCAGAGCACCGGAATCACTGTATGGAGAGAGAAGGCGCGTCAGCAGCGATGGATATTTATGGGGAAGCTGTATATCACGGCTTTGCTCGTTAAGATGCTGTAGTTAAGATTCTGTGAATGCTAATGATCTGTATTAGAGGAATAATGATGGATTCACAGCAGCGGCAGCAGCAGTTAGCAGATACCCCACGCACCAGATCTCCTAGTTGCTTGATGAATGCCATAGGAAGAGCAGGCATGAACGGCACCTGTGCATGGAGGAGCCACTGTCCTTCCTTCTGCGTGGGAAGTGCCACCCGCCAAAAAAAAAAAAAAATTGCAGGGGCAAGAGGGCCAGAAGCCTCCATCTTTTGGGTTTCAAGCAGCCTCGGTTTTTTAGAGGTCACATGGTACAGCAGAAAAAAATGAACCATTGTGGGGTAGGGCAGCCTCAGACCATGGTTTGTTCATGGCAGACCTTGGTTATTCCTGATGTCCTGATATAATTGTTTGTAACCCTCCTCTTCTTTCATTTTGGAAGTGGTCCAGTTTGGAGGGTAAAGTAGGTCATCCTAGCTTTAGAGTCAAAGAGGTGGATGAGAGAGACAGCTTAGCTCTGCTTCTTCTGGCTGTACTTAACGATTTAGTGCCTCTGTTCAACATCCCACTGGGTACTGAAGACACCCACTGCTATAGTACTTTGGGACAATTTTGAAATAACAATGCATGGTGCCTAGCACAGCAGGGAGCTCAATATTCGTTATAAGTACTTGTTTGTCATCCCCCGCTGTGGTGGCTTGAGAAACAGAACTCTGGTATTTGAGAAATTGGTCCCTGGTTGGTGGCCCTGTGTTGGGTAAGTTTAGGAGTAAATCTTTGCTGGAGGAAGTGCATCGCTCATGGTAGGCTTTGAGATTATAGAGCCCCACCTACTTTCAGGTTGCTCTCTCTGCTTTATGCCTGTGATCTCTCAGTTTCCTGCTGGCACTTCTATTGCTTGCTGCCGCACCTCCTCACCATTGACAGACTCTTAGACCTCTGGAAGCATAAACCAAAATAAACTCTCCCATAAGTCACTTTTGGTCATGGAGTTTTATACACAGCAACAAAAATGTAATTAATATGCTTGGTAGAAAGGACTGATTTGTCTCTTCCTCCCTGACTAATGGGCTGAAGTCCTCCTAACTTTCAATGTGACTTTCTCTCCTTCTTCCTTTCTCCCTCCCCCCTCTTCCCTAGCCCACATGCCCAGGCCATAGTAGGATGCAGTGTACAACTCAAGGACAGTTTTCATCCTGATCTGGGACTCTGCAGCTTGTACAGGCTGTAAACAGAGTTGCTTCTAATGCTTAGCCCACCCTGCCTCTGGCAGCTCAAGGGGATGCCACACAACCCCAAGAGCTGTCTGTGGTGCCCCGGCATGTTTGACAGCATCCTGGGTTGTGTCAACAGCCAGTGACAACAGCAAGTGGGAGTAGTCACTGTTTTGTTCAGACATAATTTTCCAATGCACAACTCTGAGAACACGATGCCAGGCAGCTAACACAGGCAAAACTCACTCCTTTCTCCACTGTCATCAGTGGAAAACCAGTTTCAGGCGTGAATTAAGAGTGAGCTGCCTAGAACCCTGTTAGACTCCTCTCTTCACTAACTCAACCCAGCTTTTCTTCCTTGGGAGAAAAAGCTGGATTTCACTCAAATGAGTAACTGTATACAACGCAAATGGGAGTCACAGAGGAAGACGAATGGGATCACTGCTGTCTTTGGCTAGAACATAAAGACAGCTGGTGGTAAGACTGATGCATAGATGTTCTTAAATTTAGAGACACAAATCTGGGTGTACAGAAGCAATGAATTCCAAAGGGAAGGAAGGTAACTTGGCCCTTTTCACTTCATTACCCTATTTCTCAAAGTTCATTATCTCAAATGTCACCTAGGCTCTGGATGGTTTTTCAGATCTACTCTCTACTCCACCCAGCCAAACTAGCTCTTTCCTCTCTACACAGTCTTTTTCCTAGATGGAATTCACAGAGGTACTTGCTTGCCTATGCCTTGACCCCTCCACCCTAAGAATCAGTCTTGCCCTTTCTGTACCCTATATTGTGGTAGAAACAGTGTGTGTATATGGTGTGTGTGTGTGTGTGTGTGTGTGTGTGTGTGTGTGTGTGTGTGTCTGTAGACGTCCCTGCTCAGTCCCTTGCAGATGTTTCCACTTAGCTTGATCAGTAGGAGGCAGTAGGTGGAGACCACCCACTGCCCAGGTGTCTCCGGCAGTGCTGTGGATGGGGCTAGTCTCCAGTGTGCTTTTAGCTTTACAGATAGCTCCTCCCATTCTCCTTGGGCAGCCTCAGGTCCCAGGCTCTGCTAAGACCATCCCTTTCTTTGTCCTGGCCCTTTCTAACTATTACTAGGTTATCCAATGGCCTCCTTAGGCTTTTCTGCTTGTCTAGTAACTTGCAACTAGCTCCCCACGATAAATCCGCTCTATTAAACCACCTGGCGTGTTTCCCTGTGTCTCCAGATGGTTGCACTTAGATAATTGTAATAGCACTTTAATGGTTTCCTCACCTGCTAAGCCACCTGCCACAGGCCACCAGACTGGCACTGAGAACCACGACTCTAACAGTGACCAGAAAGCACCAGAGCCTTCCTGTATATTCCAATTCCTCAGCTTATTCAGAAGCTTTGCTGGCTAGGGCAAGCCTCCTCCAGTGTCCCAGTACTTTGCTCCTATGAAAAAAACATTCTATGGCCTGACCACTTGAGGTGACCTATCAGTTTCTGGGAATATGTCAGACTTTTCTTCTCCAGTTCAGTACTCTAGAGTATTCAGTTAGTTCCCTCTTAAAGATTTAAGATGTTTCTCTTTCTCTAGTGACAAACACCTATGTTCTACAAGATCCCACCACAGCTGAATGCCCTGGCTGAGGTCTTCATTCAGTTCCCTCAGGCAGAACTTTCTCCTTTCTACCATACTCCTATGTCTTCTTGTACATTGCTTCTCATAGCCTTGGTATTTATATTAATCATTATTTTCTCTGCCTAGCCTGTTGGAATCATCAAGATTCTTCAGTGATCTATCTTTTCTGTCTTTATAATGATAGAAAACAAAATATTGTCTCAAAGGTAGGAGAGTCATAGTAAATATTTGCTTACTAGATGAATGAGTGAATGAGGTTATAAGAGTTCATTAAGCCAGGCAGTGACAGCACATACCTTTAATCGCAGCACTCAGGAGGCAGAGGCAGGCAGTTTTGTGTGAGTTCAAGGCGAGCTAGGTCTACAGAGCTAGTTCCAGAACTTCCAGGGCTACACAGAGAAACTCAGTCTCAGAGAGAGAGAGAGAGAGAGAGAGAGAGAGAGAGAGAGAGAGAGAGATCAAAGAGGTCTTACATTCTGTTAGAGCTCTAGGCTTTGGAATTAGGAAAGTAAGAAACGTTGGTCGATCAGTTGGGTATACAAGTACAAGGCCAATGGAGATTTGTTCTCTCACCTAACACAACTGTTTAGGATGGACTTGTATTTTGGGTGAGGTTAAATCAGAAGCTTCATTTTAATTTTCTTAGTTGCTCTGACACCATGGGGATTCAGGATTCTGCTTCAGGACAACTTTCTTAAGCAAGACTAAAAGTATCAAAAGGGACCACTTTTCCCTTCATCTCCATAAGTGCATGGGTTCAATATGTCCACCTAAGAAACACTGGAAGGGGCCACCTTCCCCTTCATCTCTGTAAATGCATGGGTTCAGCTTCCCTTTCATTCCTTTGGTTCCTTCTCTTTGTGACATCTCTGTTAACTGCCTTGCAATAATTATAATTTCTGTACAATGTGGTGCTTAATGAGGAAGCGAAACTGACAAATGTTCAGACTAGATTTAATCCAATTATGCAACATCTTGATCCAGATTTCCAACTAAAGGAAAAACCAACTGCTGAATTGTGAATGAAAATTTATTTGCCATAAAAGATGGGAGTTGCAGGGGGAAGTAGTGAATAGTTGTCAAGAGAATTCTCGCAATTCTTCACTTTAATGGATTGATTCTTCCTATACTTGTAGCAGTGAAGCTGAATTAAAACTTGAGCAGGGCGAATCAGATAAACACTGGCTGCTGGGGCACAGGTGGGGGAGTGCCTCCTGTGGAAATGCATGGTATGTAGAGTAGGAGATGCCACAGTGGCAAAGTGAGACTTTCCTGATCCTCAGAAGTGGAGCCACTTCCAGTAGGATTTGTTCTTTGCTATCTGTCATCCCATTTGAAACTCAGTCTAAATGAGGAAAGGGGTATTTGAAGTCAGTCAGGAGTGCTGGTCCCCAGGAGGCAAGATTAATATTTATAAACACAGTAGGACAAAGGACAATAGGAGACATATCTGAGGCCCAGGTACTGATTCATACCAGGGTAAAAGGGAGGAGCCAGAGAGTAGAGGAGGAGCCAGAGAGTAGGGGAGGAGCTCAGTGGGTAGAGTGGTAGCCTAACATGCCGAAGGCCTTGGTTTGATCACCAACACCATATAAATTGGGTGCTAGCACATAGAACCATTATCCCCACACTTCCAAAGTAGAAACTGAGAGATCTAGAGTTCAAGATCTTCCTTGGACTAAGGTGGTCCTTTGAGTCTAGGACTAGTGAGATATCATCTAGAAAAAAATAAAACTGACAAAAACACAGTATGTTTCAATAAAAATTGTGTGGAGGCCTGAGTCACACAACCTAGGGTTTGACTCTTGATTTTGCCATCTACCAGTTTTGTGAGTGTGAGTGATGGACCCCACAAGCCTCATTTTCTGTATGTGTTAAGTACACACACCTCCTAGGGCTATGATAAGGGAGAAAGATAAACAGAATCCAGAGCCCAGGCTTCCCTTAGAATATAACAGATGCTCTGTAAATTCTAGCTACTTTTTCCACAGCTAAATTAGCCTTAAATTCCTAGTACATATGGTTAGTGCCTGGCACTATAAAACCAAGGAAAGCACTAAATAACAGGGTGAATGTCAAAGCCTATCAGTAGGATTTTCATCTCTTTCTTCCAGTGTGGCTCCTCGTCAGGGCACACAGATAGATGTCTTGCCCTTATCTCAACCAAGAACCAAGAAGGAATGGATTTTTCCAGATAGCTGTTCCATGCTGGAAGCTTGCTCAGGGAGGTGAGATGATTAGCACCCGATAAACTGCTTCACATCCAAAGTACTAACAGGACAAACCCATCATCCATTGCTGTGTGTGTGTGTGTGTGTGTGTGTGTGTGTGTGTGTGTCATAGGCCACTGTGAGTCATAAAGAAGGCTAGATTGGGGTCTCTATTATATCAGCATTGGTAGCTGAGGCACGAGGAGAAGCTTAAAGGATAAACACTTCCCACTTTAGCTGAACATGGTGGCAAATGGAATGTGAATAGGTGAGCAATTTTGAGACCTCACTGAGGTCCCTTCACAGGACAGAGCTAAGAACCATTGATGTTGCTCAAATATTCTTAGGAGAAAAGAGGAGTCTCCACTCAGTGAAACTGCCTTGCCCTCTGGACATCAGCTCTGATGGTCTGAAAGTTCTCTCTTGTCAAGCCCACATTTGCTCTCTTATCATTTCATTCTTAGCCATAAAATAGGGGCAACAAAGACCAACTGAGGCAGCAAGTGTCAGGAGTATCTTAGCAATCTGGGTCTCTCTGGTTTGGACTATGCACACAACCCTCTTGTAATAATGAATTTAGCAGCCTGAGACTTACCTGCACATACTATGCACACACCTCACTCCAAACAATGCATTTTAGCAACCTGTTAGAAACTTAGGACCCCAACCCCTGTATCAAGCTGCTCACATATCCCTCTCTGAACAATGGAATAAGTCTTCCTGGCTTAGTGATAATCAAATGGAGATCCTATTTAATCTTACTCAGGTTATGTCTTGGTATAGAAGGTAAGAAGGTGGCTGATCTGGGCTGAACTGCTTTGTGTGTGCACAATAAAGCAAACTATGTCCTCAAAGTAAATTCTTGGCAAAAAAAAAAAAAAAAAAAAACCTCTACCATCTTATGCCTATGCCCAATTGAGTGTGCATATAATTAACATCAGATGCATCATGGGAAGAGACATTACCTGTAGAGAAATAGTTATATAATTTAACCTTAATCAAAATAGATCACCCCTAAACCATACTTCTCAGTATCCAATGTCTTCCCTTTTTTGGTACTTCATAAAAGGAGGCCCTACACAGTAATTAGGGCCCCTGTGCCTTGTCACTCACATGGCTCACTATCAATTTTGACAGTTTTCTTTTTTTTTTGTTTTTGTTTTTGTTTTTTTTGTTTTTCGAGACAGGGTTTCTCTGTGTAGCCCTGGCTGTCCTGGACTCAATTTGTAGACCAGGCTGGCCTCGAACTCGCAAAGATCCGCCTGCCTCTGCCTCCCAAGTGCTGGGATTAAAGGCGTGCGCCACCACTGCCCGGCAACAGTTTTCTAATCTGTGCTATTGCTACATCTGAATGAAGTTTCCTTGCCACATTGGCAATCCATGTAGTATATATCTTTGCTTTATTCTTGAGTAAGAAGCCAAGAACCTGGAAAACACCAAGTCCAGACTTGGGGCCACTGCTAACTGTACCCTCCTCGGTACTTACTTCTCTAGGGTCTCCTGCAAGCTGTGAAGACAGTGATTTCACATGCACTGAACCTCCCAGAGGCCCAACATGTTAGATGTGGATGGTCAACACTTTCATTATGTGGAGGAGGAGAAAGAGCTTCAGAAAGTTGAAGAAACTGAGAAAGGTCTCAGCCAAAAGTAAGGACAAACTGCTGGGAGGCGGCTGATGGTTCCTTTGGTTCTGAGTCTATGCTTCATTTCAAGGCAATTAATGTCTAACCCAAGGCATCAATCTGACCATCTTCTTATTTGCCATCTTGCCAAAACTCTCAAGATTCTCAGTGAGGCTGAGTTTGAAGGCTGGGCAGGGAGAGTGGATTCTGATAGAATTCATAATTACTACTGATAATCAGAATGTCTTTTATGCCTAACAACTATATAAGAGTTTTAAATGGGGGCAATTATAAGGTTCAGGATAAAAGACCTTTTTTTTTTCCAGGCATAAAACTATTACATAGGGGAATGAAGGCCACTGAGAAGAAAAGCAATATGAAGGTTTGGGTCTGTTTCATTGAAATAACTGAATGTAGATGTGAAGTCTTTCCTCACTTGGTATCACTATGCAGCATAGGTGTACCTCTGTCCCTGGTAGCTCCACAGTGGGACTAGAATCACTCTCAAAGGCTAATGCAAAAAGATTTCAGTAATAAATGAAGTAATGCCACACTTGGCAGCATTCGGGTAAAAATATGCCCAGTATTATAAGCTGGCAGATACAAAGAATATCTGTACTTCTTCTCTTTGATAAGGGAATTGATGAATTCATCAGCTCAGAGTGCTGCTAGGTAAGGTCAATATGGACTCAGGAATCAAAACATCCTGCATTCTAATCGGTATCCAAGGGGCTGGCAATGTGCCTGGGGTTTGTTCTAATCCTGCTCATCCACAGAGCTTTGCTGGTTAACATTTTTTTTTCCTTCCAAAAATCTTCCTGTCTCTACACAGCTAACTCCTCATCACCAAGCATGTATGCCCTTGGCTTTGTAAGACCTTTCCATAAAAACACACCTGTGTAGTTAAGATTACAAAACAGATTAGCCCCTGCGCAAAAGCTTCCTACTGTCAAGACCAGGAAAAGAGATACAGTGTATATTTCTAGGTGAGGGTAGGATTAATGACCATCTTGGCTTAGAGTTCCCAGGAAGTGGCGGGGGGGGGGGGGGGGGGGGGGTGTAGGATGACTCTAAGAAGAAATCTGTTGGAAGGACATCCCAGACTCATGGCAAAGAAAGCATGCAAAAGAACCAAATTTTATGGAAATCGGGGTAAGAAAGGGCTGAGTGGAGTTGTGAACCAGGTAGAGGCATAGGCATGGGTAACTGAGCAGGAAGAAGCGAGTAAAGCAGGCAGCCAGCTTTCTGTCCAGAGCTGGGTCTTAAGCAAGGTGAGGCAGAGGGTATGCATTAAGAAACAATGCATTCTAATAATCCCCAAACTCCAGAATTTCTGGTCCATCAGACGGTTCTGCTTTAAGTCCATTTCTGCTGACAGATGTGATGATGAGCTCTGTCACCACAGAGGTCCACAGAACTTTACTGGTGTGCATGTGTCATTTTATGGGAAGAGGATTTAGCATCAACAACATCTCAAGGAGACCAGAAATCCCAGGAAGAGTTCCCTCAGAGTCAGGATGTGATTCCTGTCCCCTGACAGTTCACAGGTAATCAGGTAAAAGAACTAGAATGACAGCCTGCAACTTCTGAAACCTCACTAGGCTCTGTGCTGATTGAGACTAGCTCACACCATCCTCCTATAGAACTCCCTAAGACAGGCACCAGCATTAGCTCCATCTTCAGATGAACATATCGAGACTTAGAAAAGCTAATACAGCAGCCAAAGTCACAAAGCTAGGGAATGAATGATAAGTATGAATGCAAATCCAAGTACCTCTAATCACAAAGACCTTGCTTCCAGTCATGGGGGAATACTGCTCTCTGACAATGATAAACCATCATTAGAAGTTCTGCAGAAGGGAATTCAAAACAGCAAGTTCCTTAGGGCTTCCAGGACAGTTGCAGAGAAAATATCATTTTAACTAAATCTTGAATATTGTACCAAGAGTGTCTTTAGCGAGAGTAGTAAGGTGTGAGGGGAGGATGGAGGTTTGTGGTGAGAGAATGGAGGGTGCCTGAGAGCATGATCCCCTACGCTGTCTACAGGAACAGAGGTTCAATGGCTGAGGGATCTGGGGTTGGGAAGCTTAGGTACCCAATGGGCTGTCCTACAGGGTAAGCAAATCAAGAATCACTCCATTTTGTATTTTGTAACAGCAAAATACAGGCAAGGCAACATAAAAAGAAAGCAATATCAAAGAAGCAAACATATTTCAACTTGACTATTATAACTCAGTAGTGATTTCACATGCCGACTGCAGTAAGTGGATTGGATGACAGACTCTACCATATACTCTCCATATATTCATGATCCTTTGCAATAAAGCTACAGTTTCCACCAAAATACAGAGTTGGTTTTCTCAACTTGAATCTAGGATAGACTTGAATTACTTTGGCTGGAGAATGTCCTAGCCACAGGGCCTGGGTGTCTCTACTCACACTCTGGAACCCTTGTCACCATAACATGACTGTGGCCAGATAAACCCACTGGAAGAAGAGACACACGAAAGAAAATGCTTTTACCTTTCCCCAGGCTATCCTAGACTGCAGCTAACCAAACCCTCAATCTGTGAGCAGACTCAGCAGGGAGGGGAAGAGCTGCCTCCTGACCCACAGGTAACCTGAGACACATAAGTCAAGGAACCCTGGGAAAGGAAGACAGAAGGAAAACCTCATGCCCAGCTCGCAGACCTGCAAGTAGCAAAGCATACTGCTGTCCAAACCTGAGTTTTGGATTAGTACTGTGCATGCATGTGCTATCTTCCAAAGCTCTTGTCCCAGTAAATCTTTATTGGAATGATTCTCCACTTGAGATGTATTTGACATTGCATTAAAGAGTAATTCAGGTCAAAGAAAATTTAGAAATACTCAATTTATGTAATATATATTCATAACTCAAAATATATTCTTATTGCATATTCATATATAAATACATATTAACATTCATAGAATAATTTTAAATGTATTAAACACCTGAAAACTTTGATGCATCAAAGTGCATCACTGATGAACATCCCATTGGCCAATGCTCCTTGAAACACCAGCTTGGAAATGTATGCTGGCTTTCTTTGTTCTGTTGAGAAGACAGATAAATAAATCTCAAGAGCCACCTGGGCCGAGCAGGCAAATGACTGGGTGGAGTGTAAGGACTGCGCGTCTCCTTTTATCTTGTTTATATCTTATATTTATTATATCACCAGAGAAACTTCTAGCTTTTAAAGGAGAGTCTGAAGCTAAATGTGGTTTAAAATTAAACTGTGTAATTGCTAATTTTTATTCTAGATGATCTAAAACTAGGTAAGAGACATACTGATACCCTCTTAAAATGAAAGACTTATAGTGGTTTCAGATGAGTATGTAGTAAGATTGATGGACCCTCATCCTTTCTCTAGACCTCTTTGTGACATGTCAAAAGAAGTCTATGCAGAATGTTAATTCTGTCAGACCATGTCCTCACTGTCTTATTATGTACCAGTCTCTCTTCAGAAAACATTAAGCACTGAAATGATTCTAAACAGTTTCCATGGGGCTCCAGCTCTGTGCCCATCCCTAGGGAGCAGAACACAAAACAAAAACCCCCAAAATAACTTCGCCAAGTCAGCAAAGTGTTTTGGCTTTGACTGCTGCGGAGTTGCTGATGTGGGAGGAGAACAGTGCAGGTGTGTGTGTGCGTGCGTGCGTTTCCATGTGTGTGTTCGGAAGGCCATCTGTCAGCTTGGTGATCCAAACTATGAAGGAAAAAAAAAACCACACATATTTATGTGGGTTGGAGGCGGAATAGGGTACAAGCTGTTGAAGGCATAGCATAGGGAGCGGCTGGGCAAGGGGCTGCTACAACAGCAAACACTGTCTCCATATGACATAGTGCTCCAGGAAGGAAAAGAACTTAAGATATAGACATTCATTCTTTACACGGTCACTCACTTTCAGTTTTGTTTGCTCACTCACTGACTCTCACTTTCGCACTTGCTGTGCAGCTATTCTGTGCATAATACTCCCTAGTAATGAGGTCACAGATAGGGCATGATTCCTATCCTTGGCAGTCACACAATGGGAGAAGGAGAGGGGGAAGGTGACAACTCCTGGTAACCAATTTACAACAAGTTTATTCAGTTCTATTCACAGACACTGGACACTGAGTGACTGATATAAACTCTGAGAATTTAATGATCATGGTTTTCGACCACCATTGCAAACACAAGAAGACTAAAGACTAAAGAGAGAAAAGGACTCATCCAACATCACAAAACTACTAATGAGGACAGAACTCAACCCAGATCTCTGTTATAACATGGGGCATTCCCTCCATTCTCAAAGACAGCTAAATTTTAGGTACAGTGCTGGGTCCCTGAACTACAAGAGCTGTGATTTCACTGACTGTTTTGGGGGAACATGAGATCCAGTGGCTCAAATGATACAGAGCCTCTGAGAGGCAAAGGGTTACTCAGAGTTCCTCAGAAAGTGCCCATGGGTGACAGCCACACTCAGGTTGATTCTCTAACCTGGGCTTTGTGCAGATCTGGACCCAAGGCAGAGGCAACTTGTAGGGAACTTAAGAGTGATGGACTACCAGGCAGTTTGCCTCCATGTGGAAAATGTGTAGCAGCCCCTATAGCTCCCTAGCAGCTACCTTTTATACACGAGCCTGGTTCCCTCTGCTTCCTTTCTTTTTCTGGATAAGTACAGGAGACAAATGGGGCAGCCAGGGTGACCATGGGAAGGATCCACATAGCAGAGAGCTGCCCTGTAGAAAAGTGCATTGTCAGAGGGGCGGAACTTTAAGCTGAAACTTGAAGGGCAAAGAGACAGCAGAGAGGAGAGGGACCCAGTGGAATTCATGCACCTCTGTGAGGATTAGGTAACTGAGACAAACTATCCAAGACACATGCTATTTTGTCTTCAAGTCAGCAACTCCTTTGGGTAGTTGACAAACCTTGGACCAAGGGACACAGAAACATCACCAAAGTTTGTGGGGTGCTTTGTACCAGTGTCTGTGTTCATGTCTTTAAGCTACAGCCTCATGCCTCCTGCTTCTGCATGCCTTTGAACATGTAGAAATTTGACACTACACATGCTTCCTGTTTCTCCAGGCCTTGGAACATGTGGAAATTTGTTATCACACTGGGTAAGTGTAGGACTTAGGAAATAGCAAGTGGATAGCCTATGCAATTGATTCGTGCAGCCATGTGTCTCTCAAGCAAATTTACTATCTTTATGTATCGGCCTTTTAGGGTGCTGATAAACAGGGAATCCCCTTTAAGTGGAAGAACCAGGAGTTCTCATAGATTCCTTCTCCAGGGTAGAGTCGACTGTCTTTCATTAAATATCTCTAAGTTTGTTTCCTGCCTGGCATCCAGCTTCCAGGGCTCACTTTTGGTAACACAGGACCTCAGGAGACACATGGAGGTGATGTACTATCACACAGGACCTCAGGAGACACATGGAGGTGATGTACTATCACACAGGACCTCAGGAGACACATGGAGGTGATGTACTATCACACAGGACCTCAGGAGACACATGGAGGTGATGTACTATCCATAGGGATATAAGCATTACAGGGCCACAAAGATAGGGGTGATTAGAGCAGAGACCCCAAAAGCCTCACTGATAACTGGATAAAGGGATATCAGGCCGTAGACAGAGCAAGAGAAAGGCAGGGTTTGGAGGGCTGGGCAAGAAATGTGGCAAAAGACTTGTGAACTGATGGAGCCCTTTAGACAGCCTGTCTGCCAGGCTAAGAAGCTTAGTTTTTTTTTTTTTTAACCCCCTTGGAGCTATTAAGAATGGAGAGGGTGTGACCAGAATGGCTAATAAAATCAGAAAAACTAGGGCAGCAAATAGACCGTGTGTCTCCTCGAATATCTAAACTTGTCAGGGGCAAGTGAGTCAATCTAGGCACACACTGAACTGAAGGAAACTGTAACGGGAATGGACCAACCAAAACCCAGCGAGCAGGCCAGTTGTCAGTGCGGCTGGTGCTAGGAATAAGAGATTAACTTCAGTGCCAGGGTAGAGCTCGGTTTCCTTTCTGGTTCAGGTTCCTAGGTAGGAGTCCTTCCAGCAGATGGGGTCCAGATACACTGGGCATTGTTTTCACCATGACCACCCACTTGCTAGCTTCTCTGCAAGCCTGCTATACATTTCCTATAAGTTGCTGCTAATGGAATGAATTCTTACACACCTCAAGGAGCCTGGCCAACCCTTTCATTGTTCCTTTGAAACTTCTCAACCACTTTCAGATGGGAAGGGTAGAAAAGGAAGACAGCTTCCTATACTTGACTTTATCCTGAAACACCTGGGACCTTGAGTCGTTCATGCAGAGCTGTTTACATTATCCAACCCCATGCCTTCCCACTCACAGGAACAGACCTTTGTCCTGATTGGCCCCTTAATCATCTGTACCATTCCTCCCTCATGTCTCTGTCCCTGAATCCATGAGAAGCCATATGTGACACTAAGGCCAGAAGAAAAGCATCCCACTGTTGCAGCCTCTGAACAAATCTAGCCATGGAGGGAGATGTACTTACACTTACAGGTTGACTTTTTGGCACATCATAAACACCTTCCTTCTTTTGGCTGGTGGGAACCTATAGAGAAATCAAATTCAACAGTCAACACATTGGTGTTCTCCCCCTTTTTTTTCTGTGTAGCCATGGCTGTCCTGGAACTCGTTCTATAGACCAGGCTGGGCTTGAACTTACATGACTCTGCCTCCTGAGTGATGGGATTAAAGGTATGTGCCACCACCATCTATTGTGGTGTTTCACTTCCAACGAGCAAAACAGTCACACATCTCTGTAAATTTTACTGTGAGCTGGCTCCTAGGATAGGTCCAGCATCCAACCCGGAGGGGTCGCTTTAGCTGTGAAGGCCTCAAGTCAGGCCCCTTCTCTTGGGAAAATCATATTAGGACAGGGTAATCATCTTATAACAAACATCTGCTCTTGAGCCTTTCCCAGAATCAAAGAGCAGCTATGGAGACCTCAAGCATCCCATAGCAGAAAGAATCAAAATAAAACAACAAAAGAAGTCCAACTTCATTTGATTAGTCATAAAGGATGTTCGAGTATTATGATTTCCCTTCAAGTAATTGGAAACCATTTGTGGTTGAGCATATATGTCTCTGTGCTAAGACTAATGTGCTATGAAAATTAAATCCCTAGTACTTGCCAGTCTTCTACTGAGGTTCCTCACAAGCCACCTGGTAATCACAGAAAGGTTCTGCATGGTAAGGAGAATGAGACACCAGGATCCAGAAGTTCCTGATTGATCTGACCTCCCTCCAAATCTCTCTTCTCTTTCTTCCCCTGCTAACGAGTCTGGCCTCCTGGGGCTACTTGCTGCCTGCACCACCCTGAGCAGGCCATGCTCTCCATGGGCCTGGACAGCAATGCATCTCACTCAGGTTATGGTAAGAAGCAAAGTGAGAAAATGGATATCAGATAAGCAAGAACTATAGAGTCTTGCAATTCTGCAATATGTTAGGATGATGATTTCTTTTGTCATACATAATCATATACCTATGTATATGAACACATTTTGTGATAATAATAGTGCTGAGTACTTCTCTAATGTGTCAATCAAGGGCTCTGCACTGAAACATTCCAGATTGGAGGCACTCAACTAACCGCTGCTCCTCCAGACTGCCACGGCTTTGCACTCCTCTGAAGAGATGGAGCAGCAGTGGCCTTATAATGTACCGACAGTGGGACTGTCTTTCCTGCAGGCTGGATGCCCCTCAGGAGCAGATAGAGTATGTCACATCCAGACAACCCCCTATGAATACACACTGGGTAAATCTTCCATACAGCAGCGTGGGGGATGCTGAAAAGGAAATGCTCACCAAGTATTTGGACCAGCCAGCTACCCCATCCATGAGAATAAGAACCCGAATTGACACTTTAAATTCTCTTATTTTTACCCCTGGTTAACTTAAAACTCCTGATAGCAGTCCTACTTTCAAACTACAGAAAGGGAGGCTCAGAAATGTTATGGGCTTTGCCCCAAACTTCAGACCTGGTGGTGTTCAAAGCCAGATTTTTCTAGGTACCAAAATGAGACTTTTACTCTTAATATTATGAGTTAACATGGCACGAGGCAAGTCCCATGAGCTGCCAGAGTTGCAAACATTCCATTTTCCATAAATAGTGATCTAATAACCAGGGTAAGTCTTTCAGAACTACAGTCATCTCTTCCTGTTTTGTAGAGGAGGAAGTTGAGACTTCAGAAGGTCCAGCAGTCAGGGAGTAGGGCGGCCAGGCACTGCAGCCCAGGGAGTTTGCTGTTTATTGCTACACTGTAAAGGAGAGCACTTCAGGCACATCCTTCTTTATAAAACAACATACCCTGGATTCCCAGAGGCCCATGCACGTCCTTGCAGAAAACAGAACTATGAGTGAGCACAGTCAGGTGGAAGATGCCCTTCCTGAGACCTAGTTTGCAGGTATCCAATGAAGAATGTAATTTCTTTGGTCTTGATAACTGGGCTCCATTTAGAAGGAATCCTCCCTGAATGTCTATGGAGTCCTTGTTAACGAGGGCCAATAAATTACCAGCCCTCACTTTTGTTTTCGCTAGCTCACCCTTTACTGAGCAGAACGAAGAGTGTTCTGTTGCCCATAATTCACTGCTCACGAAGGGCACTTAGCACAGTTGAACTGCTTCTGCTTCTCAATTATCCCTGCAAATGGAGAACAAGCCATGCGATGGAGAAACCCAAACTGTGCATAATTGAAAATGCTTTTCTACTTGGCTCTCCCATGGGTGAGATATCAATCTACTTGTTTGTCCTTTAAGATTTATCTCAGCGGGGACATCTCCTCACAAGTCTTGCCTGCCTCTACAGACCCAGTTTGGAGTTTGTTTGTTTGTTTTTGTTTCCCACCTCAGGGACATCCTTTCACTAAAGCAGAAAAGTCCCCAAGCACCTGTTACATGTCAGGTATTGTGTCTTTTCGGGACGGTGAGAAGGGAAGATACGACCTTGAATCAGCAGAGCTCTTCGGGAGAGATGGAACTATACACAGGCTACCAGAGCAGAGTGTGAAACAGGCCTTTTCTATTCATGGGAGCTATGACAGCACATGCTACCCATGTGTCTGCAGTCCCACAGCTCTGTAAACTTGCGCAGCACAGGGCACGAACTCGATTCTCCTTGCACTTCTGTATGTAAATGTTGAACAAAGACGCGCCTCATCAAATATTCACCGGTGAAGGCTAAGGTCTGTGGCTCTGTCATCTCTGGACAGGTGATCTGGTCCATCTACAGGGACCACTGCAGGACACAACAGTGGCATAGAGTGTTAAAAATTTCAGGCAAGGAGGTGAAGATCTGATTCCTAAGCCAGGCTTGGCGACTTCGAGGAGTCATGTTGCTCTGTCAGCTTCAGTTTCCTCAACTGGTTGATATGAACACCTAAGGGATTATCTATAAACTCCTTGAGGACAGGGACCTTGCAGCGGTCACTGTTACTTTCCTAGGTGCCCAGCAGATTCTCAGGGGCCCACAAATATACTTCTGAATGAACAAATTAAATAGACATTAAATTACTCTAAGAATTACGCCTGCAGTGATGTACACAGAGGGCACACTCGGGTCAGCAGTGTGGTAATTATGTGTGGAGAGGCCATTCAAGGTTGTGTTGGGTGCTGTAAGGCTAGCTTTACAGGTTTAAACTAGTACTCGATGCATGGGGAGATGAACAATGAGTTCTGAACAAACGAGCATGAGAAATACCCACTTGGAAAGTGGAAGCCTCACTTGTGTAGGAATACCTTGTAAAAATACTGGAGCTCAGGACTGGAATTAGAGCCCCTGCTGTTGGTATTTATTTCCCTTATTTTGAAAATGACAACCTCTGGAGCTTTTCTTCTTAACTCATCAAGTGACAGAGTTACTTAAAAAAAAAAAAACAACTATTAAAAGCTCTTAAAACAAACAGACAAAACCCCCGAGTTGTGTAGGGAGTTTCTTTCTGCTAGTACAGAATCATCAAAAGTGAGACCTGATGATGACGATGACGAGAAGTAACAGGAAGAGATGGCTACACAGAAGCGTCTGGGACCAGGTCCATCATAGTTCACAGGAGCTGATACTGGACCAGCCCCCGTTCACAGCCCAGGAAGTTGAGAGGCAAATGTACATTATCCAAAGGCACAGAGCACTGAAAGGCCACTGGACTTCAGGCCTGTGTGTACCTTCTTCTAGGAACAGAGGCCAGAATAAAATGAGACACCTTGAGCCAAAGTAGTAGAAACAAAGATATATGCAGCAGGATCAGCTACGTAGCATTTGCTAGCCCTTAAAAAAAAAAAAAAAAAAAAAAAAAAAAAAACCTTGTAATAGCAGTGTTTTAAAGGCCTGGTAATCTTTAGGCTGGGGGCTTATCTCCTGTTAAAGTGCACTGAACCCAGGCATACCTGCAGTTTAGGAAAGGAACATGGCCACAGGCCTTTCCAATAGATGGGATAAAATATTCATTCTCGTAAATGATGATTTGCTGTTCATGATAGACAGATGGGAAGATCAGGAGGCCAGTGCTGTTTGAACAAGTGGGATTGTCTACGGCCATACCACCCTGAACGCGCCCGATCTCGTCTGAACAAGTGGGATCTTTTAGATAGATACTTAAAATACACACCATCTAATTGGGAAGCCCAGAGCCATATAACACTGAGGTAAAAAGAGCTACAGAACAGGTGCTTATTACAGAGGTCAGAGAGGCCTGCCTTAGAGATCCTATCTCACAGGTTCTGTGACCCCCAACAGGATTCCTGGTCCCCATAAGCATCACTCCCCGTGTCTTTAAAGGGGGAAAATGACGCAAGCCATAGTGAGCACCATGAGAGATAAAAGGTGTTGCGTGTACATCCCTATGTTGGGGGCATCAATCAGCACACGGGTACCCCACTTCTAAGGCAACCCTTGCTACTCTATAGCACAAGTCAGTAGGATTCTGCAAAGAACCCAGTCCCAAGTTGTGCTATTTCTTACAGGTGTGTGTTGCAAACAGAAGGAAAGAACCTATCCAGAGAGACCTTTGAACCTTATTTACTCATTTTAGAGGTGGGTAAACTGAGGCCCAGAGACAGGAAGAAAATTTACAATGTAAATCAATAGCTGGAGCAGGCACTTGTACTAAGACCTGGATCCACATAGATATTCATGGCTCAGATGCTTGCCCCATCATTCTATGCCCCATACAAGCTTGTTTCAGTCTCATAGTGATGTATTGAGGTTGGAGCCCACTACTTTATAACTGGAGAAATGGAATCTGAAAAACATAAGTGCCTTGCCCCCCAATCATGACCCCAAAGGTAGTTGGTGAGAAGGACCAAACTGAACCCCAGAACTGCCCCAGCCTAGGACAGCCCTTCCTGGCACTTGCAGGCACTTTTCTGTCCTCAATTGCTGTGCAACTACAGCTCAGCTGGATTCAAATGCCTCTCCTATAGTGAAGGTGCTCTCTCTCCCTGGGATGCCAGGTTAATGGCTCTTTGGCCTCAACACTTGGGCACACAGGGTGGTCCAGGGCTTTGGAGGCCTTGGATCTGACACCGGGGACAATGGCGGCTTTTCTTTCTAAAGACAGAAATTTTGTAAGTGAAGACTAAACAACACCTCGCATTTCAAACAGATGCTCTTTCGAACCCATCCCAGCTCTTACTTGTGGAGCCAAAACAGGAAGAGTTGGGGTGGACCCAGGTAGGCATAGATAAACTATTATTCTACAAGGCTGGTTATACTGAGTTGCTGGGGGAAATGGCACTGGGATTGCTCATTTAGAATTCCAGACATTTTATAGAAATTGAAAATAGGTTTTATTTTGATTTCACAATTAACACATGCCCAAGGCTGAATAATAGAACACACAACTAAGTAAATTAAAACCACTGATTAAATAAATACATCAAATTGCTCCTTCTCCCATAGCATTTATGCTTTAAATAAGACTAAGGTTATCATTAGTGAAAAATTATCAACTTTACTTGATATACCACTATACCAGGCTACTGGGGCCCAAGACCCAAGCACTTTGATGGGATTCCAGAGGAGGCTGAGTCCCAGCCTCCACTTGTATCTGTTTTTCAGTCTTGGCTCTGTGCAACCCTGGGGAATCTGCTTCATCTCTAAACTTTACTCCATTATCCACTCCCTTCCCCACCCCACAAAAAAAGAACACCCAGGATTAAAATGTCTGTTTTATCGCATATTTGTAAGAGTTGAATGAGTGTACAAATGTCTTAAGTGTTCTTCACAGCTATGAGTATTAATTTGCTTCCCCTTCAGGATAGATAAAGCCTTCATCTGTACTTTCTTTTACTCCAATAACTCCCTCAATGCTGTTTTCATATAACGTTTTCGAGTCTGACCCTTATTTATAGGAAGGAAGCTGGGTTTTTAAACAAATTGGAAGCATGCATTCCTTTGAGACATGAAAGGCCCATACGTGGTGGACTGCAATTCTGCAGTCCATTATCTCAGTACAATGGAACACTTGGGTTAAGCTACTTAAAACACCTATGACCTGTTCCAGATTAAAACACTGTACCCAACTGGCCATTAAAGATTTCAACCAAAAAAAAAAAAAAAAAAAAAAAAAAAGATTTCAACCATGAGGCATGGAAACAGCCAGGATATTGCTGGGGAACCTTCAGCTAGCGTACTCAAAGGCATCTCACACTCCTGGGTGACCAAGAGACCTCGGCTTCTTGAGCCTATCAGTATGCTAGCATTTGCTGGTAGAGGGTGCATAGGAAGAAGCAAGGATTTGATACCTGGTAAATGTTTTCTTCTGTTTCAGGATCACGGATTGGCTCATGTCCAGCCTCAAACACAATGTACTATTGCAGGAGCGGTCAGAGGAGAAAGGGCAGAATGAAAAAAAAAAAGAAAGAAAGAAAGAAGAAGAAAAAAGTATTTGGAATTCAGATGCAAATTACAGCAAGCATTACAGAAACAGGCACAAGAAGAAATGTCTGAAATGACTCTTGGGTTACTGGGATAAAAGGGTTTGACTAAGGAAACCCCTCGGAGTTTTTCCTGTCTGGCCTCTGTAAGTCTTTCTGGAGAGGCAATGTCTTCTTCATTCACTGGTACTTTGTCTATATAGCAGCTGATTGGGGGGGGGGGGGTGCTGTGGTGTCATGGGGCTGCAGCCTTGCAAACTTAACTCTACAGTCCCATTGCCTTCCTAAGGCAATTCTCAAGAGCTCAGAAGCCCCACCCCCCCTGACTCCCTAAACAGAATCTTATCAGCTTAAAATACTGAATATCAACTTTTCTATGTGTACATTTCAGACTTAAAGGGCTGAGCGCTTTCCAAATAGTCACTGCTCTCCTCCTCTATGTGGCTATTAAGCAGTGTTTGTTTGAAGGTTCTGCTACAAGTAAGTTTTTCCTCTTCATCCCTCAAAAGCAAGGAAGGGTGTATTTGGTAATGCATCTCTGACTCGTGGTTTCCACAGATCTGCTAGGTCCTTCTACTTTGAGACCTACCTATCTGTCTATGTATCTGTGTGGGTATCTATCACCTTATTTTTATCATCACTATAGCAGCTGTTGGGGTGAACGCATGCATGCATAGGCAGTGGTTATATAACAAAGACATAAACCACACCTGTGTGTCCTGATTAGAAATACAAGCTGAAGGTTTGCTTTTAGGTTCAAAAAGTGAATATAATTTTTGGTCTACTTTTTCTCCTTAGAAATAAGCACATGAGAGAGTGGGGAAAGCCACTTCTTCCTTTCTCTCTGAATTTCTGTCTGCACAGACTTGACCTCAAGAGAGGTCATTACCCACCCCTGTGCTGTGGACCATGAAGAGAGGGCAGAGAAAACCCTGGGCAGAGATGTCTCAGGATTCTCACTTTATAGCAGCTCTGTGTCATGAGCCAAACAATCGGAGGGTTAGCCTGCATCATCTTCAGAAATATTCTTACACCCTTGTTAAAGATCGCAAACCATTCTTTAGGTTTGTGCTCAAATGTCATGCAAATGTCAGTCCCTCAACCCTAATTCTTAGCTCATAGAATCTACTTCATTATCCATCTTGTCTCTAACAAAGTTACAATAGCCAAGAGACTCCTGAAAAACATTCATTTCTAGGATTAAACTTTTCAGGTCATGAGGGGTCTGAGGTAGGGGCATGAGGAAGGAAGTGGATCTCCAGATTTCCCATTATGAGTGCTAGCTAAACTTCTATTAGTGTGGAAAAATTCTCTCCTTGCGGAGGCTGGCAACCCTGGCCTTCAGAAATAATCTCAATTCTTCTGCAGGTTCAGCATTCAACAGATTTCTCAACTTTCAGTCAAAATGGCCCTTCCGTGGGCACAACTGCATGCAAATCCCTGAAGTGTTCAGAAATTACCTGGTACACAGGGTCTTCAACATCCTCTTCCAAAATTGTCTGTCCCAGTGAGGAAAGGAGGGTGAAGGCAAAGGATACAAAGGAAGAGAGATTATCTTCAGATCACACAGCAGAGTTAGAGAAGCCAGTCGGAGGCCATTAGTGCAGAAAAAACCCCCGCAAAGAAACTCCAAATCCTGCAGATCCCTTCCCAGCCACTCCCTGTCTCAACCATAGCCAAGCCTGCAAAGCTGCTATGGGCCTTTAGTATTCCTTAAAATCTTCCCCTGGATTAAAGAGTTCCCTTTCTCTAACCTATCTCAAGTCTCAGAAAAAAAAAAAACAAACAAACAACAACAAAAAAAAAAACAACAAAAAAGGATCACTTCCAATGGCTTGTTTCTGGTGCCTGTAATCTGCACAGGAGCCTTTCATCTCTGTTTATTTCTGCTCAGCAGCAGAGGAGACAGCCCGACTTGTCAGTCTCTGGAAGAAACGCATAGGCATACCTGGTACACAGCTTGCTCACACTGCTTATCCTTTTGTGCCTTTTTTTCCAATTCTTCTCTTTGCTTCAGTTCGTAAATGAGTTGAAAGAGATCTCTCAAGTCCAGAATAACAGGTTCAGCCTGGAGTGAAAGGTGGTGAGACACATTAATAAAGAACTCAGCTGAACTGCAGCTACTAATTTTTTGTTTGTGGCTCCAACCCACAGCCCTTTCTTTTGCTATTAAACTGAAAGCATTCCATTCTTAATTAATTCTACCTTGTTTATATTGGTTTAGCAAATTGCTTCTAGGCTAAAGTTCATTTCTTCAACTAATTATATTTGCAAATTCATAATAATCATAAGCATAAAAAGCATTGCTTTTATTTATCAGTGATTCGGAATACAATAAAATTAGGGCAGGCCATATGCAAAACAGCTATTTGTTTTTTCTTATTTTCTTTTTAAATGAAGCTATGAACACAAGGAAACTTATTTGTATACGTGTCTCTATCTAGCTTAATCAGAAAGGGAAAATAATTAGTCATTAGGAAATACCCATTAGGATAAAAAAATAAAACTGAATGAGTATGACCACACTTCATTTCAAGGCAGTTTATCTTTTCTAGGTGGGATTCTGCACATCAGCTGCTGGTGGTGGTACGTCATTTGATCAGATTGGGCCTCGACAAAGTCAACAGTGTTGGCTCTGTCTTGCACAGTCACAAGGAAAACACCTGTATTGGACAGGAATACTTACCGCCTGGGCTGTTTTGATGGCCACAAATCTGTGATTCCCTTCCTTTCCACAAACGTATCCAAAAGCCCGGTGATCCGTGATGTCCTTCGCAATGTAGGAAATTTCGTGAACAGCATGGTGATGCTGAAGGGCCTGGGGACACACAAAAGGAAGAGCATGTTTCAGGGAACACACTCCTCGAGCTGTTGATCAATAAGAGACGTGTTTCTGCCATGTGTGCAAGGCCCAAGGGGTTTTGGGAAAGCTGTTTAGTACAGATGGAAGGAAAAAGAGCTACGTTTGCCCTTGAGAAAGGGAAGTCTCCCTTCATGGTCTCACTGCGGTGACCAGAGATATACCAGGACTGTTCATATGGAAGTCAGCATCTGCAGAGGTGACTTCACACCGCCTGCCAAAGTCTTCCAATCTAACTGAGCCCGTGCACATCTTTCTACTTGCAGCCTTTGCAGCATGGCCCAGTCCAATCTGTCTTGATAGTGAACACACTTGCATACCCAGGCATTTGCATGCAGTGGGAGATGCTGTCCCTTGAACAGCTCCAGGGGGTGCCATGAACTTCACAGTACCCTAGTTTTGCAAGGTTACTGGGTTTTCCAAGCAGTTGGTGAAAAATCTATGTTGAGGGATGAATCTTTTTCAAAGTCACCATTTTGGGTAGAGGTGGGCACATGGGCGCACACACCTTTTCATAAGTTGAGTCTCTCTATCTGCAATGTCTGATCTCATCACCGTCTTTGAAAATCTCTTTTGATGGCCACATGAAATGGCACTCCATCTGTTAAGCAGCCCCTGAATATGGATAGCCTTCCCTCTCCCTGCAGGAACACTCCCTTAAAACTCTTGATGGATTCCTTTCACACAGTTATTCACAGGTTTTGCTCTGGTAAGTTTGCTTGACTCCTGGTCCTCTGTCCACACTAGACTCGGTCTTCCTAAGCTCTGCCATCTCCTAGTCTTGCTCTGAGCTCCACCCATTTTGCTGAACTGAAGTAATCTGGTTGATGCTCAGTAGTTTGAAACTGGCCTTTCTGCTTTTGTTATCCGAGCTGCCACAAAACCAAAGTTTCCCTTCCTATTAAAAGATGGACACCTTTTTGGTTATCTTCCTATAATAATCCCATATATGATCTTCATTAATACCCCCATAGCAGCTTGCAGATGCAAGAAGATGCTGGAGGTTAGTCCAGAATCCTTACAAAGAGTATCTTAAATCAAGAAACTTGGATTCTAGCCATGGTACTAATGCCAACTACCTACCAGCCCTCTTTGCATCACAATTTATTCCTTTAGAAACACCAGACCAAAGGATCCTAATTCAAAAGCCCCATCTCTATAGGGATCAATAAAGGCAATGAAAAAAGCAAATTTCAAAAATCTAAAAGGACTTCAAGTACTATATATTGAACAGATATGGGATGAGCAGACATTCTGGTCTTGTTCCTGATTTTAGTGGAAACGCTTTGAGTTCCTCTCTTTAGAATGATGATGGCTGTGCTCTTGTGAAAAGACATAAATTTATTTCATATGTGTGTGTATGTATGCAGATGTTTAATTAGAATTATATCTGCTTATTGCTGCTTTATACCCTAATTTATATTTTGAGCAAGCGGTTATGGTTCAAATAATCCAAAAAGAAAAATGAATGATGCACATAATCTTTCCTATTCCCAAGATGGAGGGAGAAATGCAGACAGCACAGGCAGCTCACTATGAAAGCTTCCAGCACCACTAGGGTAGATATTCTCATAGGTCCTCTTCCAGGTTTCCTGTCCTGTAAAGACTCTACTAGGGTCTCCTGGTTCTGGTGAGGGTCACCACCTTAATTCTAGAGATCACTGACCTTACAAAATGTAAATTCCTTAGCCTCTTGCTTGACCAGGCTTCTGACTGTGTGAATCATCTGCTGCTTCAGAATGTCCTGCCTTGCCGTCATCTGTCAAGATGCAACTGCTACACCCCCCTCTGATGACCCTTAGAATTCCCCCTTGTGCTTTTTCCTCTTTTCAGCACCCATGGCTCTCTGAACAGCAGAGTGCTATCACAACCTCATGCCAGTAGGCACTCAACTGGCAGCATGGCAACCTTATACTTTGAGTGGATTTTTGCCATGATGAAAGTTGGTGGAGGAAGGGTTTGTTAGCAAAACAATCAGAGTCTGCTTGTTTTGTTTCATCAAAAGGACAGATTTAGCTAGCAGAGGAAAATTGCTCTGAGAGTAGTAGCTTTTTCATGGTGTTAATGATGTAGAATTGATGAGATTTATGCTCACGCAACATGGGGCATTGATTTATAAGCTTTTGTGAGCTAGAATGGTATGCGGAGGGGAAAATGGGAGACAAAGACATTCTTTTCTTCTCTCCTTTTCCTGAAAGTATTTCTTCCCCTGCATAATGTAGAGGATGTAATCCACGTCTCCTATTAAATCCAAGTTTGACGACATTGCCTTATTGATTGCCAAGCAGAATATTGCTCTAAAATTAAACAGTGATTAGAAATCTTCCTGGTGGAATTAGATTTAGAGATGAGTGTGCAATGGTAAAATATCACCTACCACAAAGACAGCAGTTGGAGATGTTTTAATTTATCTATGAATCCTCATTAAGTATTTTAAAATCAAAACATTCTTAATGCTTGATGATACCTAAGGTGTTAGCTGTGAGTGTGTGTGCACAAAGTACTTAAACATATTTGTAACAGTATCTTTTCCTGTAGTTAATTCTATGACATGTTAAAAAGTAATGGTCTCCAAGTGTCTCATACACTTGAAAACTAACCACCAGTGAGGGAATATGTTTCTTCTTTCCTCAAACTCCCATTCAGGACACAATATAGATACATGGAAATACACACATATTAGGATTTGGTGAATTCTACAGTTGTGCTATTGCATTCATTTTAGCAACTTAGAGCATCATGGAAATGTTTGTTCATTGACCCTAGAAATTGTCCTTGGTCTTCAAGTAGATTTTTTTTATTATTATTCAACACAATCAAAGGTACTTGGAGCCAGAAGGAACCTTAAACATTACATAGTTTGGCTCTGAGTTTATTCACAAAGACACTGAAGGCCAGAGACTGTACTGTCCTAATCACTACTAAACCCAAGATTTATCTTTCTTACCTAGGGTGGCAAAGCACTGGCAGTGAGAAGAGGGTTGTATAGAAGCTGGATCTCCTTTCTGTAGATGTCTGGCTCTCTGGTTTGAACATCAAAAGCCGAAGCTTATGAACAGGGAGGAGGAAGCAAGTGAAACAAAGAACTGGATGGAAGGAAGGAATGTAGACTGTAATTCGGGCATGTGTCTGAGATCAGAGAAGGTAATAAATCAAAACAGACAGAGGAGAATTACAGGGGACACAAAGAAAACAGTCAAGGGAGCATGACCTGGAAGTTTACTTCTAGTTCTTAGCCAAGGCCAAAATGGCAAAGAGAGGCTACCATTGGTTGTGGGTGACAAAGATAGCTTCATCCCAGGTATGTGTTTGGGTGGGAAATTCTGGGCCATGGTAGATTGCTCCAGAAGCTGCCCATCCAGAGAAGATGAGACCTGAATGGAAAGGTGAGGTGGGAGAAAGGCACATTCTGTTCACACCTGGTCTGTATTTCTCATAAAGCCTCAGTGAGACTTTCTCTTGCTGTTAAAGTAGTTGGTTGGTCTTTAAACCAGGGCTTTGGGGACACCTTTTTTTTTCTGCACCTTCTTCCTTACGCTGTGCATCAAAGTTGTTGGTAGAAAATCCCAGGGATTATCCAGGCATTGAAATCCTCAGTCCTGTCTGACCCCATCCTACACATGAACTTTAAGTATCTTGCCGTATGAACCACATAAGTACCTTTCCTCCTCTGTTCCATTGCTCATGCGTTTTCTCTGGGGATCATGCTCTCCTTCCTCTTCCTTGTGCTTCATCAGCTACATACGCAGCTATGCTATATCTGCAGAACTATTGTACACACGCTTCAAAGTCTAGTTGCAGTATCTTGCTCATCAATGAGCCTTCTCTGACTCCACCATTTCCTTTTAATAATTCCCACCCTATACCCCATAACATCACATTTGCCCTTCCATGTAAGATTCCTGACTTGTTTTGCCTCAAATCTAACCATTCTTCTAGTTAGTCACGTCACATATATGTACTGAGGGTTTGCTATGAGCTGGGTCTCAGGCTATAGATCTATGCTGATGATCAAAACATCATTCCTTTCTCAAGGACCTCATGGTCTCATAAAACAGACATGTGACTAAACCTAAAACCACAATATAGCATGTCAATATTTACATTAAAGGCATGTTGCAAAGGCTGAGAGCAGAACCTGGGAAGGGGCATGGGCAAGACTTGTCAGAAGAGGCTGTGAGCTCAATTTAAGTCTCTAAAGATAAATGAATAAGAACTTCCAAGAAGAGTAGAAGAAAGGGTGTTCACAGAAAGCGCTGGGGCCTAAGCACAGGTTCTCATTTCCCCTCTGCTTTGGCAATGTTGAATCTTTAGACAAAGATCCATGGAGGGTTCTCTACAGTCCCTAAAAAGTTTCCTCTGGCACAATAAATGATTCACGATGAGTTCTGAAAGATAATGAGGGCAAACCAAGCTCTCTTTGATGCATACTGCTCAAGGTAGGTACTCAATAGATGCTCATCGAATGGATGAATTGGGTTAATTCACGACTTTTCACATAAGATTCATTCTATGAATGGAGGGATTCTTAACATCATTAAATCTTTTTCTTTGCATTTCCATGAGTCATTTAACAATGTTTAAATGAAGTATCAAATTGTTTGGGGGGCTACTGTCTGACAGAATAAATTACAGAGAAGACTTAATTTGTACTATGGTTCAATACAGCCAATTAAATGTGGTATGGATTAGAAAGTCATCTGCCGAAGACTTTACCATTAGCCATTTTTAAGGAATAAATTCTACCCTGTTAAGCTTTTATAAAATCATTGTGTGTATGTGTGCTCCCCACCCCTTATGGCAATACTGTTCAAGGGAAAAATAGCCACCATGATTAAAGTATGCTAACAACAACAACAACATAGAAAACAAAAATACAACAGCAGATAAGTAGAAAGACAAAGAATAAAAATAGATACATGAAAAAACACACTACTTCACATGATAAGCAATTACAGTAGTTAAACCCTCACAAGACAAAGGGAAGCCTAGGCTCATTATAAAAGCCTTTCTCCTTTCTAACATATTTTTGGATGCATTCATGGTGATGCAGTGCCAACAAGGCTGGGAGGCAACCTCTGTACCAGCCCCCTGGGCACCCCATCATCAAGTGCTAAATGGAGCAGGTCAGGGCTGGTTGGCATCCTAAAATCTGGTATCAGATTTTTCTCAAGGACAGGACCAAATTTTCAGCTCACTTGGACTCTAGCTGGAGAGGCCAAGTGATAACAGAGAAGATAAGAGCCCTTGGGCCAGGGAGATCCGAGTTCAAAACACAGCTTTTCCACTTGCCTGTCTGCAGCCTTGAAGTGTCACCCTGACTTTCTCAGCATGTCCCTCTGCGTTCTGTAGACTATGAAGAATTCCATGGAACCCCAAATGTTGCCAGATAGAAGTGGCATACTTTCTACCCTTCAAAATGAAGAGAAGAGTAAACACGATGCACAGCATTGAGAAGCTGTGGAGAAATATGCACCACACAAAGTGTGAGGGATAATGGCAGCGTCTCTCTGGTGCTTTTAGGAGATTAATAAGTTAGGATATAAAATGCTCAGTGTACTGCACAGCACCTGGAGAGGAGGGTTGCTTTCTTGTTATCTGTGGAAATGCAACTTCTCTGGAGAGCTGGTTGACTTTGTTTCAAAGTCTTAAAAATCATATACAAAATGACCCTATGATTCCTCTCGTAGGGAATTAATTATCTAGAAATAATGTAACCTGCTGCGGACAAAGACTTGGATACACGATACACCCCACAGTGTTGAAGAACAGTGAAGAATTAGACATATCTAAAGCTGTGAGCACTCACTGACTAGCTGAGAAAAACTCATGTTTCTATATAGTGAAACAGTGTGCAGTATGGCAAAAGTCAGCCACAGAAGTAGATATTATTTTTTGCTGCGGAAATACTCCAGCAGCATCCTGTTGAGTTTAAAAAAGCATATTCAAAATAGTATGTTCAGAATGACCATGTTTCTGGAAAAAGACAAGCATGTCTATCTCTATGAATACCTGAACTTTGGAAGTCCACTGGCAGTATGCTAATAAAGGTTGTCTCTTGGTGGAAATACTACTGAATTTTAAAACATGACTCTTCTTATTTATACTAACTGTTGGTAAAATAAACATTTTATATACAGAAGAAAAATATAGAATGTTTTTAAATTCATATTATGAACATGCCCTTTCCGGTCCATTCTCACAAGCTACCCTTGTGGCCTTCCAGGCTGCCTCTCTCTCCCCTGCTATTAAAATTTACATTGTCTCCTTAATATCCTTTACTTCATCCACTCCTCATGTCTCCATTACCAGAATCCAGGACACGCAACCATTGTTTCATACGTGGATTAGGAGAGTAGCTCAGTCATTCTTCATATACTAAGCAATCCCCCTTCCTGTGATAGTCACACCACAGTGTGAAGGGACTAAGGGAAAAAAAAATGTGACAAATTCCCTGGAAGCTTCCCAGTACTCTGCCTTTAGGATAAAGACTGAGAGCCCAGAAGGGTCTACACATCCCACTAGTGTGACATGGTTGTTTCCCTGGATTCTCTCATCAATTGCCTCCACTTAATGCCAAGTGGATGTTTTTCTGGCCCTTGAATGAGCCATAGTCCCCTTCAGACATTTTGTCCTGTGCCACATGCAGAGAAAGAGCAGCCCCATTCTGCATTTCGAGTTTAATACAGAGGCCGCTTCTCTGAGGCTTCCCAACCTTCCAGCCGAGCTGAACTTCCTGGCATAGCCCAGAAGCAGGCCAACTCCTCTCAGCTTCCAAGCCTTTCATTGGGATGGGTGGGTAGGGAACTGTCCAGTTTGCCATTCTGTGGATGGGGCTGTGTTGATCAGTATTTCTCTCTAGGAGAGCTAGCTCATGGAAAGTTGTAACATTGTTTCCTCCCTCCCTATTGATCAAGTATGGTGCCTGACACATAATAAGGATTCAGTACATTTATAATTTTGAAAAGATACATAACATACAATTTGGCATCTTAAGTATGCAATTCTGTGATATTTAGCATATTCACATTGTTCTGTAATCATCTACTTGCACAAAAATTTAATCTTTCCAAACTGACGTTCTGTATCAATAAACAGCTAGTTGCCTTCCCCCATAGCTGCTGGCAACTGCTACTCTACTTTCTGCCTCTGTGCATCTGTCGGTATATGTTTTAAATTGAAAAATTGAAAAGAGTGAATCAGCAAGATCTGGGGTCCAAGTCTGTCCTGACCCACCTCCCACCTTTATGGTCCCATGAGCTCTTCATTTGATTCTTTAAAACTTCATTTCCCCTTGCAATTAAAGAGAGGTGGCAGGACTCAGTAAATACACATATCCCTTTTAGCCCTCAGCATTTCTTTGATTCTTTTGTAAATTTCATAAGATGACAACAGCTATAACAGTTTCTTAACAGCTCTCTAGTCATATGGTATAAACATGCAGATCTGGAAAAATGTGACAAGGACCTTGCTTAAAACACGGAGAGAAGTTAGTCAACTAGCGAAAAGCATTCCAGTCCTGGGATTTGGCCTAAAATATGTTTCACAAGTGAAGAAGACCCAGGTGTGTTTAATCACTTAGCAATCACCAAAGTGACATGAAAACTGACTTCTGCTCTTGAGAAGTAAAAATTCAGCAGCGAAACAGGCCTGAACCGTGGCTTCCCAGCACTCGGTCACTCAGAATCCCGGGGGGTTCCTGGGAGTGACTATGACATCATCACAGTTTGTGGGTTGGCCTGGATGTCCTCATGACTCAACTCTCAATCCCCTACATACAGCAGGCTCTGGCAATGCTGCATAGGAAACCTCGGACACGTCATGTGATGGAGGGAATTTAACCCTTCCATGGCTTCACAACCTTGGGAAAATCACCTTCTCATATGGAGCCTCAGCTTCCTGTAAAATCAGGATCCTTTCCTCACAGGGATAGGAGGAGACGTGTTACTGTGTCTATCTTATCTGGACAATAGAAGGCGCTTAATTCTTGGTTTGTTTGTTTGTTTGTTTGTTTTTCTAAGGCAAATGAATTAAAGATTCTCAATTCAAACCTTTACATTACAGATTGGCTACATTATTGCTGTGCTGGTACCTAGTAGAGTTTACAAACTCAAAGAGGCTGCCTTGGTGCTAACAGGGTAACGTCTCCGAGGAACCGAAGTGTGGTAGGAGAGTGTCTGAGAGATCAGGTCACAGAGGAAGGAAAGATCTGAAAGGTAGTTCCTGACTTTATAACAGGTTCTAAGAACCTAAATCCTATCATTCCGGGTACTCTATCCTTTGATTTTTCAATTACACAAATTAGCAATTTCCTTCTGCCACTAAGACTGAGATCAGTTTATTTGAGTCAAGTTTCTTTAGCACTTGAAATCCAGGAATTTCCAAGCTCTGGTATCATTATTATTGTTGTCATAGGAGGAAACAGACTTAGGACAAATGGGACCAGGGAAACATCAGTGTGTGCCTGGCTTGTTGTCAGCAGAAATTCATGCTGGAATTATAATTTTTCAAATAGCTTTGGATAAATATTAGAATAAAGAAAGTGCATAAATACATTGTTATTAGCAAGCAAGATGGTCCACTGGAGAGAGATGAGACACAAATACTTGTAAAATCTAAGAAAAAAATCCTGAAATGCTAAATTGGAAATGGAAACCTCAACATCAGGCTATGATTTTTAAAAATGTGTTTTTAGCACTGTTTGTTGAAAGGGCCTAGAAGCAATGAAGCTCCAGTATCTCTGAGACCTTCTGACACAGCTATTATCTGTTTAATTACTGATCTCTTAACCCATCTAAAGTAGGAGAAAGCAAATGTGGCAAAAGGTTGAGTTTTAGAGTTTGCCTTACAAAATGTTCTGTGTGCTTGAACTTTTTCATGATAATCAGTTGGGAACAAATAGATCTCAGTATGGTCCCTCCCTCTTCCTTGTTCCCTCTTAGTGTCTTCATTTACAAAGTGATGGGGACATCAGTGACTAGGGGGGATAACACGTTTTAGGGTCCTTTCCCAAGAAAGAGTGAAACCAAGCCACTGACAACTTGCATGGCTTCACTGAAAGTAGAAAAGCCTTTATCATGTCTGTCTGAGCAACCACTGCCCCTAAACACAAGGGGGGAGCTTTAAAGACACACTGTACTCAGGAGCACAGAGCACAGCAGCCACCACTTTCCTGTGCTCCTCTGCTATCCCAGGAAGGATAGCAGGATATCAGTTTTCAGTTTCCAACAGCATTTTTAAATGTTTAGATTGAATGGGCATGGACAATGGGGACAATTTATAAAAATAAAAAATAGCTGGTGTGTGTGTGTAACTTGGAATTTCTTCTCAGTATGTATAAGGATTCATACTTTATATTTTATTTTTAAATAAAAACTGTAGTATTCAAAGAGGTCTTACTATCTGCTAGGCATTATGCTAGATGCTCTTCATATGCAACCCTCTCTTGTCTCACCCATGTACTAGCTTTATGACGATTTCCCCCACCTTCATTGTCCAAGTAGCTAGCTTGCTTCTCTGTTTCTGTGATGAACAATATGACCAAAATTTGGAAGGAAAAGGCTTATTTCATTTTCTACTTTACAGTCCATCATTGAGAGATGCCAAGGCAGGATCTAAAGCAGAGGCCATGGAGGAATGGTGTGTACTGGCTGGTTTCCCCTGGCCTGCTCAGCTACCTTTCTTTTACAGTCCAGGTCCACCTGTCTAGGGACTGACAGCACCCACAGTGGGCTGGGTCCCCCCGCCATCAATTAGCAGTCAAGAAAATGTCCCACAGGCCAATCTGATGGAGGCAGTTCCTCAACTGAGGTTCCCTCTTCCAAGGCATGACTAAGTTTGCATCAAGTTGACGTAAACTAATAAGTGGAATAGCTTATATTGGGTCACAGAGCAGATATGCAGATATGGCAGAGTGTGGTTTTCTGCCAGGCATGGCTGGTTTCAAGTTCCAGCTGTCTCTGTGTCCCCAAGTGGTTCCTAATGTACTTCAAAGGCCTCTATTTCTGTTCCTCTAAAACTCTTATTTTTATTTCTGTTTCTTTCTGCATGAGGAATCCTAATAGCCGATGTAGGTATTTAGTAATATAATTGATGATTTCAACATTTTAACTCATGGTATAAAATTATTGTAGCAAGTAGGTAAATGAGTGCAGTTCAATGAAATTAAACAGCATGTTTTGCCACAAGTCACTACAGAAACGAGGTCATTATATTTAACGGAAAATTACTTTTTATGTTGTTACCAATTTGAAATTAACCTTTGCCTTGGTTGCAAGAAAGCGTTGCATGCAGACAAAAACTTGCAAGAAGGTGAATTGATTACAGAGCAGCCCATGGAAGGAAGGCTAGAACTGAGAAGCTGGGCATGCCGATGACTTCATTTACAAAGTAAGGAAGTGAGGTGGAGAGCTGGTGTTGGCAGGGGCAAAGAAAGATTCTTATGAGCCACAGAAGTTAGACACTGGGGTGTGAAGGCAAGACATGACTTTGGTCAGACACAAATCAGAACCTGAAATGTAAATCTGTCATGATCTGCTTCTGTCAAGTAGGACAGATTACTCAGACTCTCTGAATGAAGGTGAAAATAAGATCATGTAAACACTCTGGTATTCTGCCGTGTACACAGGGTCCCTAATAACCGTTGCTACCCAACTCAAAAATTCTGTTCTGGAAATTATATGCTCCTGTTGCATGCTGAAATATGCCCTGCCCTTCTTCCCCAGTGTACACACTGGAGTCCTGAACCTCAGCACTTCAGGATGTGGCCTAATTTGGGGGACATTCATTACATACCCAGTAAGAGGAGGCCATACTGGAGCAGGGTGAGACCCTAATGCAACACCACAGATGTCTTTAGATAAGGGGGAAACTGGAGAAAGATACACATACACAGAGGACTCCACATAAAATCACAGCAGAAGGCATGGGGGCATGTCCTCAAACCAAAGGGGGGGAGGTCAAAGAAGGTCAGCAAGCCATGAGAAGAACAGGGGATCCCTTGATAGCAAAGAAAGAATCATCGTGTAGACACTGGTCTGAGACTCCCAGCCTCTGGCACAGGAGACAAACACACTCTGGTTGCTCTCATTCCGAAGTACTCTAGAACTTGGATGCAGTGTCCTTAAACCATTAGACATCTAGATTGTATTTCTAGGACTCTTTAAGAAGGCTGCCAGGGTAGCAGGGTGGTAAGGAGAAGGTTAAAGGGAACCAGCACTGAACAGTTGGCATGGTATGTTGTCTAGCCTCTGTTCTCCCAGTGAGCCACCATGCTCCCTTCTGTAAGACAAGGAGGCAGGAGTGTGCCTCCAGATGGACTGGTTTTCAGTGTGGAATGGCAAGCCTAGTAATAGTTTTCCTGTTACTGTCAGACCAGGGTGCTGTCATTGGAAGCTTGCAGTGCAGTGCAGCGCCGTGCAATTTACAGCTGCATCTGTCCAATTAGTTCCCGTTTAGTGCTGTTCAGCATTCCCCAAATACACCACAAACCACCGAGGCGGTGGGCTGAGCTCACAGAGCACAAGGATCAATTGTTTCTCTTACACTAATTGGCCCCATGATTTGTTAGGCTGTTGCCTTGGAAAATGAACTGTCAGTAAAAGAAATTAGCACAAAATGGCCCCCTTCCTCTTTGGAAAGGCGTCGTGTACATTTCTATAAGCCATCTTCAATCTATGTTAGGGTGTCAGAGGTAAAATGGGCATCAATTCGAAAATTCTTATCTTCCCTGTATCCTTTTCCTATTTGAGAAGAGAGAATTGTGACTCAGGGTGTTTAAGCAACTTGCCTAATCAATTTTCAATCAATAGTGAAGGATAGGCTGGGGATGAAGGGCAGTGTGAGGTCAAGCTTCATGCCCCTTTGCCTATAGTAGGTAATCTGGCTTTGTTCAGGTGTCTACCCTCTCACCTCTTCTTCCCTTTCGTCCCACATCTTAACCTCCATGCCGGACTTTAAAGCAGAAGCACCAGTGAAGATAGACATAAAGGTACCTTCTGCAGGAAATGTCACTATGCCCTGGCCCAGGCCTCATAAACAGACATCTGGCTTGACCCCAATAAATGACCATCAGGACTGTGTGGGGTGGTGGGTATGCAGATGTATGGCTAGCAAGATACTTGGCCCTTTGCAGCTCATTTTTTACAGCAGAGACAGGGACATTAATGTTACCAAAGGACCCCTCTTAATGCACACCATGGTCTATAATTCTCCCTTCAGGTATGTCTTGCTTCCTTGGTTAGCATTTGTCCACTTCCAGCAGACTAAGGAAAACAAGGAAGAACTTTCATTTCTATTTCTCCCTCTCCATCACCGAGCATAACATCTGAAATTGTGTGTGTGTGTGTGTGTGTGTGTGTGAGTGTGTGTGTGTGAGTGTGTGTGTGTGCGTGCGTGTGTGAGTGTGTGTGTGTGAGTGTGTGTGTGTGCGTGCGTGCGTGCGTGCGTGCGTGTGTGTGTGTGTGTATGTGTGTGTTGTTGTTGTTAGTAATGATTTGCTGATGAATAAGCAAACACTGTGCTTACATCATAATGAAGGTAATAACAAGGTAGGAATAGAGGCCTGAAGTGACAAGATAGTAGGGACTTGGGAGAAGTTAGTAGAGGAGGTAGATCTTAAGATGTTCCAACCAGAACAAAAAAACCACAGAGTCATGTGACTATAAAACATATCTTCTAGGGAACTGCAGCATTCTGGGACCATGAAATGTGAGGTAAAGGGTGACAGTCTTTGAAGGTGACAATGCAAGGAAGGGCCAGGGGACGAGGATGGTTTCAGGCCAGGGTGAAACCTGGCATTGGTGGAAATGATCTGCGCAACTCACTGAAAATTGATCCTGCTGTGACTCTTAGATGACAGTCACTTCAGAGGGCTCCCTATGATGGAGCAGTTCATCTAAGGGTGAGGGCTAGAATATACAGGAGCTTGGCAACCACTCTTAGGTCCTGGGTTGTGAGAGCAGACCCTGTGGTTTGGGGATGGTCTAGAAATGTACTTGTGAACTGATTATGAACACTGCTCTCCCACCACCTACTAATTCCTGCTAGCCAGGCCACAAACCTGTGGCCAAAAAAAACTTCAAAGTCTCCTAGCATCAGGTGACAGGGTTTTGTCTCACTAAAACATGGCGGTTACAATTAGATGTGTTTCCTGACCTCATATTATATGACTTTATGTTACCTTATGTTGAAATCTGAGAAAGGTGTGCAGAAGTGTTGATGGTTTTGAACTGTTCTTATATCTCCAGTTTCTTCTTCTCTATATGATGTGGGGGAGTCACCCATCTGGTCATATTTGGCATCCTCATTCATGAAGCTATCTTGGTGCATTACCTTGAAGACTGCATGGTAAACTTAGGTGCTTCGATGGTGTAAGAATCTGAGTGGCACCTGACATGCCACAAACAACCTTGGACACTGAGCTGACTTGCCTGTCCTTCCAATCATTGGGTCACCCCATGCCTGAGATGCCACAGAGGCACAGGGCATAGGACATATATGTGAACCGAGGCAGGGCCCAACCTCCAGGAGCCCATGGTCTGGACAAGTACAGTAGAGTCTAGCCAGTTCTCAGAGACTTAGAGATGCTGAGAGCAGGCTCAAGGTGGACGAAACTGGGTTGCTGGCCTCAATAGTAAGGACTGCTAAGAAGAGAGATTTAGGCCAATGAACAAAAGATAACGAGCATCTAAGGGATAGACAACTACCTCAAGGCATGGGTAGTATAGCACAGGACAAGCCCAATGTAGAATGCAGCTGGCTCTAGGGACTTCTGAGGGGTCCTAGGGTGACTGACAGGTGTGCATCAGTGTGAGTTCATCTGTGTGTTCCTTAGACAGCCGCTCAACACTGTGATTTAAAGGCAAGAGAGGTCAGAGCTAACATATGGAGGCCCAGGCACACCATCGTGAGGATCCTGCGACAATTTCAGGGCAAGACAGCAAAGGCTTCTGGCTTCCAACTCATCTAGCTGTCCCATTCTGTCTCTGAGCTCCTTCTCGTCTAAGCCCACCTTCCCTTTTCCAGAAGCCTTGGCAATACTTTCTGCTGTTCTCTGATTGGCCTTCTAGACTAGGTCTTCTAGACTCAGTCTATATAGGTCTTGGTCTATATAAGTCTTGGTATAGTTTTCATGGGATCAAGGCCATATCTGTTGGATAACTCTAGCCTGTCTCCATAACAGGGCTGCCCGAGAAACTACCAGGATGTCAAAAGATCTTTGTTCCAGCTACCAACTATAGAGAGGACCCCTGTCTCCTGGCCTCTTAGGGAGTAGCAGAGCTGCCATCATTTGAGTAAACCCAGGTGGGTTTCACAAGGATAAGTTCCGCCTTGTGTTTTTTTGTAATTTTTTTTTATCCTCTTAAATGGTCCATTTTCCCCTTAGTGTCCTCTGCACAGAGGGGACAGAGTTCTTTTCTCTGTCAGTGATTTATGAGTTAAGTCTTTTTTCCGTTTTAACTAATGTGGGGCTGGGCTTCTCTTTGATAACAGACAGTTCTTATTATCTACCTGAACCTGGAAGTTCAGGCTTATAAACTTAATTTATATATCACTTAATCTGTTGTTACCCCAGACACTGAGGCAGTCTGGCTAAGAGAGAAGGCTCCAGGGCCATGGATCTCTTGCTCATAGCTGTGCACCCCTGGGATGGCACTGACAGTCTGCTTTCTTACTGTACGGTGGGAATAAATGTCCCCACCTTAAAGTAAAGTTATGAGAACTACATGAACTCACACTCAAGACAAGCTTAACTTGAGGCCCCAGAATACAGCAAGTACATACTAAAGGTTATGCCATTTCAAAGTTATTTATATTGCAAACGGCAGTTAATTCTCTGCTTATGCAAACTCTTTACCTAATGGCTCTCTTAGTGACATTAAGGCAATGCTTGTGGAGTAGAGAACTCTTGTGTTGGTGATGTTTGCCCCTGTTTTCTCACCTACATGGTTTCAGTTTTGTCCCAGTCTGGCCCGTGACTGCTGGCTTGATGTCCACAGCAGCATGTGTGGCATCTTAAGTTTACTGTGAACAAATGAAACTGAGCACTCTATCATATGAAACACATGAGTCTTTATGTCATGGCTATCACCCTGAGCTGGGCCACCATGTGGGGACAGGTACAGAAGAAATCCTTGCAGCCCTGGGTTATACTGAGCAGGGCAAAACTTGGCTTGAGATTGCTATAATTCACTCTTCCTTTGTGTATCAGAATGGGATGGGGGGGGGGCGGCAGCGAAGAGAGAAGAGTTGTGGAGTTTGGAAGAGAATAATAAGGCATCTTCTTGTGAGTGAGACATATAAAAGAGATGAGTTAAAAATATTCTCAGAGCATCTGGGAGGCAGAAGGATTAGCAAGGGGCCTTTAATTGCAGGAGAACAAAGACCCCTGCTGAAGAGGATGCTCCCTCACCAGTTGCACCTGTAAGCAGGTAAACACAGGGCTGAAAACGTGGCTGTGTTTTTTTTTTTTTGTTGTTGTTTTTTTTTTTTTCCTCCAGAACACCCTCATCCCACTTCAGGAAATAAAATTCCCAGAGGGAAGAATCTGGCAGTTTCCTACCACTTGGGTACAGCAGAAATCTCAAGGGACTGGGCCAGAGAGGGAGGCGGAGAGAGGGACAGGGAGGTAGGGATAACTTCCCACCTGCTTGATGTTTTTCTTCCAGATCAGATTTAATTCTCATCTTCAGTCAATCGCTGATCTGGCAGGGAGATCACTGAGGCTCAAGGTGGGTTTACAAATCTCAGTTCAAATGTCTCAAAGAACCTGAGTCAGTCCACTCCCCATTCTCAAGTTTACCAGCATGACGATGGACTGCTTCTTAGCCATTTCCTTTGATAAATATGTCCTAATTGGAATATGTCTTGTATGTTACTGCTAAAGGGCAACAATGTCCAGCCATCCACTCACCCTTCCTGCCCTATTTTGATAGCACACACATGGCAAATGTTTCCCTGTATCATTCAAGGCTCTTTGGTTCATATTAGTCAATGGCATTTCATATTTATATGTGCAAGGTGATTATTGCTTCTTAAAGTTCTACTTTATTATCTCATTTGATTGTCACATGTTAAAACAAGTACTGGTTTAGTTGGTCTAAACTGACATGTAGGAAGCTGTAGTACAGAAACCAGTGGGCTCAAATGCTTCTTTCTGATTTCACAAGCCCAAGTCTTGAGATTATATTCCTTTGGTAATACGAGTAAGAATAAAGACTAAGAATATGGACACTGTATCCAGAATGCCTGGGTCCTGGCTTTACCCCTTACCAATTATGTACACACTCTGTGTCTCAGTGTATATAACTATGTACTAAGCACAGAGCTATGCCCTGCCACACAGGGCTGTGGTCATGCAAAAACTAACAGAATTAGTACTTAAGCTTAAGATAATTCCTGGGACCTAGAAACATAATATGAAGACCCTTTGCTTATTTTGGTTTTAATTTATTTCAGAATATTCTTCAGTTTTCTTCTCTACTGTGGGAAATCCTCCTTCAGTTGAGAAGACCTTGCTGCTGGCCCTATAGTAATAGGGAGTGGAGGAGTTTGGATTTGAATCCAGGTTTTCTGATTCACTAAATGGAACCACTCAGACTCCTATTTGTATTTCCTCTGCCTTTGGTCCACAGAGTAGGTACATAAAAGGATTAAGTCTGTCTTCACTCAAAATAAGGAAGTATACCTCGAATCCTACCCTTTAGGGAACATTAGTTTTCACCAATTTAAAAATGCATGTTGGTTCTACACCACTCACTTTCCTAGGATCCCATAGGTCTACTACTGAAATTGACAGTGGCTCCTGAACCCCACATGCTCATGGATTTGTGGGGACCCAGCATGATCAAGATACATGTGTTCCAGAGACTCTACATGGTTAGGGAAGAGTCGTGTGTTCCAGAGACTCCACACGGTTAGGGAAGATTCGTGTGTTCCAGAGACTCTAGGCAGTTAGTTAGGGAAGATTCGTGTGTTCCAGAGACTAAGCAGTTAGGGAAGATTCGTGTGTTCCAGAGACTCCACACAGCTAGGGAAGATTCATGTGTTCCAGAGACTCTACACGGTTAGAGAAGAGCCCACACGAGGTGCCTGTGATGAGAAAAGGGGAGGGGAAGTTCCTGCTTCAAATGGGAGAAACATTTGGAAACCGATCCAGTTTACTTTCCCATCCTCAACAAACAAAAAACATTTAAAAAGTAAACAAGCATCCCCAGACAGAAACTGAGACTGGTCGAGAGTGGCTGAGAGAGACAGCTTCAGTCTTGTAATTCATGGGAGAGATGGCCAAGCAAGTCAAAGTTTTGAAAGGACAGTGGAAAGTGACCGGTAGAGCTGATCGTAAACAGTAATTCTTCCAGCACAGAGCTAAGTATTGATCTAACCCAGAGATGAATCAGAAAGGGGACTGGGTTCCGGAGGAACTTGAGGTAAGTAGCAGTGGTAAGTAGCTTCCTGTTGTCTGTGTCTCTATCATAAGGTGCAACCTTGGCTGAATTGGGACACCTCACGGAGGATAGAGACATTGACCAGCTCCAAGTGCCACCCTGAGCTTCATCAGTCTTGAACTCTTGCACCCCACATATTATGTATATGTAGTTGGAATGTCCAGTGACTGCAGTTCCAAGCTCATAGCCATAATTCCCCCTAGATTTCCCCAAACCATCTTGTCTGCACGGGACCAACTTGCCTAAACTGCATCACAAGGATTGGGAGCCGTAGCTTCACAGTCTAAAGAACCAGAATAATAAATATAGTCCTTATAGCATGACTATGAGGAGTGAAAGTGATACTGTAGTTTGATCCATTTCTGGGCAGCTGGCAAGTGTGTGTGAAAATGTCACAATGAAACCAATGACTTTTCATGCTCACTAAAGTACATAATTAAAATTTTAAATTAAAATCAAGGTGATATTATATGTAAAAGCACATTACTAGTGTCACAATAAGTTTCTGATAAACTGTTTGGGTAAGCAAATCACAGCCTGAAAAAGAACAGTATGACTACCATGTGTGTGCCTAGGGTCATCCATTTCAGGAGGGTCTAAATGGGCCATTAACCTATTCATCCAGATCATGAATTCAACCAGCTGACTGTGCCCAGAAGAGGGCCAGCCTGTCAGCTGCTTGGGGGCTCAGGAACTCAAGAACTATGGTTACAATCTTGTTATCCTTGCTTCCCTTTCCCCCATTATATAATGAAGTATCATTTCTTTCAGTTTTTTATTTCTTAGGTAAAATGTGTATTGAGTCCTGGCTACCTGCCATTTCTTCCACTAACCCCCTCAAAAAAAGAAACTTCCCCAAACTCAGCTCACAAACTCTCACATTTTCCTTTTAGTCATAGTTCTGAGGCAATCTCTCTGTCTATCTGTCTCTCTTTGTGTGCATGCATGTGTGTGTATGTGTATTGGGAAGGTATATATGTGGAGGTGAGAGGGTGATACTGAGTCCTTCCTTAATTGCTCTATATTTTATTTTGTGAGAAAGATTCTGTCACTGAAACAGGAGGTCATGAATTCAGGTAGGCTAGCTGGCCAATGAGCTCCAGGGATCCTCCTCTCTAGTGCCGACATTACAGATGCACAAGGCAATGCCTAGCTTTTTATGTGGGTCCTTGGATCTGTCTAGGTCCTCTTGCTTGTGAACTGGACACTTTACCATCTCCCAAGCCCCAAATCTAAGCCATTCTAATGTCAAACTCCAGTTTTGTTTTACAGAATGTACAAGGAGATCTGGTATGTAAAATCACCAGTGTTTTCATTCCTCATTAATTGATTTTGATCTTTGACAATTTCACAAATGCATATAATGTATCCTATGTTCCTTCCCTATATCCTCTCTTATCTCCCTCCCATGCCCATCACCCTTTCCATTCACAGCTGTCCTATTCCCAGAGTCATTGGGCTTTTGGTTTTGCTGTGTGACCTACTTAGTTTAACCAGAACCATCTGTATGACCATTGGATTAGAACTCCATTTGAGACTGGTGGTGTCAGAATTGAAGGCAATAACTCCTTCTCCCTGAGCCTATCAGTAGCAAATGATTCAGCAATTGGGGGGGGGGGGGGGGAATAAAGGGACAGGGGGGGGCAAAACAAAGGAAGGGATATGAAAAAGCCATAGAAAAGCTCACTATCTTATAAGAAAACTTTAAACAAACCACATACACACACAAAGAGATTTTGAAGGGAGATATCCTATATGGCTAGGAAAACCTGCTCTTAGAAGCTGTGGTTCTTAAAAAGAATAACTTTAAGCAGGAAGAGAAGGTTGGAATTTTGGATTCACTAATGCTGAGACTGGGAAACACCATCTGTAAATTACTACTACCATGAGAGTTTTTCCTCCTCTGATTGACTTCCTGGACCCTCTTTACAGGACCACATTGTTGCTCACTTCTGTCTCTCTTATCCAGGACACATCAGGATTTCAAAAGACAAATCTCTGGGCCCTGAACTAGCAGGTCAGGATGCATAGGTCTATCGATTTGGTTTCCAATCCTTAACCACTAGTGAAGGTCTCTTGCCAAAGCTGCTTTGCCACATAAAAACCAGGATCTTCACCTTCTGTTATGGTTTGGTTTCTATTGCTGTTCTAAAGTCATCATGACCAAAAGCAACCTGGGGAGGAAAGGGTTCATTTGGTTTACAGGTCAGTCCATCATCTAGGGAAACCAACTCAGGAACTCAAGTCAGGAACCTGCATGGAGGAACACCAACCCCATCTTGGCTACCAGGGAGCAAGGGCCTCACGCATTTCCCGAGATCCCTTGCAAGTGTGTCTTTCTACTTCAGTTCAGTTGAAGGGTCTGTTTTCCTACTTTGGCTATCATGGACTGAGGACCAGTGAGGCTATGGTTCTTCACCCTGTGTCAGAGATGTGGAGGGAGTAGTCCTGAGGTCCATCCCCAAATATTGTGAGGATTCACACAGATGTACCCAACTCTTCCCCATGTCTCTGAGTTGTCTGAGACAAAATTCTTGGGTCTTAGTTGCTTATTTTAGGTTAAGATTGTGATTACCTATGTAAAGTGCTAGCCTTAATAACGGATGCAGAGTAGGAACTCAATATACTTTATTGTGACCGAACAACCAAACAGGGACATTCTATAATGGGTAAGAACCAGCCTTTCAAAAGGCACAGAGGTGGAGTGTGAAAAAGGAATCTTGAGGCATGGTGGAGGTAAGTAGCAATAAGAAGAGGAAACACTATTTAGACACAAATGAAAGAGAGTCTCAAATGCCAGGTTGAGAATCTGCAACTTGACATTCCAGGGACAGGAAGCTACCTGTAATTTGTCATATAAGTAAAAGCCAAACCTGTAGAAAATGTATCACTCCCACGGGGAAGAATAATGCTTCTCACAAAATAAATTCGCTGATGATGATGGTAACGAAGATGAAGCTGAGAATGAGAGCAGCATCCCATGACAGCTGACAGCTGGTGATGTTCCATGAATGCTCTCTTCTCCCCAGTCACCATGCTCACAATATGCAAGCATTATGTCACCAGAGCCTAACAAGCCAGCAGGACTCATGCTACTAACACCAGCAGGTGATGACAAGTATATGGAAGCCATGAGGCTGAGCTTTGCATATGATCAGCCAGCCGGAATAAATGGCCCTGGGACTTCTACCAGGCCTATTGGACTCCAGGGCTCAGTGTTCTTACAGATCCACAAGTACATAATTTTCCTATCATCAACCTCTTTGCTTAAAAGTGTATTTGTTCATCTTTCCTGCCTGTTCTCAGAACGCTGCTCTCAGAAATGCCTAAAATAAAAACACTCAAGTCCAATAATAGATACCTCTTCTGGAAGAGATATATTTAAACTCCCTATTGCAAGCAAGGGAATGTGAAAAAAATTAAATCCAGCAAGAAAGAACTTGAGTATCCTGGCAACATTTGACATAAAAATGAAGCCTGCCTGTTTCTGGCCCATATCCTCTCATCTGGAAAGTCTCACTTCAGACCAGGTCTCCACAGCAGAGCTCACAGGGTCTGATAAACTTGCCTCCATGGGTTGCCTCTCTCAAGTCCCTTTCCCATCTCCAAAACCCAAGTCCCTCCCCTCAGTAAATCCCTGGCATGTGACCATTTTAGTGACTTTGTAATTTTCAGCATTCTCTGAAACTAATTTGTTTATTTGCCTTTATTTATTGTCTGTTTATCTTATTCACTAGTCTATCAGCCCCACCTGGTACATACTAACTGATTAGTATCTATTTGTTCAATAAGTAAAAGCTACTAAGCTACTAAGGTACAGTCCAAAGGGTCCCAAACTTAGATCAGTGTCCCTTTCTCTAGTTCCTATCTCCTCCTTTTTCTGACTCTTGTATCACACTATAGTGTAATTTTCTTGTCTTGTGTGTGTCCAGTTAGGTCTGGGTCCCACAAAGGCAGAGGCAGTGGGGCCCAACTAGACTAAATGTCTGATAATGAGAAGATGTTATAAAAATGTTAAACATAGGGAGATGAATAAAGAGATGGACAAAGAAGGAATAATTAAACAATTCTTTCCCATTGTGGAAATTAAGTGCAAACACACTGCTAACAGCCTGGACCCTTAAGACTTGTAGTTTTATATATTCCAACAGGTGAAGTTGACCATTAACTGGCAATGGCTTGTTACAGGAACAGTTTATGTTTCATTTAAGCTACGTACAAGCCTGAGTTGGCACAGCCTCTTATCCAATGGGATACAACCATTCCAGGTTGGGAATCACTGGTTACGTTCTGATCCCAACAGCCTTACAGTTATCTGGACAGGAGGAGAAGGGGGTGGGTTGTGACTGATGCTTGTGTGCTCTGACCAGGGTCACCTACAGTACAGTCAGATATGGCCACGTGACTCTTACATGCAAGGGCTATAAATATGAGGGGGGGGGTGTGGTGGTGGCTGCAAGGTCTCTCATATACTTGGAGACCAGGGGATACCTGAGGACTGGGCTGCCCTAGTATCTCTGTACAGTCCAGTTGGTTGAACTATCACTCAAGCTATCTTATGTGTTAATTCATTATAATCTATTTAATATTTCTTAATCAAGAACATGGTGGCTGACCAGTAATTGGAGCTGTGTGTGTGTGTTTGTGTATGCATGTAATGTGCATGTGTGTGCATGTTTTTGTGTGTATGCATATGTATGTACGCATGTGTGTGTTTGTGTGTATGGATATGTATTGCTAGATGTGATGTCACTGAGTTGCTACAGCTCTAATTAAGGTGGAAAGATACTTCCCACTTAGCTTACTACTTATAATATTTTTAAAAGGTGAGCATAGCTTCTTTTACTTATAAGTAAATTCATATACTGACTATTCATTGCCAACCTTGTACACTCTATACTAGTATAATACCAAACCCCTACCACACGATAATGTTATCCTAATTTGACAAAAGTGGAAACTGAGACTGACTCAAAGGGATTACCTTTTTTAGTTTAAGAACACAATTCATAGTAGTTCAATTTGAACTTCAACTCAGGACTCTGTAAAAAGAGTTCACAGACTGCCCGCTGCCAACCCCAACATCCACGCAGCTGGAACCTAGTGTTGTGTCTGTAGGACAAAGAATGTGAGCTGTGGGACTGACTCCTGATGTCCCATGAGCTGGCAACATCCTGCAAGAGCATCCGATAAGCAATGGTGTGTGGGTGTGTATGTGCATGTGTGTGACAATATGTACTATACAATACCCTCTTGTTTATCCTTAATAAATCATGGTATGTGCTTGGGTGAAATATGTGAAAAGGAAAGTAAAGGATTAAAAGAAAAAGACATACACACTACAAACTATGAACCAATCCCAGAACCAACGGAAAGCTAAGTAACAAAAACAGTACTGTCTAGAGTTGCACACCAAGTACACAGAATCTCAACTGCTCTGGGGTCATACCATTGAAAGGGAATGAGGAACAGAAAAAGGGAGGAGGGCAAAGAGGAGGAAGAGAGGGACAGAGGTAGATGAGGTGGGTTGATATAGGTTTCTGACTCTGCCCTATAGACACTTAATATTGTAAGATTATCTTTAGGCTAAATATTTTCAACTTTTTAAAAATCTATATCATTTATACATGTCTATGTGTGCATGTCTGGGTGTGCATGCAGAAATGAGAGGACACCCTGATGGAGTTGGTTTTCTCCTTCCACCATTTTGGTTACAAGGATCAAACTCAGGTCATCAGGCTTGAGGAAAAGTGTCACAGCCCCTAAATTTCTTTTTACCAGGATTTCCAGGAAGATCCAACGTAGAATAATAGATAATGCCGGAATGGCCAGACTATAATTTTTTAAATAGAAACATAAATCTATCCACATAGCCCATTAACAAATATTTACTGACTATTTAATAAAGGATAGAAACTGTTGGACATAAAAGGATGAAGGAAGACAGACAGATAGACCATATGTCTGAGAGGCTTCTAAGACAAAAGAACGGTAATGTTTGCCATTCTCAGGTTTATCATCAGGTTTATTGTCAGGACTGGGGGGCTGTTGTAGGGACTGAAGATGCATATGTATCTCAGCATGATGTCTGAGACACAGCAAGTGCTCAATAAATTTCAGTGGCTGTTATTAGTAGCCATGGCAGCTGGAGGCTTGGCAGTAATTAGCTTAATTCCTGGGGCATGAAGTACTTAATACATGTAAGTTGAATGACAAATGAGTGAAATGTTAACACAATAAGCAATCACTTCTATATACAATGATATATATGTGATTCCTCATATGAGACCAACCCTATGGAAAACATCTTCATGTAGTCCTTACCACTTCAGGGACTACTAAAATAGGAAGAGTTTGGAGGAGAACACAAAGATTTTTGAGACCTTCCTATCCTCAAGTAGTTGACAGTTTACCATGGAAACATTTAGAAAAAGCTAACAGGATATAAACTCTGACACAGAGATAAAATATCTTCCTGCACTGGCACATGGATAATTTTCAAAGGCTACTACAAGTAGATTCAAAGGATGATTGTTCCTGGTGGGGCAGAGTGGGCTCCAAAGACATGATGGGAATGGGTTGGGATGAAGCTTGAAGCCAGTTTGATGTAACTGATGGTAAAGAAAAGGTAGGCATGACTGAAGGCAGAGGAAAGAAAAGAATCAGAGGTTAAGATATGCACCTGTCTTAATTGGGAGCCTAAGAATGGGTTAACTGGATGGACTGCCAGACAAACTGTGGGTGATAGAGTAGCGATGACTTTGGATGCCTGGCTGAAAAGAATTAACTCAATCTACAGCCACACAATAAAAGATTAGTGATTAACAGTTAGACATGCAGGCCTGGAAGCCAAATAACTGGATTCAATTCCCATCCTGGTAGCGGTAGGATCCTGGGCATCTTGTTTAACCTCCCTGAAGTTCAGTTTCCCCATCTGTGAAATGAAGGTAAAAATAGACTCTAGCTCATTATATTATTGTGAAGATGAAGTAGGTTAATTAATATGTACGAGTGCAGTAAGTGGGACTGGGCACACACTAAGTGCTGTGGTGTTGCTATCTGTTGTCATTCGCGAGATGTTAGCATTTATACAGAGACTGTGTACTATCTGATAACATCAGCTGTAGTCTTATTTGATTGAATACTTTGTCTAGTCACTGAGAGTAGAAAGCTCTCATGAGATGCAGAAAGGATAAATGGATGAGCTGTATGGCACTGAATCAAAGACCATACAGGCTATCAAGTGGACCTCTATTATAGAAACGCTAAAACATGAGAAGATAATATTTTAAATCAATGAAACAGTATTGTCCAGGGATAAAGTGCTGTAGGGAAGAAATGTCCAGTTTTGCCTGAAATAGAAAGGAAAGCTTCAGAAATCTGGTTAAAATTTAAAGGGTAATGGGAAGTTGGCAAGCTGCAGTGGGGAATAGGAAGTGCTCGGAGATGGGTACAAGCAGGAGGGGCTGAGATGTTCAGGAAATAAGGGTCATAGTGGAAAAAGCCAGAACACGAGGCTGGAGAGAAATTCAGAAGGTACTTGATGATCATTAACTACTCTCCTATGTCAGAAACAGTTAATCCTTACAGCTTTCCCATCAGCAGCATTCACAGGGCTGGCCAGTGGCAGAGTCAGGATTTGAACTCAGGGACTCTGATCCCTCCAGACCAAGTCACTGTGTGTGAGGCCCTCATCTCTCCCACCATTGTCAGCCACTGGGTTTGATTTCTACTCCTGGGACTTGTGAACCGCTGCCAAGTCAGAGCAATGCACAAAGCTATGCCCAAACAGGTCTTGGAGCCACCAGAGACAACCCTTTCTGATTCTCTTTTGTGAACTGACTTTCTAGCAACTGTCCTCCTTTGGTGATGCAATTATTTTGGTATTTAAAAACCAGTAACAAATTAAGGGAGCCACATAATCAACTGCTACATTAATTAGTCACCCTTTGTTGAAAGGCAAACATCCTGTTAAATGTGTGATCTAATAATGACTTCTGCATCAATTCTCAGTTTTGCACATACAAAAAGGCTTGACTTTGGTCCCTGATGTGCAAACCTCTTTGTCTCTCTCGATAGCTATCTGAATCAGGTCCAATCGTCGCTGAGCAGCCTCAGCTTCCAACAAAGGAGAGGCCTGGATTCTGACAGAGCCACTGATGTAAAAAGAAAACTATGGGTTTGGATAAGCACTGCATACAGCGGATCCTAGCTGCGCTGCTTGCTGATGCTTCTGCTTCCTCCACACTCTCCTCAGTCGCCACAATACCATCCTGAGGACTGTGGACACACAGAGAGAAAGAAGGCAGGGAGCATCCAGGGAGTATTTCCTGTGAACCAGGAGCCTTTCTAGGGTTCTCTTTACTTAGTGCACATAAAAACTCTACAACATAAGCATGGCTGCTGTCATGCTAACACAGCTTACAGATAAGGAAACAGGTACAGAAAAGGTAATGAGCATCTCGAAAACACTGTTTCTCCTCTCTCCTGTCCTCCTCCAAGTTATCAGCAACAGTTACCACACATGTTGGTAACACCAGAATGAAAACTACATCCTTCCAACCACAAATGTGATAGAAAGATGGCTCAAACTTAACCACTTGAGGAGGGCGCCAGCAAGCATCTCGTGGTTATGCCTGAAGATTGTATGGAATGGGACCACACTGCCTCTTCATTATATTAACGCATTGTAATGGTTCCATCCTGTAAATAGCATTTGGAATCAACTGACACGATACCAAATTTGCACTTGCATGCATAATTCTAGTATTTTATTATTAAAGTGAGCTCACAGACTGAGCGCCAGGATTTAAAACAAACAAAACTCTATAATTACAGCATGTGGATATTTTCTTGCCACCAGCGCCTGCCCAACCATTTTCACCCAGTCTTTCATTCTCTTTTCACAGTTGTTCCTGCTTCCAGTGAAGGCTGGTGACACAAAGTATAGGGTATCATGAGGATGCAGAGTTCAGGGGTTCTCTATCGCCTATTTTAAATCGAAAAGATGTTTTCATCTCTTGAATAGTTCATTTATCCCCAGAAGTAGATTTTCAATTAAACAAGCTATCAGAGGCCAGAATGCACTGAGTGCCTCCTACAAACTAGGCTCAGTTATTTTTTTCTTGGTGCCAGAGCCAATGAAGTTTCAGCCCAGGAAGCTGACAGAGACTAAAAGGGGGAGGTAGCTCAGTCCTTGAGGTAGCAGAACACAATAAGAGGAGATGGGAGCCATCATCATTACAGCTGGTTTGCAGACATCCCACACCAGGACTTTGCAGAGCAAATGGACAAAGTGGCACTATTTTTAGGTGTTCTTAGCCTCTCCTCACCTAACATGAAATCCTGGGAGCAAAGAGCTAGACTTTCCCATTAGTGAGTGGATGAGATGTTAAGCTAAAAGGAAGGCTCAGCAGGAGTGGGTGGAGCTAAAAAGTGAAGCACAGGGTTAAGCTGGGACAGAAGGCAGACAGGTGCTAGGGCCCCAGGACTCTGTACACAATGTCAAGTGCTTTGGGATTTGTCCCAAAGTGCAAGAAGAAAGCACAGTGGGACCTCTGCACTAATGGGTTCAACTAACTGGACCAAAATTTTCCCACCAAGAAATGTGCTTGTACTGAATAGTACAGACTTTTTTGTTTTGTTTTGCTTTGCTTTGCCTTAGTCCCAAAACCTTGCAGTGCAACATCTATTTCCCCAGCATTTGATGGTATCATATATTATAACTAATGTGGCAGAATATGCATAGGTTATATGCAGTGCTGTTTAATTTTATACAACAGACTAGAGCATCTACAAACTCTGGTCTTAGAGCCTGTTTCCATGTGGTGACTGTGTGTTAAAGAGATTTGCTGTGGCTTGATTTTTGAAGAGCAGGTATAAATGAGTCCAGAAAGGCCACAGTAGAAACACATGGCAAGAAGATGATGCAGCATCCAGAGGAGGAATGATGGGAGGAGTGACAGTCATAAGGAAATATGGGTGGAGTTGAGAAGCCAAGTTAAGTGTGGTGATTGAGTCTATTAATTATTTTTCTCAATATCCTGACAAAACACCTAATATTAAAAAGGAAGGACTTATTTTGCCTTACAATTTGAGAAGGAAGCAACTATTCTGATGGGGAAGACATAGCAGCAGGAGGAACTGGAGGCAGTTACTCACATCACATCTGCAGCCAGGAAGCATAGTGAACAGCACATAAGGACTTACAAAACCTTAAGGCTGATCCCAAGTGACACACTTTCTCTAGTAAGGCTCTGCCCCCTAAACGTTCCATAACATGTGCAAAAACAGCAGATGACCAAGTGTTCAAAAACAAGTATGGGAGAGATTTCACTTTCAAAATACAACATTTCACCTTCTGGTCCCATGGCCATGGCCATCTCATAAGAAAACTGCATGCACCCTACCTTTCAGAATCCTCACAGTCTTTAACAGGCCCAACACTGTTCAAAATACTATCTCTTCTAAAAGTCAAAGCAATCTCTTAACTGGGAGGAGCTCCTAAAACATCAAAATAGAGGGTTGCTTAGTTTAAAACACAATTGCAAAGAGTAAATATTCTCACTCCCAAAGGGAATTGGGGCTTAGCAAGAAAACATCAGACCAAAGCAAGGCCAAAATTCATGAGGTAAAGTGCCAAATTTTGAAGCTCCATGCCCAGCACCTGGGGATCATGATGGAATCATATGAGCCCTGAAAGGCTTGAGTAGCCCCACGCCTCCAGCTGTGCCACCTGCCATGCCTGAAGCTTCTCTCTCAGAACAGCTCCACGCCTTTATATGCAGCGTTCCTCAGCATATGAACAACTGACATCTTCAACATCCTGGAGATTTCATTGCAAGTTAAGCTTCACCTTCACAGCTTAAGTAATGGACTCTTAAGACCACCCTGACCCTGCCACACATTGCCTGCTTCACTTGTTCTCTAGAACTCACAAGACTCCATGATGTTCTCAACACTGTATCTTCTATGACAAATATCAAATTCTGCTGCTAGCTCAGAATGCAACCTTGTCTCCTTAGGATACCATAGTTCTGTCCAATGAACCTGGGGATATACCTCACAAGGTAGTTGGTTTCGAGTGGGGAACCCCTTTAATAGCATTCTAAAATCAGTCTCTCTCCTTTCAAGTAAGTTTACATGTCATATGGAACATTTGATAGATGGGTCTTTTTCTCTTTAGGGAGAACAATCATCAATACCCCCATAAGGCTGGTATATTTTAATGCTGTCCTAAGTTGGTGGAATTGTTTGGGAAAGTTTAGGAGGTATAGTCTCACTGGAAGAGGTGTGCCACCGCTGGTGGGCTTCCAGGTTTGAAAAGCCCATGATATTCCCAGTTAGCTCTCTCTGCCTCAAGCTTTTTGTCTTAGCACGTAAGCTCTCAGCTACTGTTCCAGCACCATGCCTGCCTATTTGCAGCCATGCTCCTACCATGATAGTCATGAACTCCTCACCCTCTGAAACGGCAAGCCAAATGAACTTTCTCGAAAGTGCCTTGGTCATGGTGCTTTGTCACAGCAACAGAAAAGTAACCAAGACACTGGATGGGAGTGGTAAGCAGTATTCTTATCACATCCTGAATGCTCTCCTGCCTTCAAATGTCCTCTGCCAAGCATTGATTCATTACTTTTTAAATTCAGTCTCACTCAATTGTCAGGCCAAGGATAGAATAATGAAAGATTCCTTGTTAGAATATAGTCTGAACAGTTTATAGCCCAGTTTCCAACATCACTATGTTTGTCATGAAGTGACCTCCACTGTTCATGTTTCTAACATTCTGTCCTTCTAAGTGCTTGCCAGAATGGGCCCATTAACTACTGCTTATCAGGTTGCTTCAAACCAGACTTCTGAACTTTTCCACAATCTTCCTTCAAGCCAGTTTCAAATATCTAAGAGTCACGTGGTCTGGTTTATCGCAGCAATGACCCCTCTTCTATCAAGTTTTAAAATATTATTTACTCTCCTCGTTCTGATAAAATATCTCCCAAGAAAGAACTTAATGGAGAAACAGTTTATTTTGGCTTATAGTTTTAGGGGACATGGTCTATCACAGTGGGCAATAACAGGGTATAAACTGGACACAACCATTAGTAGACAGGAAGCAGAGTGTGAACAGAAGCAGTGCGAGATATGAAACCCCGATGCTTACTCCCACTGACCCATTTCCTTCAGTAGGGTACCACTTCTTAATGGTTCTACCACCTTTCCAAACAGTGCCACACGGGAGTAGACCAAGTATTCAGGTACATAAGGCTATGGGGAAATTTCAAGCCACATCAAGTCTCTGCACTGTGTGGATGGATACATGGTCAGAGGCAAATGCTCCTGGAGGAGACTTGCTCTTGGGGTTAGAAGCCAACAGGGTTCTGAATGTAAGTTCTATGCTTTGCATTGTGGTGTCGCTCTGACAACTGATACTGATCCAATAATCTATGTATATGTATCCACCTAGAAACCTGGAGTTTTGCAGCAACTGCAAGTATGCTCTTGATGGTCTGCTGCACTAGATAGCACACAGCTGTTTCTGGTCACTTGACATAGTCACATACTGAGTGAGTCACATATGGTCATAGTTTGCAGCACTGCACCCAAGGCCCTGGGCAGCAAATAGACAGGGAAGACAAACATATATTCCTCCGTCACAAAATCAACTAAGGAGGAATGCCACCGCGACCTAGGAGCAGATAATTTAAATTTTAAAGTGAACTTTACCTGATTTTTTAACACTGACATGAGGAGGAACAGTGCCAGGAAATGGGGCTGGGAGGGTTTCAATTAATTTAAATGATGCTCTGCTCTTTGAATCTATGCCTTATGGTGGAGAAAAGATGTCAGCATAAGGTAAGCTGTTTCTCAGGTCCAGACTTTGTAGGAAAGCTCCTATGAGAAGATCAGAGCTCCCATGGTGCCTGAGCCCCACGTATCTTCAAAGTGGGGCTGGTGATGGATGCACCAAACCCTTTGAACTACAGAATAAATGGTAGGTCTAGGTCTTGGAGGGAGGATGACATCTGAGATTATGACGTCACAGTCAATGGTTATAGAAAAGTGTACCAGGGACTGAGTCCCACCAACCGGTATGGATTGAGACTTGGGGAGGCTGGTCAATGAGAAAGAACCTGGTCCGAGGCTCTTTCCTGACTCTCATAATAATTACTCCTTGTTCCTAAACTCATTCCCCAGCCAGCTGGCCTCTGGGTCACATCCTTTTGTACACACTCCAGCATTTGTTCACAACAGAATGCAATCAGAGCCATGCAGAGTCGGCGGGGAACCTCTGGAGCCAACTAAACCTATGACAGACCATCCACTGGTGTGGAGGTCTTTGTGAAGAAAAGCGACTAGTTCTTACACAGTCCTTTCCTGCCATCCGGTGTACAATAAATACCCTAATTAATGCAAAATATCCCTATGGCAAGAGCATGCTGGGAGCTGGGGTGGAATAGGGTAGATTAGCTGGACCCTGAAGTGAACGAGGAAAAAAAACTTTTCAATAAAGCAAGCCTCAAAGAACCTATAAAAGAACAAAGCCTTTTCAAGTGTTTCTCTTCCTGTGTGTGCCCACCCCTCTCTCTGTGTGTGTAGTGGTGTGTGTGTGTGCGTGTATGTGTGTGTGTGCCCACATGCACTCACACTCATGTGAATGTATATCTTTGTATATGTTTTCCTTCTCTGTTTCTGCTGCTTCAAGGAGAGGTGGGGGCCGCTTCAGTCCTTATCCCTGCCCCACCCTCCTGTGGGCACCTGTCACATTGTGTTATTACAATTCTATATTTCAATTAAAGCAATGTAGCCAATTTAAAAGTTCTACCATGTGCCACTCACAATTCGGAGATCTAAGGATTCAACTCACACATTTTAATATCCCACTTTTCCCTTCTTCTCATTTTCATGTAAATCAGGTTGAACACTGTCTTTTTTCTTCTTCCTCTAATCTAACCCTCAAAATACAACGCCAATTAAACAGTCTGTGTGGAGACAACCTCCAACACTCAGCATGATTTCACTGTGCTACTTTGATTTTCCCTGAAGTTTTTTTCCTTTAAACTTTTTCCATTTTAATTTTCATGTTCTAATTTTATAAGTGATGTCATTTCCTTCTAGGGCATACATAGGGCTAGAGGAAAGCAGGCATGGTTGCTATTCCTGATCCTCTTCTAGACTGGCTTAGGGGAAAGAGCACACAGTTGCATTCAGGCTCAATACCTTCTTTCTGTGGTCCCCAGGCTGGCAGATCTCCTCACCTCATGAGCTCCTGGATACTGAGCATGTCTACTGCAAAGACCGGCACCTGTCTTTCTGGGAGTGTCCTGTCCTCTGAGGCCTCTAGCAGGCACCCCACTCTAGCTTCTTTCTCCTCTTAGGCAATAGTATTCACATTGGGTTAACCTTTTCTACAACAGAAACCAGATCTTAAATGGCACGGAGAGCTCCTGCTATTTGATATTTATTTGATGTCTTGAAATCTTTCTTCCTGTTCAGTTATTCCTCTGACAACCCCTCCCAGCCTCAGTATTTTATCTACACAGAGAGGGTTTTTTTTTTTTGGGGGGGTGGATTTTTAGCTCCTTTAATCTTCACAAGGCACAGGCTCATTAAAACCATTCCTGCAGAGGGGGTGGGAGGAGGGAGTGTTCTATTTGCCCAATTTAAAAGCTTCATCACAAATTTTAGGTCATTCCCTGAGTTTGGTGGGGCATGCAGCTCTTTTATAAACAGCCAGCATAAGCCATCTTTGATGTACATGGGTCTGGATCAGCCCCAGAGGGCTCCAGTTGGTAGGGCGGGGCTTCTTCTTCCTGTCTTGTCTAGGGACTGCCAGGCAGGATTGCAAACGACAAAAATTTGAATTTCCACTCATAGCATAATGCTTCAGAGAGAAAAGAACTTGAGATACAGAGTAATTTTCCTTTGATTCAATGATAGGAAAAGGAGGTCCATTTAAAGGCATAAAGCTGGTAAAGGGATAAAAGCGAGATACACACTCATTCTTCCTCTTCTGAGCTCTTTCCTGGTGTGTTAAGCTTGGGAGAAATTAAGGTGAATAAGATTCCATTCTTGTCTGCAAGACTCACAGATGAGATAGAGGGGAAACACAGATAAAAATGTGCATTACAAAAAATAAATAAAGCCAGGAAGAAGGGAGGAGATAGTAGGAGGCAGTAGGAGACTAATTTTATCCAGGTCACAGGGAGGCAAGGTTCTAGATGTCCTGGACTGGCTGGCCAGGCTCTCATGAGGTTGGAAGAATTGTGTCTGATATCTCTGACTTAGAGAGATGAGGACACTGAGGCCCAGAAACAGAAAGTGACTTTCTTCATATTGTTAACCAAGATCAATCTATTGGTCATTTTGAAGTAATACACATAAGTAACCCATCCATACATGACCCCGTGCTAGATTCTAGGAGCATAAACACAGTCTCAGACACTGAAAAATGTGCTGCGGTTAATGAGGAAGAACCAAAAGACTCCTCCTCAGAGCACAGTGTACCGAAGACTGTCTCAAAAAGAACTTGGCACAACTTGAATGAGTCCAGACCAGAACAGAGGACCAGTAGTTTGTGCAAAATATATTTGAGCTGGTGGAAATCCAGAGGACTGTTCCCATGCCAGCCATTTAAATGTAAGTAAGAACACAAATGCCCAACTCTATGCATAGTTACCACTAGATGGGCACAGAAGGAGCAGTCTCACTTCAGTCCGGGTATGAAGTCACAGGAGCTGGGGTGGAACCTAAGCCATCATTGCCAAGCTGCTGCCCCCTGACCAGCTCACCTACTGCTTGTCTGCACTTGGAGGACCACAATCAACTAAGAAAGTGCAGGAAAGGATTCTGGGGTGCTGTGGCCAGCAGCTGGGAGAAGGTCTTCTGTCTACCATTCACAGTCCGCTCTGGACAGAGCTTTTCCATTCTATTCTTTTTTGGAACCTCGCATGTGGACTGACTGTTTCCTGATGGTTCTCCTGAATAAGGCCATAGGATAAAAACAAAGCAAATTATTCAAACACAACATTTTATCCCAAAGTGGGCTCAAGACTTTGCTGAAGGTACCACTATCTGTAAAATTCAGTAAGGAGAGAATAGGCTGAGTGGATTCTTTTGTTTTGTTTTGAGACAGGGTTTCTCTGTGTAGCCCTGGTTTTCCTGGACTCACTTTGTAGACCAGGCTGACCTTGAACTCACAGAAATCTGCCTACCTCTGCCTCCCAAGTGCTGGGATTAAAGGCGTGCAACACCATGCCCGGCGGCTGAGTGGATTCTTAAAGGCCTTCAGCCTAGACATAGTTAAGGGCCATGTTTGTACCCACATGCACTCTTGACAGCCTCAGTCCGGCTCCCCATGCAGCAGCCCTTCTCTACCCTAACATTCTACCACCAGTCAGAAGGGCAGCTTCCTTCTCCTCACCACAGTGCTGTTCTCTGTGGCTCCCACCCACACACTCTCCTAACTATTCAGTTAGTATCCTGTGTCCATTACTGGATGTGCCAGCTGCTCCAGGACAAGGTATTACTGTCTTTCTCAAGGCTGCATTCCCAAGTCTAACCAAGTGCATAGCATGGAGCATGAACCGCATTGGTCTAGCCCAGATATCAAGAGAGAGCTCTATGGAGTCAAGTCATTTAGTCTTTGCCAGCTGGGTAAAGTAGGGTGTCCTATTCACTCATCTTCAGTGTCTTCCGGAGTAAAGGAGACAGCATTGTGAATAAAAGTGCTGCCTTCCTCAATGACTGTCTGGAATGACTCACGTCTGGCTTCAGCGCCTGGTGCTAACATCCCCACTGTGGCCCAACTAGTCACAGCCATAGCCAGGATATGACAATACCATGAGATCTCCTTCAGCTTCTGTCATCATCCCCTTCATGTACTGTCATTTCAAATACCGCTGGTGGCAATCTGGGTGTTGGGCTTGGTAAGTGAAACTTCTACCCTCCCTGTGTGTGCCCTTGGGATTTGGTCTCTACGCCCTGTGCAGATGTCACACTTTCTGATGGACTGACATCTACTTCCTGTTCTGGCTTTCCCTACTGCTGCTGGGGAGTCTTCTTCTGAGAGGCAGGCAGTTATTTGGTCCCAGATCTCTCTTCTGAGGAGTCAACAGCCTCAGCCTCCAGCTTCTGAACTTGGAATCTGTCATGGTCCTGTCCTCTCGGTCAGGATGTGCTTTCAACATGCCTTGCACCTGGTGACCAATGACAACAGGGGTTTCTGAAAATGTCCCTCTGCTCATACATGCTCATGGGGCACAGTGCTGCATATTTCGTGTACACCAGGCCCCTTCAGCAACCTCTTGTTTTGATCTCCTGTAGACAAATATGTTTATCTTCAGTAAGGATGGCCTTTTCCAACATCTGATTTGGATGGAACTCTGAGTATGAGTCTAAAATGGGGAATATCAGCAGCATGGTAATGTGAGCGCTCCAAGTAAGGCTGGGGTAACTTCAAGTACTCTCTCTGGATCCTTGTAGTCACTACCATAACCTCCCGGATACATATACTTTATAAATGCTAACTAAGATGCTGAACAATCTCCATGTGCTCAGCATTGCCCTCTATGACCCATATGCAGAGTTCAGCCCTCCTCCCAGCTCTATGGGGAAGATGCTCTTGTTTTTCCACATTCCTGATAAAGACAGGAAAAACTACTGGGCACACAGTAGGTGTTCCTAAGCATTTTCTGAGTGATTACATGAATCTCCATCCATTAAATGATCTCTAAACACAATTTGCTGTGCCATAGTCAATAACCCCAGGTGTCATTTAAGTACTCACAAGCCTTCAAATCACAGACGGATCAATGCATATTACCTCCCAGGCCACAGTGACAGTGAAGCCTGAGATGACAAAAGACTCTCTGTGACACGGGACGCAGAGCCATATCACCCTCAACATCCATTTGCACACGAGGCACATTAGGTTAATGAGCCATCAGTAAGAGGCCACATGCGTCCACTCGTTCATCACACGCACATACACAGAACATCTGCTCTGCCCCATAGTCTGCCCGCTGCTAGGGATGGAAAGATGCATGACATCAGTCCCAGCCACCATTTCCATATGCTCAAGGAACTTGAATATTCTAACCACACAGACTATTCTGAGTTCTGACTCATCACAGGGAGCGACAATGTTCTCTGGACCTCAGAGCTGGCTTTCACCATCTTCTGCACTCAAGGGCACTCTGGGGGGACCAGGCCCCATTTTCAGGTTTACTCTGGATGGGTTTTCTCAGCCTCAGGTGTAACTCTTAATTGGTGATGGCCTCCGCATCTCATTGATTAGAATAAGAAACTGAATTCTTAGTGACAGTAAAACCTCCACCTTGTTCTGAAACAATAAAAATTATATATAATATGAATATATTTATTATATTGCTAGGGAAGAAGAAACTTTCATTCATTCACTCAACACTTGGCACTAACTGTAGTCAGGAACTGGGGTAGGTAATATATAGTTTCTGCTCTCCAACCCTCAGCCTAATAAAGGGGACTGAACCATTTGCTAAGAGGCATATACTCAGCATACCTATAGCAGTTACTTATATCCACTGGGTGCTTAATGGTTACTAAGTGTTCTGGGGCATGGCTTCATTTTCAGGTTAACCTCATACTATAGGCACTATAAATATACCCAGTTACAGGTGATATAACCAACAATTAGAGAGATCAACTTGTCTGACATCACAGTAGACAACTGGGCCTCAGTCCAGAGCCTGCCCAACCTCAGCAGTATGGTCTTGATCACTACATTGTCCTCTGGGAATCTGATAAGTGACCAGGGACTGATGTAAGAATTTGATAAGAGTAACCAATGAAGAGCGCAGGTGAGGGCTTGGGCGAGGGAGGACTGCTCACTCAGAATCAGGGAAGGTGTCTAGGTGGGAGACAGCAAGCCAGGCTTTACGGATGAGTGTACTGTAAGCAGAACAGGGGCAAAATCATAGCTGTGAATAAGAGGAGAGGTTGACCCACCTGGACCCTGAGTCCCCCTTGAATTGTGGTCCTAGTTATGGGGCAGGCAACACCACCTCACAGCAGAACCACCTCTTCATCTATTTCCACAACTACCAGCTGGCAGTTGTCTAACACTCTTCCTTGTAATCTTTCATTTTCCTAGAACTTAAGTCTCAGTTTGTGTCCCCTCATTAGAGACACGTTCTCCGAACCCTCCAGTCTACCTCGGCTATACCTCCTGGTCACTTCCCATCTCCTTATCCGAAATTAAAAGAAAAGCACTGCACTGCTTCTCATTCCCTGAAGTTACTTTATTCGCATATTTACATGTCTATTGCCTGATGCTACCCAACGAGACAGTTGGTGATAAGGGTTATGACCATCTTTTTTGTCCACTCAGTGGTGATTCCTCTTTGCTTGTTATAGAGGATCAATGAAAAACTGTTGAGTAGAGAAATGACTGCATAATTTTTGCCCTACATCTAAAGTTCATCTGCAGTAAGGTTGAAGTAGGAGACCAGAAGTCAAAGATCTTAAACTCTGCTTCAGGCTCTGAAACACTCAATATGTATAGCTTCTACCTCAGAAATCTCAGTTTCAAAGCCTGCCAAATAAGAATAATAATACTCATTAAACACTTATAGATATATTAAAAGTGTCTAACCTAAAAGTCTGCGATGTCATTATGAAATTATTGCTGTCATACTTTCTTTTCCTCGGGGGTCTAACATGGGAAAAAAATTATCCATTTAATTTCAGGATTCCTTTCTGCCTGTCTAGAAGTTTGTGTCTAGTCTAGGAGACTAAGTGTGTCAAATCCCTTCAGGGATCTGCGTGCAGAATGAGAGTCAAGGACACTGTGGCCTTAAGTGCTGCTGGTACCTCCACTGTGAATATCCAGACCAAGTCATTCTGTGTCAACACACAGTAAGACGGCTTACTGCAACCTCCAACAACCCCGGGAGGGTCTTCTGGTCTAGCCCAGCAGGTGAGTCACCACTGAGACAGAGTAGTGGAACGATCCCTGACCTTGCAGTCTTGTGAATGAGAAACCTCTGAATGCTGAAAAGCCAAAGAGCACTTTTGAATGGAGCAGCCAAGCAGAGGACGGGAGCAAGCAGGCACGGTCTCTTTCAACTAGGAGTCCATTGGGTTGTCTTCAGTCTTAGAAGCTCAAAAGACCAGGTGTAATCCAGGCTCACTAAACTCTCTGAGTCATTATAAACCAAATGTTTTACAACAATGCCTGCCACTCAACAACCAGTAGGATTCATATAAGAAGACACACAAATAATTAACAAAAATCTCACTTTTTCTGTTCATTCATTTATCAGTATATTTATTAGTAAAGAACTAGCTTATCACCAACAATGGCCAGGGAGTATCCTAGACAGTAAGGGGGTAAAAGGAATGAAAGATACGGTTTCCAAGCTCCCAAAGGGTCACATTCTAGGAATGATGATGGAAGGACTTTGTCAATTGCAGTACAATTTTAAATGAGTACAAACATGAAATGCTAGTCACAGTAGGAGGTAGAACAGTGGCAGTGACGACCAGAGGCATGAGGGGTAAGAAGAAAAGGAATGGAACGGACGTAGACATGCTGCTTGGCAGGCAGTGAGGCCAGCCAGGAGAGAATCATTTAGACTTACCTACAGGTTGTGAGGATGCTGTGGTTCATGTCCCAGCCCTGTCACTAACACTTACTTGAGATTCAGTAAGTCATTAAATGATTCTTTATTGATTTTCCTACTTGTGAAGTAAGTGCTGAACAAACAGCGGCCATTACTGCTTCTTGCAGGTTATCCCTTAATTTTTAAAAAACTCTATAGCACAGATACTATCTGGACTTCAGAGATGAGGAAACTGAAGCCGAGCATGTTATTAACTTGACCAAAATTTTGTGCTCACATATTACCATTTATTTTGTGTCTGTTATGTATAGAAACTGTGCTGAGTTCTTTTACTATCATATTTAGTTTGCACATTTATCATTAGCCATCTTTCCCAGATGAGGACACTGGAGTACAAGTAAGCAATAGTAACTGTAGAAATTCTAGGTCAGGGGTGGCTAACTTTTTCTGTGAACGCCTGGATGGTAAATACCTTCAGCTTTGTGGACACACTGCTTCTGTGGAAGGGCAGCCAGAGGTCATATGTAAATGAGCAGGTATGATCATGTTGTATGTAATATGTTCGCATTTGTGGATGTGGAAATTTGGTGTTCATATAATTAACACATGATGGGCTTTTTGTTCTAGTTAAAAAAAATCACTTCAAAATGTAAATGCTATTCTTATCTTTCACCTTTACAAAGACAGTTGACATGACAGCTTTGGACTGTGAGCTAGTGCACTTTGTTGGGACGTGAGTCTAGAGGTTTGTTGTGAAAGCCTTCTCTTGGATCTGCCCCGGTAGCCTTCTCTCTCTTGGATCTCCCTGGTACCTTCTCTCTCT
>CAJQZJ010005020.1:2979611-3005568 GCA_907164525.1 Lophiomys imhausi | reverse complement strand
TCTCTTGGATCTCCCTGGTACCTTCTCTCTCTTGGATCTGCCCGGTAGCCTTCCTTCTCTTGTATCTGCCCGGTAGCCTTCTCTCTCTTGGATCTGCCCGGTCGAGGGCAGCCTTGAGTCTAGACTTCTCTTTCTCTTTTCCAGTCCTGTGCCTTTTGCCCCAAATGCAAAGGCAGTGAGAACGGCCAAAGAATACAAATCTATTCTCTCCTAGGGTGAATTCTACTCTAGGCCTAACATTTCCTGCTGCTTTTGGTGATGTCTCAAAGCCACCGTAAGACACAGTTTCTATGGAAGCTGACCTGGTCTCTCTGCCTTGGTGATCCTTGTTTAAATTCCCTTCCCTGTCCATAATGTGAATGTGGAAGTGGGGTCTACTCTCAGGGTTCTCATTTCTTCTCTGAGATCCCTCTGTATTTGAGGTTTAAGATATATTAACTTCACAGGTAAAATTCATCTCTTGATAAACCACTACTGTCATATAAGAAAATAAACATTTGGCCATGGTTCATCTCTTCATTGTGTTTCAGTGTTCTTAATAAATGAAAAGGAATGCAGATGGTGTTAAATTTTCTTTGCTGTAGCTTCAAGTTCAGGTACTATAATTTAACAAACTCACTTAAAATAGGAATGGAAAAGGAACCTCCTTGGAAATGGAATCAAGTAGAAAATCTTTTACTCTCAGAGAGAAATTCCATTTATGTTTTTTTTTTTTTTTTAAAGCAAGCAAATCAGGATCGTAAGCCTGTAATCAGTTTTCAAATTACCGAAGATGCTGTCCATTGTTGTGAAATGGAGCTGTGACGAGAAGTCAATCAGGTGTATTTGCTGCATTGATTAGCTAGCTCCTCAGTAGTGGAGGGAAGGAGTGGGCCTTTCCTCAAGGCCTGCTCTCTAGGGACCACACAAGTTCATATGCTACAGGCATCCAGTCCTCTCAGAAATCCTCCCCTGTTTACCTTCCTAATGCAAGAAGAGGATTTACCAGACTCCTCTACGTGGAGAAGCTGAGAACATGTTTTTGGAGACTGGAGCTAAAACCTGATTTTAGTCCATTGGGGTGACATGACCCCATGTCCTGACTCTGGCTTCTCAGTATAGATCTCTGAGTTTCCACTCCAGGTTGCCACTTGCTAATCACTCTGTTGATTATCCTTGCTAGTTGTTTTTCTTTTAATTAAAAAAAAAACACTTATAGACAACAGTAATGGCATCTACATTATGTGATGATTAGGTGAATTTAGAAGGGCATATACAACCCAGTGAAGCACAAACCTAAAAGAAAGTATGTGAAATGGATGGTCACCATTTTCCTCCCCACACTCTAGTGCCCAGCCTGACTCCGAAGCCCCATTCACATCTCATAGGCTCATAAAAGATGATGATCAGAAACAAATGGGATGACTACACTCCTACATGCAAAAAGGCTTGTAGCCAATACACAGCTAGACAGCCTCAGCACAGACAGATCCAGCACTGCTACTTCCCAGCCATGTCTCTATGGATCAGTTGCTTAAAATCACTAAGCCTTGGGCCTTCCAGGTATTAAATCACACCTAATTTTAAATCTGTTTGGGGGGGTCATGAAGTACTTGTATGTGCTTAGCGCAGGCTAGGAACCTGGAAGCAATAGGCATGTTTTCATGTTCAGTGGGAAAGGTTGAGGCCTAGGAACCATGTGGGCTCCAGGTCTTCTCTGAGCTGGGTTCAGAAACATGAGCCAGCTCTCACATGTGGAAAACCTTACCCCTCTTTGGGAATGAGGGCCTGGAATACGTCTCAAACTACTAAGGATCTGGTTAGAAAGCCATCTTAAGCTGGGTTACATTGGATGCTTTCCTCAAAAATCACTGAGTACTAAACTAGTGATGGGCCCTCATCTGATCAGTAGGCAAGTGTCTGCAGTTTCCCCTGCCTCCTCCATAACTCAAATCCAAGTTCCTGCCCACATTGAGAGCTAATGAATTCCAAGCACACCCATGAGAAGTGTGGCTGGCATTTGCAAAGCTCAGCAGATTTCCATCCAGAGAATGGGTATGTCCCACAAATTCTCTACAAAGCAGGCTGGGGCACTCACAGGGTCACTTAATCACACTGCAAACAGGATCCATGAACTTCGTCAGAAGCCGTTCCAGTGTTCGCAAAATTGTAACCAGTTTGCATGATTTCTTGCTCCCATTTTACAAGTGGCCAGATGGAAGCCAGCAGAGCAAAGAGGAACATTTAGTGTATTCCCAGCTCATATATGCATAGAAGAAACCCAAGGACAAAGGAGGTTGTAAGGACAAATATTGTTTGTTCCCCACAAAGCTAATGGGTACAAGATGGCTGGAGGAAAGGGAAGATTATAGTCCAATGGCTTTAATATCAGATCTCTCTTGAATCTATTGGGATGGCTGCCATCCTTGAAATATACAGTGGAGAGGAAGAAGTAATTAGGTGGCTTTTTACAGCTCTCTGACTGCTGTGAATTAATAGGAGTGCCATGGACAGAGTCCTTTCTACATTCGGGCACACATCTTTCAGCACAAAACAGAACTAGCATTTATCTTGCATAGAAGTCTAAGTTAGTTCATCCTAGAGCGGCAAAAACACCAGTCTGCAGACAGCAAAATGAGGGGCAGAAGCAGCCACACAGATCTAATTTGTACTTACAGGAAAGAGCCCAGTGGCTCCTGGCTTTGGCGCCTGTTCCCACCCTATTCTCTTGCCAATTGAGAAATAAAATGGACGAGAAGAGTGGTTTGGTTGAGAGAGCTAGATATTTTGCAGTGAAAAGTAGGTGTTTTTCTTGTTCTTAGTTTTTGAAGTGGGATTAATATATATATATATAAACCACATTTACAGAGTTGTCATTTGTATTTCAAGGACAAAGAAGCAGCCCTCCACTGGCCATTCGTGTAGGAGACAGGGTGACTAACAGCTCTAGGATGTCTCTCTACCTTTACTGGTGGGGAGTACTGATCTTTTAAGCTCAATTTTGCTTGGACCACCACACTATACACATTTCTAAGATGTTGAAATCCTCCACCTTTCCTGCCCTAGTCATAAAACACTTGCTAAGATGACATATTTTAAAATATTTTTACTTATTATTTATTTTGTAGGGATGAGATTCACACTGAGAGCCTCCCATATGCTAAGAAAAGAAAATGATCACCACTGAACTACATTCCAGGTCCGAAAGTGGGATATTTAAACACTAATATGTATGTAGGTATTGTTGTGTTTCTATATGTGGTAGGCAGGGGGCTCAAAGGTGAAGAGGGTGTCAGATCTCTTGGAGTTGGAATTACACAGGCAGTTAGTTCTGAGCTGCCTGATGTAGGTGCTGATAGCCAAACCCAAACTCCAGTTCTCTGGAAGAGTGGCAAGTGCTCTTCACTGCTAAGCCTTCTTTCCCTCCATGCTAGGGATATTTCATTTTTACATATTAGCTTATCAATAATTAGCATTCATTATGCTGTTTTTCCAAATAAAATTTGTGTTTGTTGCTTCTCTCTCCACTTCTCCACCCCAAGCCTCAGCAGATCTGAGACACTTGGGTATTGTCAGCTTGCTCCTTTAAACACTCCCTGTGCACTAGGAACGTTCCAGGCTCTGTGTACGCTTGACCCATTTCATCTTCTGAACAGTCTGCATTATCATCGTTTCCACACTAACAACCTGGGGCACAGAGATCACCTGAAAGTGTAAGCAGACTCACTCCCTAAGGCTCTTTAAAGAACAGAACACTAGAAAACATGGTGAGTGCTCAGTACGGGTCCATGGTGGTGTTTGTTACAGTTAATATTGTTATACAGATAGCTAAAGTTCACCAAGAATTCACTAGAGAGCCTGACACTGCTTTGATATGTAAACTGAGGCCAACAGGCTGCTGTTGTGCCGCCGGTCCTCACAGGGTCACAGGGTCTACATCTCTTCCAGCACCTTCATCTTCCTCAACTATTTAAATGTAGGGGCAGCCTCTCTCCATCTCAAACCTCTTCCAGCCCTGAAATGTGCTTTATCCAAACAATGCGAGATTTATGCCTTCTTTTATTTGAGTTGATTCGAATGTGTCAAATGATATGAATTACAACATAAAATAATTACACTTGGAAGTGAATGGTAAGCCTACAGATCCTGGTTGGTTAGTTTTTTGTTTTCTTTTTTCTTTAAGTGCCAGTGATTTCTGAAGGACTGGATTTATTTGGTACCCCTCCCTGCCCCAAGCACTTACAGACCTAAGCTTATAGGAAGGCTGTTCCAGCTACCCGTATTACAGGCGGCTTTATCAATTACTCTGACAGTTATTCATACTGTACATGGATGTACTTTATAGTTGTCACATGTGCTCTGTAGACAAGGCAATAAAATGTATTATAATGCATCTTTCTTATCGGTCAACCCTGATGGGTGGTACAAGCCGAAGATTTTTGAGCGAGGACTTTGCTGAAATGTGACAGAACCCAAGCAGCTTAAATTTATACATAAACAAATTAATGGAGTCTTTAATGAGGATAGACACGTGGGTTCCCACAAGGACGTCCGGTGACTAGGGTAGAGAGAGGCCTATTAAATCATTGCTCAATCCTCAGCCATGTGGATTGGCTATAGCAAAACCCCCTCTAGGTTAAATTACCTAAGAGATGGGGACTCCATACAGCCCTTGGGGAACAAATGATGATTCAATAAATCTCCTCATTCAATTTTGTTTGGCTACATGAAAAGAAAGTGGAAAGGATGAAGGGCAAATGGGAAGTACCTGTCTCACAAAGCTTCCTGGCCAGCTTCCCTCACCCCTGTCCTTCCCAATGTCTGTAGGCTTCTAAATTCATCCTCAATGTAAGATGTAGCATTTCACGCACACCTACGGGCCTTCATCTCTGCTGGTTCCCACTAACTGTGTGTCAGGAGTGACGACAAATCAAAGCAGGCTCAATATAAAGAATATTTCTGGATTGGAGCCCCACTACCTGGCTTCCAATCCCGACTTGAACATTTATCACCCAGGTGAGGTCAGCAGGGTCAGGGCTCATTCTTCCCTAAGTCTGAACTTCTTTACTTGCAAATAAGGATACGTTGCTGACATGAGAAGGACGACAACCTCTGCACTCACGATCACAGCCAACATTTTTCCTTCTACCTATGAGGTACAAGGTAAGCACTGCACGTACACAGATGGGACTCATCCACGCTCACTGTACAGGGAACTAACATTACAGAAAGATACACTGCCATGCACTATCCAATGGCAACATGGCTGTGTAATACAAAATACAGTTTCTGTCATTTTAGACACTTAGTTCAGTGGCCTCAGATATATTTATAGTGCTGTGCAACCATCACACCACCCACACACAGAATATTGTCAGCTTCCCAAATTGAAATGACATGCCCATTAGACACTAAGCTGTCACTTGCCCTCCATGCCCATCTCCTACCACCTACTTTACTTTCTGCCTCTGAATTTGACAACTCTGGGACACACATAAGATGAGTCATAAACTATTTGCCATTTGCTGACTGCCTTATTTAACTTGAAAAATGTCTTCAGGGTTCATCCACATTGAAGGACGTGTCACATTTCCCTTTCTAAGGCTGTAGAGTATTCAATTACATGTACATATGTGTATATATGTACTCTCTCTCTCTATATATATATGTATGTATGTGTGTATGTATGTATGTATGTATATTCCATTGATGGCCATTTGGGTGGTACCCACTCTTTGCACAACACATTTTATAAGCCCTAAAACAGAAGCAGAAGATTCATGCATAAGAACAAATAAGGCATCTATCTATCCTAGGTTGCTGGTATGTGAAAGAATTCTTGAGGAAATAGGACTTGGGCTTAAAAACCTTTGATAATTATTTGGCATCAGTCAGATGAAGGAAGGGACAAGGAGACTGAGTAGAGCAACTGGATTGGGGGAGACTCGTCTAGGCAAAGAAAGAAAAAGAGGATGGTGGTGTTTTTGTTTGAGTCTGTTCTCTGCATATTATCCATACATTGTGCCTCTATTACATTAGCATTGCTTGCACAGATGGAAGAATTATCACTTACTAGCTCATTTCATTAGAAGTCTTTCCAATGCGTTGCCTATCAGGTCACCAGGAGAGAAGTACACACATGTGAGCCTGAGGCAAGGCTCCTACACCATGATGGGGCTAAGTGCACCATGGGATAATCATCAGTTGATAATCAACTGGACAACTGGCCCATCTGTGCTACTGCAGAGGAGGTATGGAATTCATCTATCTTCCTATCCCAGTGCCCGATGCGAAGTAGGAACTCAGTAAAGGTCTGATAGAAAAATTCCATCTTTAAAGAGGAGAACAGGGCAACAATGCGAACACCACCCCAAAAATGTTTATGGAGCTTTGGGGAATCTATGCCTCATGGAATATTGAACCCTAATTTTCCCAATAATGTTCATTCATATGAGTTCATGAAAAAAAAAAAAACAAACACACAGTAACAACAAAATCAAGGGCAGAAGTTAGACAAATGGCCTCATGAGGTCTTGAATTCACTCAAGTCTCTGGATGCCCTTATCCATGTGAGAGCCACTGAGATGCCCTGGGCAGAAAAAAAAAAAAAAAAAAGCAACTATAAGCACCACTGGTGGTGAATCTATCCAAGTTCACGGATAGTGAAATCTATTCGTGCCATTCCCTGTGCTCTTTGAAGCTGATACACACAAGCTATTCATACCTAGAATGAAGGACTCCAGAGGTTGGTTCATTCCTGTTTCTGTTACTCTACCTTTACTCTTTTGTCATGGTAAAAAGAAAACATATCACCAGAGAGCATTTCATAACATGCAAAGAAGTTTTAGGGAAATCCCCCTTTCTGTGTTATTGTATCAGACCTCCAAAGAAGAACTGGGTGTCCCCTTCTGCAACTCATGGTGGAGTACACAGAGATAAAATGATTGCCCCAAGATCACAAAGCATTACAGAGAAGAATGAATATATAAATAAAACTAGTTCTTCAAAAAGAGGTATGTTTTTGAGCTATAATAACATTTATAACTAGGTAATGAAGTTAAGTCAGAGGTATTTAAAGTAAACTACAATATCAAAAAGTTTAAAAGTTATTTTTATACTCTATGTAGAGAGAAATACATAATGAAACAGACATCTAGGAGTACAACTATTTAGAAAAAAAATAACCAAAGAAATAAGATCAAAAGTCTTAAAATACACATATATGCTTATCTAGTAATTCCAGGTTTTAAGAGAAATAATCAGAGAAATATAGAAAGATGTACTCAAAGATATAGATACAACCTCCCTGGGCTAACAATATGCTGTTTTTAAAATTACAATAATTACAAGTGTCTCATATGTTACAATGCTTCCATGGCTGAAATGATTTGTACAGTGGAGAAATCTTCAATATGGAAACTTGCAGAGAAGTAACAATGTAGATCAAAAGGCAGCATGTATAATTAATTATAATCTCACCTTAAATTATATTCATGTGAAATACTGGCTGGGTTTTTAAGTGGTGGAACTTCAGATAATTTCATCTCATTCTTTACACCATTCTTATATTTTATAAATAAATACTACAATAAGAATAGATTGCTGGGGGGGGGGGGGGCCAAGATGGCAGCGACCCGCACTGACGCATTTTGAACGTGGGGGAAAAGAGCCATAAAAAGCACAGAGTTGTTGGACACTGTGCAAAAACCGGAGGGGCTAGACCCTCCGGGAACACACACAGCTCCCAAGGGACTGTTAAAAGTCCCAGGGCAAGGCTCGCCCCCCATCTCTCTCACACACGGAGGCCACTAAATCCGGGACTCGGGAACTCCCATTTGGAGAGGCACCTGGTAAGATCGACCCTAATACACAGCAGGCAGAATCAGAGCCCTCAGGGTGATCACTTACTAGCCTACTAGGCTCCCCACACCTCAGGAGGACCTTATAGCTATTTAGGAAACTTTGTGGGCTAGTTGAAGTCTTAGCAAGGCAGAAACAGGGTGCACGGCAGGTGGTCTGCAGCCGCTCGAGCCAAGGAGGATCCGAGCAAGCCGGAAGCCGGTGGGCGGGGCAGAAGCGCCAGGCCAGCAGCAGAGCAGCCAGGGCAGGAAGCAGTCACGGGGTGGGGGGGTGGCTAGGGGGGCTGAAGGGCCACGCCCACGGCGGAGGAGCCTAGTGAGAAACCAGAAGCCAGGGTACCATAGCTGTATTCTGGAAAACCCAGACATATTAGGCATAGAGCCGGGCCCTGTCAGTCTCCGTGACGACAACCAAAGCCCACAGAATCTGTGCCTGGGCAAACAGGTCCATACCATCAGAACCATTACAGGCTGATCACTCAGCATGCAACATAGAGAAGTCTGAATTGGGAGCAGTGAAACAATCCCGGGCCATTTCTCACTACCTGAGAATAGGCTGCACCAGCTCACAGTGCTTCAGGCTATTAGAATCACAGTGACCCTGAGATCCCCCTGTAAGCAACGACAGATAGCCAAGCAATTCGACTCCTACACCAAAGCATCCAAAGCCAAGAAAACGACCAGAGCAGACAGCTAAACACATCCATATGGCCAAAGGTCCAATAAAAAATAGAAATCAAGGAAATATGACTCCAACAATGCAGAACTATCCTAGCTCATCCAATTCGGATGATCTCACACCAACAGAAACACATGAAAATGATGACAATTCTGCATTATGGAAAGTGGTAGAGTCCCTTCAAGAAGAACTTAAATCTATGAAGGAATTCAAAGAAGCCACAATTTTACAAGTCAAAACAACAAATAACACACTTAAAGAGCTCCAAGCCAAGGTGACTCAGCTTGAACAGGAAAAGGACAAAGCAATGAAAGATTTCCAGACAAAAACAAGCAAACTGGAGAAGGAAATGTACAAAATGAACAATACCATACAAGACATTGTAGGAGTTGATAGATTAATATAAGTTAGATTTAGTGAATACCTAAGTTTCTGATACAGTCTATTATTTCGGGGCATGAAGATCAACTGCTGTGAGCAATTAGCTTATCAGCTTATGGATGAAGTCAGGTGAAATGAGGGGAGTCTCTTTGGACTGAAAAACAAGGTTGAAGCCAGGTGAAAGAAGGAAAGACTTTATGACCTGGCATTGCTTTCAACTGATAAGTGGGCAGAGCCCAAATTAAGCTGAAGCAGGTGGAACAAGGAGTGATCCTATTTAAGGACAAGTGGATGACGCCAGAGAGGCGCGTGCGTGCTAAGGGCCCCCGATATGAGAGAGCTCTGAGAGTCCTGCTGGAGAAAGTTCTGGTAGACCAATGGCCAGATTTCCCTGAGGCAGAAGGAAGCTGGTGAGCAGAGAAAGCCTCGGCAAGACAGCAAAAGGCCAAGGACTAAACCCTGTGGCTCAGCTTTTGCCTAGAGGGGTTTGACCTGTCCGAACAGTGGCCTGAACGGAACTGTGGCCAGCTTTAAAGACTGAGGCAGAACGGCAGAGTTGCTGATACGAAGGAAGTAAGGTGGCCTACAGACGCTGAGGTCTCCCAGAGAGAAGAAAGCCTCAAGCCTTATTTAAAGTGAGACTTCGATAGCCAGTTTACCCTGACGAACCTGCGTCTGAGCTATTCCAGAAAAAGGACTGCTAAGTGCGTTAAAGAGTCTACCCCCGAGACTGGTTTCCTGACGACTGAGGACCTGCCCCAGAGACTGTATCATTCTAAAAGGGTATGAAAGTAGTTGTTATGATTATCAATAGGTTTAGTGGATAGGTTAAAGGGGTTGTAGGAATTTATAGAATTAATAGTTAAGAAATTGTTGGTGTTTGTTATAAGTGAATTTAGTAATAAATAAGTGTTAAATAATAACTAAAAAGTTCGGTTACAAGACATGAAAATAGAAATGGAAACAATAAAGAAAACACAGTCAGAGTTAAAAGAGGAAGTGGAGAATCAAGGGAAGAGAACAGGAACTACGGATGTGAGTATCAAAAATAGGATGCAAGAGATGGAAGACAGGATCTCAGGCATGGAAGATACGATGGAAGAAATCAGTACAACATCAAAAGAAAATAAGAAGGCTAAAAAATCTCTCACCCACAACATCCATGAAATCAAGGACTCAATGAAAAGATGGAACCTAAGAATTATAGGCATAGAGGAAAGAGAAGACTCCCGACTCCAAGGTCCAGGAAATATCTTCAACAAAATCATAGAAGAAAACTTCCCAAACCTGAAAAAAGAGATGCCAATAAAAATCCAAGAGGCTTACAGAACACCAAACAGATTAGATCAGAAAAGAAACTCCTCTCGCCACATAATAATTGAAACACCAAATGTACAGAACAAAGAAAGAATATTAAAAGCTGTAAGAGAAAAAGGTCAAGTCACAACAATGGCAGACCCATCAGAATTACACCTGACTTCTCCTCAGAAACTTTAAAAGCTAGAAGGGCCTGGACAGATATCCTACAAGTCCTGAGAGAACATAGGTGCCTAGCCAGACTACTATACCCAGCAAAACTCTCTATCAACATAGATGGAGAAAACAAGATATTCCATGACAAAATCAAATTTAAACAATATCTACCCACAAACCCAGCCCTACAGAAAATCCAAGAAGGAAAATTCCAACCAAGAGAAGAAAACTACACCCAAGAAAACAAAGGGAATAGAAAAGCCCTCAGCAACTAAACCAAAAGAGACACAGGACCACCACCTATACCAAACTAATGGGAAATAACAACCCCAGTTCACTAATATCCATCAACATCAATGGACTCAACTCCCCAATAAAAAGACACAGGTTTACAGAGAGGATCCACAAGCAAGACCCATCCTTTAGCTGCATACAAGAAACACATTTCACTACCAAAGATAGACACAACCTCAGAGTAAAGGGCTGGGAAAAGGTTTTCCAAGCAAATGGACCCAGGAAGCAAGCTGGAGTAGCCATCCTAATATGAAACAAAACAGACTTCCAACTGAAGTTAATGAAAAAAGACAGAGAAGGGCATTATATACTCATTAAAGGGAATGAATATTCATCAAGAGGAAATCTCAATATTGAACATCTATGCCCCAAATACAAAGGCACCTACATTTGTAAAAGAAACACTTCTAAAACTTAAATCTCACGTCGATCACAACACATTAGTAGTGGGAGACTTCAACACCCCACTCACAACAATGGACAGATCATCAAGACTGAGGCCAAACAGAAATAGTGAGTCTAACAGAGATCATGAACCAAATGGACCTAACAGATATCTACAGAAAGTTTCACCCAAACACAAAGGAATACACCTTTTTCTCAGCACCTCACGGAACCTTCTCCAAAATCGACCACACAGTCGGACACAAAGATAGTCTCAATAGATACAGGAAAATTGAAATAACACCTTGTATCTTATCAGACCACCACGGAATAAAGCTGGTCTTCAACAGCAAAAGAATCAACAGAAAGCCCCCCAACACATGGAAACTGAACAGCTCCTTACTGGATGACTACTGGGTCAGGGAAGAAATAAAGAAGGAAATCAAAGACTTCTTAAAATCCAACGACAATGAAGGCACAACATACCCAAACCTATGGGATACAATGAAAGCTGTGCTACGAGGAAAGCTCATAGCACTAAGTGTTTTCAAAAAGAAAATTGTGACAGCTCATATTAGCGATTTAACAGCTAAGCTGAGTGAATTGGAAAAAAAAGAAGCAAACACTCCCAAGAGGAGCAGAAGTCAGGAAATCATCAAACTTAGGGCTGAAATCAACAACTTAGAAACAAAAAAAAAAACTATACAAAGAATCAATGAAACCAAGAGTTGGTTCTTCGAGAAAATCAACAAAATAGACAGACCCCTAGCCAAATTAACTAAAAGGCAAAGGGAAAGAACCCAGATCAACAAAATCAGAAATGAAAAGGGAGAAATAACAACAGACATTGAGGAGATCCAGAAAATATTTGGGTTCTACTTTAAAAATCTATATTCCACCAAATTTGAAAACCTAAGCAAAATGGACAATTTCCTCAATAGATTCCACCTACCAAAACTAAATCAAGATCAGATTAACAGCTTAAACAGCCCAATAACCCCAAAGGAAATAGAAACAGTCATTATTAATCTCCCAACCAAAAAAAAAGCCCAGGGCCAGATGGTTTAGCACAGAATTCTACCGGAACTTCAAAGAGGAACTAACACCATTACTCTTCAAACTCTTCCACCACATAAAAGCAGAAAGAACACTGCCAAACTCATTCTATGAGGCCACTGTCACTCTGATTCCTAAACCACACAAAGACGCAACAAAGAAAGAGAACTTCAGACCAATCTCCCTCATGAACATAGATGCAAAAATACTTAATACTAGCAAACCGAATTCAAGAACACATCAAAAGTATCATACATCATGATCAAGTAGGCTTCATCCCAGGAATGCAGGGATGGTTCAACATATGAAAGTCTATCAATGTAATTCACCATATAAACAAGATGAAAGAAAAAAACCACATGATAATCTCGCTAGATGCAGAAAAAGCATTTGACAAAATCCAACACCCCTTCATGCTAAAAGTTCTGGAGAGAACGGGCATACAAGGACTGTACCTAGAAATAATAAAGGCAATATACAGCAAGCCAGTACCAACATCAAATTAAATGGAGAGAAGCTTAAAGCATTTCCTCTAAAATCAGGGACAAGACAAGGATGTCCACTTTCACCATATCTTTTCAATATAGTACTTGAAGTCCTTGCTAGAGCAATAAGACAACTAAAGGAGATCAAAGGGATAAATATTGGAAACGAAGAAGTCAAATCATCCCTATTTGCAGATGATATGTTAGTATACATAAGCGACCCCAAAAACTCCACCAAAGAACTCTTACAGCTGATAAACAACTTCAGCAAGGTGGCTGGATACAAAATTAACTCAAAAAAATCAGAAGCCCTTCTTTATACAACAAACAAATGTACTGAGAAAGAAATAAGGGAAACAACCCCCTTCACAATAGCCACAAACAATTTAAAATTCCTGGGGGTAACTCTAACCAAGCAAGTAAAGAACCTATACAACAAGAACTTCAAGCCCCTGAAGAAAGAAATGGAAGAGGCCTTTAGAAGATGGAAATTCTCCCATGCTCATGGATAGGTAGGATCAACATAATAAATATGGCTATCCTACCAAAAGCAATATATAGATTCAATGCAATTCCTATCAAAATACCAACACAATTCTTTATAGACCTGGAAAGAGCTATTCTCAACTTCATATGGAACAACAAAAAGCCCAGAATAGCTAAATCAATCCTGTACAATAAAAAAGCATCTGGAGGTATCACCATCCCAGATTTCAAGCTGTACTACAGAGCAATAGTAATAAAAACAGCATGGTACTGGTATAGAAACAGACCAGTGGATCAATGGAATCGAATTGAAGACCCAAACATGGAGCCACACACTTACGGCCAACTAATCTTTGACAAAGAAGCCAAAACCACACAATGGAAGATGGACAGCATCTTCAACAAATGGTGCTGGTCCAACTGGATGTCCACTTGCAAAAGAATGAAATTAGACCCATACCTATCACCTTGTACAAAACTTAAATCCTCGTGGATCAAAGACCTTAACATAAGGCCAGCCACACTAAAGATACTAGAAGAAAAAGTAGGAGAAACCCTCGAACTCATTGTCACAGGTGACAACTTCCTGAACAGAACACCAACTGCTCAGGACCTGAGATCAACAATCAATAAATGGGACCTCATGAAACTGAAAAGCTTCTGTAAGGCAAAAATTACTGTCATTCGAACAAAACGGCAACCAACAGACTGGGAGAAAATCTTCACCAACCCCACGTCTAATAGAGGGCTATTATCTAAAATCTACAAAGAACTCAAGAAACTAAATGCCAAGAAACCAAATAATCCAATCAAAAAATGGGAGATGGAGCTAAATAGAGAATTCACAAAGGAGGAATCCCTAATGGCCGAGAGACACCTGAAGAAATGCTCAACATCCTTAATCATCAGAGAAATGCAACTCAAGACGACTCTGAGATTCCATCTCACACCTATCAGAATGGCTAGGATAAAGAGCTCAAATGATAGCACATGCTGGCGAGGGTGTGGCAAAAGGGGAACCCTACTCCATTGCTGGTGGGAGTGCAGGCTTGTGCAACCACTATGGAGGTCAGTATGGCGATATCTTAGAAATCTTGGAATAAATTTTCCTCAGGTCCCAGCCATACCACTTCTGGGTATCCACCCAAAGGACTCCTCACGGAGTCATAGGGAAGTCTCCTCATCTATATTCATAGCAGCCTTATTTGTAATAGCTAGAAATTGGAAACAACCCAGATGTCCCTCAACTGAAGAATGGATTAAAAAACTGTGATACATCTATACAATGGAATATTACTCAGCTATCAGAAACAATGAAATCATGCAATTTGCAACCAAATGGATGGAACTAGAGAAGCTCATCCCGAGTGAGCTAACCCAGACTCAGAAGGATGCACATGGCATCTATTCACTTATAGTAGGATTTTAGCTCTATCGTACAGGATATCTGTACTACAACCAACACACCAATAGGAACATGGACATAGACTTTCTTTTCTTTTTCCTTTCTTTTTTGTTGTTGTTCTTTGTTTTTGTGGGTTTGTGTGTTTGTTGGTCTTTTTTTAGTCCCCCCCCCCCACATAGCAAGGAGACACCTTTCACTGGCAGTACTGCCTCGTAGGCCCCCGGTGTAGGAAGAGGCTCTTGGCCCTCATATGACTCCTGAACTGTGGCGAGGACTGTTAGGCAGGGACACTCCACCCCAGAGGAACAAGAGGGAAGGGTTAGGGGGTAGAGAATGGGAGGGTAGGGCTGGGAAGCGGGGAAAGAGGACAATATGATAGAGATGTAACCTGAGGCAACAAACAAATAAATTTATTAATTAAAAAAAGCAGGTAACAATTTTAAAACACTGTAAATAAAATAAAGGTTACAGCCGTTCAACCTGGTTTTATAAACCTCCAAGAGTCGAAAAACCTTAGAGCTAAGGTAAAATACATGAAAAATGTGGTGTTAACCCATGCCTTTAACTTCAGCAGAGACGGGAGGAGCACTATAGAGTTAGTGGTCTTATAGATTCTAGAGTTACACGGAACAGGGTGGTGAGGGTGCACACCCTTAATCCCATCATTCAAGAAGAGTACACCCTTAATCCCAACACACTAGAGACAGAAATAGGCAGATCTCAGAGCTCAAGGTCAGCCTGATACAAAACAAACTCTAAATAGGGAAAAACTTCGATCCAGGAGTGGTGGAACACATCTTTAATCCCTTCAGATGGGAACCACAGGTCTTTGATCCTAATAATTAGAATGCAGAGACACACACATAGGATTTGGAAGGACCTAAGTTTAAAAGCTACTTACAAAAGGCCTACTCAATACAAACAAATTGTTCTTTGAGATCTCAAAATATATACACTAAAGCTTGTTTAGCTCCAAAATAACAAAATAATTTCTTCTTTAACCCAGATTGAAAGATAATACTTTATATATTGTCAAAAACCAAATTTGCTTCAGGAGAAATATTACCTAACCCCCCCCCAAAAAAAAAGTGTAATTGTCCCAGAGTTAAGATTAGGGCAGGTCTCTGTTCTTATCTTTCCAGGAGATTCAAAGCATCCATTCAAGGAACCCAGGGACAACTGGACAACGGAAACCTCAACAGAAAACAGAATCAGATACCAAAGAAGACGAGTGACCCAGATGATCCAGACTTACAGACTCCCTCAATAGCTGTTTCCATCAAAAGTCTACAACCACAACAACTCAAAATCGCTAAGACTGTTCAGCTCTACACACTGCCCCAGCCAGAACTTCAGTAAAGCCTGGAAGATCAGCTTCTGCCTACAAAATCCTTAGGACATCTCAACAGCTGAGCACAGAAGGACTGAACATAAAAGGATTGCACTAACATTTTTAACCATTTTTCCATTGTGGTTCGGGCCCCAAACAGGTTTACTATGACCCAAATCAGCAGGAAGTCATTTTAAGAGAGCAACGTCCCATGCCCAGAGGGTGGGGAGGGTGTTTCTCCGCCCCCCTTTTTGGTTATTTGAAAGATAACTGAAAACTCTGTTATTTAGGGGAAGAGATTACAAGCTGTTAAATGGTCCTGTTAAATGGGTTTTGGAGGTTAGACCCAGAGACTTCCTTCTTTTTCTTTTCTGTATCCTTCTTTCTCTCCTATGTAGGAGTGCACGGACTTGAGAAAAATGAGACATAGACATAGTATGGGAAGGACCAAGAAGAAGGGACAGATTATTGAATATGCCCTTATACCTTTGTATATTGATACAAAATTAGTATTATATTTGGCTAAAGTGGTATTGACCATTGTTTATTGTGCAAAATTAAGATTGTATCGGACTACATCGGTATTGATCTTTGTATATTGATACAAAATTAAGATTATAGTTGGCCACAATGGTATTGACCCTTGTATATTGACGTAATATTAAGATTGTATTGGGCTACATAGGCATTGATCTTTGTATATTGATACAAAATTAAGAGTATATTTAGCCACATTTGAATAGATCTTTGTATATTGATACAAAATTAAAGGTAACGCTTCCTAATGGTATTGTACCTAGAGATACTTAAAAATGAAATGTGAAGCTCTGGCCTCTTGATACCAACCGTCTTAAACTGTTTAGGATAGTTAAGAAATACAAACTCCTAGTCATGCAAGCATGTCAATTTGTTAGCTACTATGACAGTCTATCACAGATATTCTCTAAGCTACTCAGAAATCAAGTTGTTAAGTGACAAGCAATATTTGCTTATCTAAATACAAGAGATAGATAGGGCATCTTCAAAAACCCCAAGAGATCTGTAGAATATGGCATTCAAAGATGTTGTCTTAAATTAAGATTTTTTTGATATTGAGACATATTAGCTCCTGACAGCACCCCCATTCTACTCCAAGTGGAAGATAAGCATCGAAGAATCTCCAGTGTGAGATGGTTGAATTAGTGGCAAGCCTATCTCTTGGCATGAAAAAAACTCCTTGCACCAACTGCAGACAGACTGCTGTCGAAAAAGGACAAAACTTGGTCGCAGGTAAGTTGACAGCCTAGCTCTGCCAAGACAGGGTAGGTAAGTCCTTCATAATCCCTGCTCTACAATAAATGTCTGTCAGAGAAACAGGACCAAAAGGCTGAAGATTGATGCTGGAATATATGGAGAGAAAATGGGAACTGTCCAGGCAGTAACTGGTATGTCATTTCTTAGTTTTGGATGATGCAGGCCCTGCACTTCCTATATAATCAGATATATTTATCCCTCTCAGGTCTCTGAGGTGGTTGAAGAATAGACAGCTAGAGTCTCATAGTTAAATTTTGAGTTGTTTAGGAATCAAGAGGGCGTTCTGGATATAAGAAGATGTTTTTAATAGTGATGCAAGTTAGTATGAAAGCTGAGTCAGATATAGAACTTTAACTCATGGAGATGGTTAGATGGTAGAATGTTAAAGTCAGGGGCCAAATATGTATGAACTGGACATTGGGAATGTATACTGGGCCATTTAACTCTCATAAATGTGGCATATTTATTTCTGTTGTTTTGTATAGTATTTACTGTTATAAGAGAAGGAACCATTTGTTGGACTGAAAGGGGAAGCTTTTCGGGGGAAGTGGGTGGAAGGGCAGGATAGGAAGGGGGAATAGGGAAGGGTTTGTGACTGTGATGTAACTTGAAGAAATAAAAAATAAAGTATTAATAAAAAAAAGAAGATTGCTTTTAGAAACAAGAAAAGACATCAGCCATAAATAAGGACGATGCTCCATCAATTACACTCATGTGTCTCTGGACCAGCAATTAACCTCTCTGAGCTCTAGATCCATCTTGAATAAAACGACACCTGTGACGTGCACCTTGTAAGGTTAATGGGAAGACCAGTTGTGAGAAACAAAATGAATGGAGTTTGAAACCTACAAAGAGATCTGCAAACCTAAGAGATTCTTTTTTTTTTTAATGCTTCCCATTTTATTTTATTTTTTTAAATACTTTATTTTTTTTTCTTCAAGTTACATCTCAGTAACAAACCCCTCCCTATTCCCCCTTCCTATCCCGCCCTTCCACCCTCTTCCCCCCAGAAGTTTCCCCTTTCAGTCCAACAGATGGTTCCTTCTCTTATAACAGTAAGTATTATACAAAACAATAGATATAAATATGCCACATTTATGAGAGTTAAATGGCCCAGTATACCTTCCCAATGTCCAGTTTATACATATTTGGCCCCTGACTTTAACATTCTACTATCTAACCAACTCCATGAGTTTAAAGGTCTATATGTGACTCAACATTCATACTATCTTGCAACACACTTTTAAGAGTATCTTTTTAGATCTATAACACCCTCTTGATTCCTAAACAGTTCAAAATTTAACTATGAGACTCTAGCTGTCTTTTTATCACTGCAGCAATGGAGAGGTTTTAAAATGTGTGTGGGGGGCTGTACCATAGCATACGTTTAAGCGGGGACCACGGGCACAGATTTTGACAGCACAGAAATAAACATGAAAGAGTGTGCGTGTCTATTCACCTGGGTAAATACATCACACTCCAGAGTCAGAGTCACGAGATGACGCATCTCAGAATCAGAGACTCAGATGGTCTTGTCATAGCCATTTGTGTAGAAGACGAACTGCCTTCCTCTCAAAAGTGAGGCTATGGCTATGTTCAGTTTAGACAATCATCAGCATAATATTTATTTTCAAAATTTTAATACAGAATTTCCAGATAGTCTGCACATCTCTTAGACATCATGAAAAATTCAAACCTTGGTTTTTCAAGGTGGTAACATTTGCTATTTAAATATGGAGACCATTCATGCTTCCTTGGTAAGGTTTTTTGTTGTTGTTGTTGTTTGTTTGTTTGTTTTTTGCAATTAAAAAAAATCCCCTGATTTTCTAAATAGTTTAAGAAGTCAAATGTGTTCTGGAAAGCAAGTCTCTGAGGTATGCAACAAAGGCAGCTGCAGAGGAGGCGGCAGGGTGCCAGGGTGGTTCCTCCAGGGATATTTGGTCAAAGTCACTCACAGTACAGTCACTGCATACGGCTGACATGGCTGCACACCGCATCTTATCTGGGCTTCAGAGGACAGACTGAACCCTCAGGCTTGAGACTGATCTCTCTGAGATGGCAGGTTTCTGTTGTCACTGCTACAGTGCCCATTGTGGTTATGAGAACAGAACTAGTCTGTGTGCAATTTGCTTCGCCTGTGACCACAGCATGGATAGCGTATTACTCTTGGTCATCTCTCACCTGCTCTGCAGCTCTAAAAAACTGATTTCATCCTCTGATCTCTTGATCAAACCATGTTTTCACATGCTCCAGGGCCCAGGGTGCCAGGCATGAGAAACCTGGAACTGAGACTTCATAGGAGTGAAGGAGATCCCTCCCTGGCCAGGCAGGGGAGGGCAGGAGGAAGAGAGGAGACTCACATGCTGGAGTTCTCACATGCTCAGGCAGAGCTGCTACCCCATAGGACTTTGTTTTGTATAACTGATACAGTCCTCAACACATAGTAGGTGCTCAGCAAATGTGTGTTTCTTCTTCAGTCTCTTCTTGTCACTTCACATAATGTTTTACACTTCTTTTACAGCAAATGATATATTACAACTTATAAATGCTAAATATTTTATAACTTCTCTGGAGGGTCTTAGGTTGGTGAAACAAACAAACAAACAAAGGAAAAAGATCATGGATACCAGATCTGAAATGTAATATGTTGCATGCAGGTTTTACAAATATTTCTGTTCATAAAGATCCCTGCAATGGTCAGACTTGGGCAGAAGAAAGTGAGTCTCATTATTGATACTTCCATTTTTTGACCCTCCTTGTGAGGTCTACTCAGCAATGTGAGGTCTATGAGAGAACTGGACATGGAAATGAGCCAGGGGCTTCATGTCTTGTTCCATAAGAAATGCAGTACAATTCCAAAAACAGCTACCAGGAGCCAAGGAAATGCCAGGAGGCCAGAGACACAATATTGACCACATCGTAGACCTGCCTTCAAGTCACCAACAGTCTGGCACATTCGTTCTCTTTCCTGAAATTCTTCCTACAGTTCACATTGAAAATAATAGGACATAAAATTATTTTAATAATTAACAAATTATATTTTGAACAAAGGAGAGAAAAGTCTAGATATCTAGTGGGTTAGATATCAGAAATAAAAATGCAAAGGCTTTAAACTGACACCACTGTGAATCCTGGAAGTAAATATGTATACAAAAGCACAAGTGTTGCAAACCAGGAAATGATGGACATGTTCTGTTCCAGATGTGTCTAACCATCAGTTTGGCATTTCTCACCTCGTTTCTTGTTACAGTGAGCAAATGGAAGCAGAATGAAACAACACAGTGGGTGGGGCACCCATCCTAGCTGAGACATCTCGGCAACCCCCTTTCTCGTTCTGAACCTTAGTGGTAGTCTTCTATTGACAAGGAGGTAATACATCTATTTGGCAAGACCATTTTGAAGATTGGGTAGTTATTACTTCTCGCATACTTCAAAGGAGAACACAGAACTGCTAACAGGTTCCAGGATTCAAAGTATGAAATGACATGAATGTAAGGCATTTACAGAGATCTGGGAAATTGTAAGTGTGATCAACATTATTAGCACCTCAATTATCACACTGCTGGTTGTATTACTATAACCTATGCACTTGCAGTGGGGGGACAGTTAAAACACACATCTCCTAGTAGCAAATGCAGATACTTCCCACAATATTGATCCCCTAAGTCCACAGGCTCCCCAGGGGTCACCAGACCCCAAGACCAGCCTTGATCCCCAGGCTCCTCCCTGCCACCTCCACAGATACAGCTCTCCTCCAGGAGCAGATCTCTTTTGTTCCTCCCACCATGACTCTAATCGTGGTGTCCAAGAGAATGGCGTTCTTTCGCTGCAGCCAGAACCATGGATTCTTTGCCACTGGATCCTCTGTTTTACAGTGCTCGGCAGACAGACATCCGGTCAGTGCTGTGTCTAATCACACTGTCTCCCTTTGACCGCACAGAGCTCCTGTCAGAAGAGTGTTCTGGAACAAGCAAGCACCCATTAAACAGGAAGGCATGGTCCCAGAAAATGAGTTTTAAATTAAAATGAAAAAATAAGTAGAGGGAGATAGAAAAATAAGCAGTAAGCCCCCAAAGAAAAAAATCAGCCACTGAAACAGAAGAAGCACAACTGGACAGCTCTGATTCATCAAGGTAGTAGCGGCCAGAATTCAGATAAAAATCTCAGAGATGCCTTTCTCCACTACACGGGTAACCGTCAAAGCTACAGGAAGCTTGGGTAACATTCTAATATTGATGATTTATAGAAAGCACAAGTCAAGGGAGGACAAGGGTGCACACGGACGGAAGGATGCCCTGATCTTTTTTACTACTGCCCCTCTCCATAAAGCTGGTTACTCCCAAGTAGCCTGCCCATTTAGAGATGTCTACTGTATCTCGCCAGTCTCCAGATATTAGGATGTTAGCTCCCCTTCCTTGGGTTCATGAAATGTATCCAAATCCCTCCCAGCATCTCACAGAACACAATAGGAACTCAGAAAATACTTTGGAACGAAATGGATACAAGTTAAACAGTGGTCCAGATAATTGATCTAGTCTTTTATCTTTGAAGTCACAGATACCTGTCCTGTAAAATGGGGGTTAATAACATTCAATCAAGACACATATTGCCAAAGTCAGTGAGAAAATGTAGGGAATTGTGTCTGGCAAGGTAGGCTCAATAAAAGACAATAATAAATAATAATTCTTTTGTGTGTCATGCCAAAAGGCCAATGGTCAAAGGAGCTAGAAACACAGACACAGAGGTTTCCCCCCAGTCCTTACCCTGCTATTCCAGGGGGTCATATGGCTCATTCTTAGAGAAGGATAACAAAATTAGAACATTCTTTAACATAAAAATTGGCAAGAAGGGTTGGCAGGTGATAGCCTATGGGTTAAACAATTTTTACTTTTTCCTGCTTGAGACACATGCCCAGTTCCACAGTTCCACTGTAATTTTAAGCTGCCTTTGAGACTAGTTTCTTTTTGTCTTTGAGACAAATCTTCAGTGCCAGTATCTATCAACATGATGACAAGCCTAAGGGCAGCATGGTCTCTCCCCATGGGAGCCAATGTACACCTACTTGCTTGTTAGAGGCCCTGACCAGCCTAGCAGGGGAGACACGGCCCCCCTGTGGTGGTAAAGAGCATGGGCCTCAGCACTCCACGGGTCAAGGGGCCACTTCCACAGTTGCTCGATATCTGCTATTGTGGAAGCTGCTGAATCTGCCTGGCCTCAGTTTTCTCATCTGTCTAATGGGAATAATTTTTTCTTAGTTGTGCTACAGGATTGAATTAGTATTATGTCTTTATCTCTTTAAGGAACAAGATTGGTGAGGGTTTCCACTGAAGAAAAGATACACTTTCTAAGTTCGTCAAATCTGATTAAAATCTTCATGGTCTTCTAGGTCCTATAACTATCTTCAATTTTTGGTTCTCTGAATTATCTTTTAGTGGCAGCTTCCTGACAGGGCCAGTTTACAAAACCATTGCTGACTTTTAGATATAAATTGTTATTGTGTTGTGACATATTTTATATATATGCATGTAACAACAATTTTTTTAAAAGAGGCCATGAATTTGAAGCAAGGTGGGGTGCACATGAGAGGGTTTGCAGGGAAGAAAAGGAAAAGGGAAATAATGTAATTATATTATAATCTCAAATAATTGTTTAAAGAAGCTATCAAACAAGTCACTGAAGAGATATAGAGGCCCTGTTTTTGCTCTTAGATGCCTGGTGTCTATGATATTCAACACATTTGGGGCAGCCATGAGGCTGTGGAAGCCCTGGATACAGACAATGAATGAGTTGATTTGGAGGGAGTGCCTCGGATTCGTGTGGAGATGCTCCCTCACAGACTTGTAGAAATAATTTGTGAGGAGGTCTCAGGTGTCAGGGATAGAAGAGGCTTTAAGTATTTAAATAACCTTATTTACAGAGGCAGAAGCCCAGACCACATGTAAAAGTGACACCTGAGACTGGTCGGTTCTGAATTGTATGCACCAGGCTTTCTGCATTCAATGTACTGCAAGACAAGCTTCTTTCATAAGTGGCATCCTAGCATCTAATATCTGGCCCAAACAATTATTGGGGTTTTTTGTTTGTTTGTTTTTGAACCAGGTTTCTATGCACCATGGGCTGGCTTTAAACTATGTATCTAAGTCTGACCTTAAACTTCCGGCCCTCCTTCCTTCACCTTGCTGATGTATGAGGTGCTAAGAATTCCATACAGGACTTCAGGAATGCTGGCAAGTACTCTAACATCCGCAGCCTGAAAAGGGTGACACTATTGAAGAAGATAATGGTGGTTTTCAAGGACAAAGTAGGTTAAAAGAAACTGTCCAGGCAGCCAGTTGTCTGTCATTTCTTAGTTTTGAAAGCTGCTTGCTTTGAACTTCCTGTTTATTCAGATATACTTATCTTTCTCAGGTCACTGATGTGGTTGAAGACTAGATAGTTAGTCTCACAGTTACATTTTAAGTTGTTTAGGAATTAAAAGGATGCTCTAGGTTTAAGAAGATGTTTTTAAGTTGGTAATGCAAGTTAGGATGGAAACTGAGTTAGGTATAGAACTTTAAATTCAGAGATAGATAGATAGATAGATAGATAGATAGATAGATAGATAGATAATAGAATATTAATATCAGTTGCCAGTTACGTATAGACATTGGGAATGTATGCTATACCTTATAATTTTCATAATTGTGACCTAATTATTCTTATTGTTTTGTATTATGGTTATTGTTGGAAGAAAAAGAGCCGTTTATTGGGCTAAAAGGGGGAGCTATTCAGGGGAGGAAAGATATACCTTAAATTAAAAAAAAAAGCAGATAGGAGGGTGAGGGGGAAGAGGGCAGGAAGGTGGGACAGGGACGGGGAGGAGAGAGGGGACTGTGATTGAGATGTAACTTGAAGAAATAAATAAATGTAAAGAAGAAAGAAAGAAATTGATTGCCTTCATGACACAGGGACTATGGTGGATGACAAAGCTTTGGAAACAATGTAAGAGACAGAGGATGAGGAGGGGCGCCCTGAAAAAATGCTCATCGGGTCACGACATGGCTGTTGTACTCATTGACTCGGAGCAACTCTCAGAGCCAGCCAATATGTCAGCAGTTCAAGAGGTGCTGCTGGGATCATGCTATTTTGTTCATTGGTTTAGGCACTGAGAAAGTTGCCCATGATTAACCCGTGACCTCCCACCCACGCTCATGAAAGCCACCCTCATTATACTCACCAGGTCTGTCACAAAACACGACATAAAAGTAGGACGGGGACTTCTTGGAAAGGGAAGGGTGGAAGAGTGAGTAGGGATGTGATTTGGAAATGGCAAAAACAACAATGCTCACTATGTAAATGTAAGAAATTGCCAAATACATTTCAAAAAGCTAAGACATTTAATTGTGGAGATGTTGCTCTTAGGGCACAAAATTCCACCTAAACTCGCAGAACAAGATCTTGGGAGAAACTGTACAACCGGGTGACAATCATAAAGTTCACAGATAAACCTGGTGTCCTGGTGTGCTCGGTAGTTTAAACAGAAGGCACCTGGGAACAGGAAGCTGCTTGAGTTCCCTTCCTACTCTAGAACAGGATGCTTCAAGAGGGAGCCACATAGGCCCCTGTCTTCCTGCTGTTACTTGTCAGCCGAGGAAGACTGGGACTCATTTCATAGAGAAGAGACTGCTAAGACAGACTCCATAACCTGAGCTCAGACAGACATTGACCCAGGCCTCTGCCCTTTGGGTTCACTCATCCTCTCCCGCTATGGTTCGCTCTACACAGTTTCACTTCCGTCTACCCTAGGAAGAAGGGTGGTTTCTCAATCTCTTTGGCTTATCTGGCACCCACCTCTTCTGATGCTCATGTGTACATAACTACTTTGCTTTGCTGCAAGTTGTTTGTGTATTATCAGGTTATAATTTTCAGTCATTCAAATACTGAACAACAGCAGAAGGCACAAGTGTGTTTTCTTGCTCTTTGAAGTTCTTAGCAATGTATGTGGGCTTGAAAACTTTGACAGTAGATCTTTGTGTTCTTGCCACGATATATGCAAGTTTTTTTTTAAAACATCATGTTGTATAAACAAAATGTATTTGATTTGTATCAATTAAAATAATATACTTTGAAAAGAAATTTTGCTTTCTATTCACATAGCCATTCAGGTACAGAATCAAGGTATTGCGGATCTGAGGGTTAAATTCCTCCATGGTATTATTTTGCTAGAGTTATACAGGTTCCAACCATGCTTTACTGTTGAGGATTATAAACCCAGGACTACCTACCTCTCCCCTGTGTTTATTCCCTTTATAACCGTCCCACTTCAAAGACCACAGTGAAGATCGCGTGTCTGGATTTCTTTAACTTTAATTCCAGGAGGTCCTTTAATCCTCAGCCCCATCTTCTCAGATCTTTCTATGTCCTTTTTATCAAAGCAAAAGAGTCATTTGTCCAGAACTTTGATGTTAATTGTGTACCTTTCCCCATTCATATTCACAATTCTTTTTTAGTTTTCAGTTATTCATGTATCTGAATGCCTAGCCTCTGTGTTCCTTAAAGGGAGATTTTGGGGTAGTTCATTGCCATAGTTGTAGAATGAAAGAACAAATGAATGAACAAATTAAAATGGTAGAGACAAATTTTCAATCAATCTTACTTAGTCCCCAATTCCTTTTTTGTAACATAATTTTATCATCTCTTATTTGGAAGTGGTTACAAAATCCCCTAGACTCATAAAGTTAATCTATATGTATGCAAACCAAAATATCCTAATTATAACATAAAGAAAATGTAAGATTTTCTGATTTTAAAATATTGTGAATTTCTTTGTGTGTGTGTGTGTGTGTGTGTGTGTGTGTGTGTGTGTGTGTGTGT